>CAKXYN010000002.1:43197500-43640000 GCA_935064755.1 Tragelaphus eurycerus
CTACATGGGAAATAGATGGGGAAACAGTGGAAACAGTGTCAGACTTTGTTTTTCTGGGCTCCAAAATCACTGCAGATGGTGACTGCAGCCATGAAATTAAAAGACGCTTACTCCTTGGAAGGAAAGTTATGAACAACCTAGATAGCATATTCAAAAGCAGAGACATTACTTTACCAACAAACGTTCGCCTAGTCAAGGCTATGGTCTTTCCTGTGGTCATGTATGGATGTGAGAGCTGGACTGTGAAGAAGGCTGAGCGCCGAAGAATTGATGCTTTTGAACTGTGGTGTTGGAGAAGACTCTTGAGAGTCCCTTGGACTGCAAGAAGATCCAACCAGTCCATTCTGAAGGAAATCAATCCTGGAATTTCTTTGGAAGGAATGATGCTAAAGCTGAAACTCCAGTATTTTGGCCACCTCATGCGAAGAGTTGACTCATTGGAGAAGACTCTGATGCTGGGAGGGATTGAGGGCAGGAGGAGAAGGGGACGACAGAGGATGAGATGGCTGGATGGCATCACTGACTTGATGGGTGTGAGTCTGGGTGACCTCCGGGAGCTGGTGATGGACAGGGAGGCCTGGCGTGGTGCGGTTCATGGGGTCGCAAAGAGTCGGACACGACTGAGCGACTGATCTGATCTGATCTGATCTGATATATATACCTATGGCTGACTCAGTTGAGATTTGACAGAAGACAACAAAATTCTGTAAAGCAATTATCCTTCAATTAAAAAAAATAAAAACAAAACAAAATAAAGATGTTGACAGGTGTGGTAAATAATTTAAAACAAGATATGAGATCATCCTATCTCATATATTGCTTTGAAACGCATTAAAATTCTTTGAAAAAATTCTTTGAGAAAGGTTTCTAAATTTTAGTAGATAAGTAAAAGAATTCAAGAATCCTCAAAACTTATGTACATAGAGCATGAAAATGAAGAGTCGGGGAAGATTTCGTCATGTTGTTTAATCGCAAAGGTCAGAGCTGGTAAAGTAACGGACATTTGTTAATTCTAGTGCCAAAGAAACAGAGAGTGATTGTGGGAAGAAAAAAAATGAAAAGTCGTTAATTGATATGCATTTCTACACTTCATTTTTGCCCTGGAACGTTGCCCATTCTAATAATTGAACCCAACTTCCATCACCTCATGGGGTAACAGAGAGCTAAGTTGTCTTTTAAGTTTAAGAGATTTATTTCCAGTAGCATCAATCCTGCCTTCCACTTTCTGGGTACCACCACCAAACTTCATATACATCTGATAAGGGAAGGAAGAGAAGGGACTCACTCCCTTAGGTGGAGTACTGGGATTGGAGATGTGGTGAGAGTAAAATTTCACTCAATATTGTGAGTCTAAGAGAAAAAGAGATGCATTTTCTACTTACTCTCAGGATCCCTGCGAGAAGGAAATCTCTCATAGTATTCTCTCTGCCTCTGGGGCACTGGGAGGGCAAACAGAGAGTGAGCTGAAGAGTAAGGTACAGGCAGAGACTCCTTCCTTACCCGCCTGTGTACCCTTGGTCCCAAGCACTGAATGTGCAGAGTGTGCTGCCAGTAAATGTTTTTTGAATAGATTATGGGGGAAAAGGTGGCTGGAGGAAAGTCAAAATTAGTGTCAAAACACAAATATATAATATGATGTAATATTCAACTGAAAGTACAGAAAAACATAGCAATCAGAATGCTAATGAGGGGTAAAAGAAACAGGAAGACTATAAATCCCTTGAGAGGAGAAAGCATGTTTGCTTATATCCCGATTGCCAGGCCCCATGCTTCACACATTTTTATTATCTAATAAATGTTTGTTGAATGCCAAAAGAATGGCTGAAAAAAAAAAAAAAAAAAAAAAAAAAAGAATGAAGCAACAAATAAATGAAAAAAATTTCAAAGGAAATCACCTCCTCCTCCATACCTACACTGCCATGCTTGTTTCTCAAGCTAGATGACTGCTCTTTCCCCACCCAGAACACAGGTTTCCTTTCTGGAGACATTAAAGCTGCAGAGTGCCAGAAGCACTGAAGGGGTGGCTGATTTGCCGCACCAAAAAAGCATGTGATGTCAGAACCCTAGGAGTAAAATGAAGATTTTAGACCTTGTCTGCAAAGAGAAAATGCAAGACAAATACAGAGGGTAGGAAGATAGATATGTCATATTTCTCAATAGCAACCCTGTAACTAGATTATAGTGGAGCCATCTGAAAAATTCTGAGAGGATATTATTTCCAATCGAGCATGATGTAAAAGGCCAAACTGTTTATCAGGTGTAGGAATAAGTTAAAAAACATGCAAGTTCACAAAAACTTCCTGTCCTGTACACCCTGTTCTAGAAAACTACTGAAGAGAGTAATTCAAGAAAAAATAACCATGAAATTACAGGCAACAGAGGGGCACAGGAAGCTTTGGGTGATGAACATGAAGCTGGACTAGAGAGTGAACAGTTGAGATTGGTGTAGGAGGCTAGAGGTCCCGCAAGCGATGCCACCAGCGAAGGAAGAAAAAATTCTATCGCATGTGTTTGATCATATAGACAAGTTTTATAGCTCCGAGTGGTTGGAGAATGAGTTAAAACCAAGCAAACAACAAAACAAAATAATAAAACTTGTACAAGAAGGTAATAATCTATGAATAATAGTTCTATAGTGGCACGAGCAAAAACGTCAACTACTGATTCTAATCAAAAATCATGTTATGTTTGAGAGGTAAAGTGGAGAGGAATTATGTACCAGTTGGGGTGAGAAGTGCATAAGATAGCTAATTTCATAACAGTAAGTCAATAATATCTGAATTTAATAGTTTATATAGATGTCTTAGCAGATTATTTAGAAATGTGGAATAAAGTGGCAGATAACAGCTGAGAGAGATGACAGTGAGTGCCTCTGAAATAATAGAATTAGTGGTGGCTAGGTGTGAGTAGGGGACTGCTGCTGGTGGTGACAAACCTTGTATTACTTTTATAATACAATGTGACTTTTTAAATTATGCACAGATTTATGGTGCTGGTGGTGCTCAGTCATGTCCAACATATTGCAGCCCTATGGACTATAGCCCACCAGGCTGCTCTGTCCATGGGATTTTCCAGGCAAGAATACTGGAGTGGGTTGCATTCTCTTCTCCAGGAGATCTTCCCAACTCAGGGATCATACTCGTGTCTCTTGCATCTTTTGCACTGGAAGGCAGATTCTTTACCACTTTGCCACCTGGAAAGCCCACAAACCAAGTTACTGAAAAAAATATGAATACAAGATATATCAAGTTCCTGCATGGGAAGAAAAAGTACAGTAAAGATAACAAAGCTCAAATTAACAAAGAAGAAAGATGGCCTAGATGATGAGAAAGTTTATCCTTTCCATTTCACCTATAAAATCAGGCAAGACTATAGAAGCTCAGTGCTGGCAAGGGCCCATGAATACAGTAGCATGTAGACACATCCAAAAGCGGTGCAGGTGTTCTCGGGCAAGTCCACATCTAGATAGGAATCCACCTGGAAGTAATTGTCACAAGGGTATGTACAGATGTACTTACTGAGATGTTTGTGAAAGAATTATCTTTATTAGGGAGAGAGAATTACAGGAACATGATTAAATTAGCTATAGCCTGTTTCCATGAAAAATTTATATAACTATTAGAGTAACCTTTTCCCCCAAAAGTTTACAAAGCCATAAAAAAGATGCTTATATGATGTTAAAAACAATCTCAAAAGTTTCACATGCTCTTAACTCCAGTTACATATAACATATACACTCAACACACTTCTACACAGAAACAAAATTTGAAAAAAATTGTAAAATGTTAACAAATACTATCTTTAAAGTTGTAGCATTACGAATTATTTGGGGATTTCTTCTTTGTACTTTTTAGCATTTTCTAGGCTTTTTTTTTTTTTTTTTTACAATTGATGAGTGTGATCTCTCTAAAATTAAAACCTAAATAAAGACTATGCTTTTGTTTTTGTTTTTATTTTTATGAAAAGATTTTGTTGTTTTTCACAAAGATAGCTCCTGGGTGGAAATCTGTAGACAGGTAAAGATGAAAGCCTTATGAAGAAAGAGCAATTGAAGGCATACAGTCGAAAATCCTACAATAGTCCACCCAGTGTGACAAAAGATATGGGCATCACTTTCTTAACAGATTAAAAAGTCTGTCATGGAGAAAAGATATAACAATAATGGGGCACTTCCACTGTAAAGACTTCTGTTATAAATCTCATTAGACTAAAAAGCTGAGCATCAGACATTCTTGACTTGTCTTGCTGACAATTTCATCTCTCAGAAGGCAGCAGAAGCAAAAAGTGGGAGTGCTACTTAATTCCGACCAGAAAGGAAGAAGTGGTTGGTCTTGTGAAGTAAGAGGAGCTATAGAGAGGGGTAGTACAGTAACATGAATTCATACCTGCCTGAGCAACACTCCTAAGACCTGTTGATTAGTGTCTATGGAGATTGTGAAGTAGAAAAGAACTGGGAGTTCAGTGACAGTAGATGGCCATAAATTCATCATGTACGCTGCTCACACCTCTGGACCAATAGTCTCACTTTAGAAATATCTGAAAAAGATATTTCTCAAAATTATAAAAATATGCACAAAAAGGTGTTTGTGATAACTTTATTTGTCATTACTGCAAGATGTTAAATGTACTGTAAGTGTCCAAAATAGGACAGGTTATGAGGATAGCACATTCACTCAATAGAATATTATGCAGTAATTATGGTGAGAGTTGTAATTCATAACATAAAAATACTAATTCTATTCATATTATGAGAAAAACATTAAGGTACAAAACTTAGTGGATTCTATTATATACTCAAAAATATAAATATATACTTGAATATTTTATTCATTAGTCCAGCAAATTTTAATTATATGCCAATAAATTCTAAAAGAGATGGGAATACCAGACCATCTGATCTGCCTCTTGAGAAATCTGTATGCAGGTCAGGAAGCAACAGTTGGAACTGGACATGGAACAACAGACTGGTTCCAAATAAGAAAAGGAGTACGTCAAGACTATATATTGTCACCCTGCTTATTTAACGTGTATGCAGAGTACATCATGAGAAATGCTGGGCTGGAAGAAACACAAGCTGGAATCAAGATTGCCGGGAGAAATGTCAATAACCTCAGATATGCAGGTGACACCACCCTTATGGCAGAAAGTGAAGAGGAACTAAAAAGCCTCTGGATGAAAGTGAAAGAGGAGAGTGAAAAAGTAGGCTTAAAGCTCAACATTTAGAAAACGAAGATCATGGCATCCAGTCCCATCACTTCATTGGAAGTAGATGGGGAAACAGTGGAAACAGTGGCTGACTATATTTTGGGGGGCTGCAAAATCACTGCAGATGGTGATTGCAGCCATGAAATTAAAAGACACTTATTCCTTGGAAGGAAAGATATGACCAACCTAGACAGCATATTGAAAAGCAGAGACATTACTTTGCCAACAAAGGTCCGTCTAGTCAAGGCTATGGTTTTTCCAGTAGTCATGTATGGATGTGAGAGTTGGACTGTGAAGAAAGCTGAGCACTGAAGAATTGATGCTTTTGAACTGTGGTGTTGGAGAAGACTCTTGAGAGTCCCTTGGACTGTAAGGAGATCCAACCAGTCCATCCTAAAGGAGATCAGTCCTGGGTGTTCATTGGAACGACTGATGTTGGAGCTGAAACTCCAATACTTTGGCCACCTGATGCAAAGAGCTGACTCATTGGAAAAGACCCTGATGCTGGGAGGGATTGGGGGCAGGAGGAGAAGGGGACGACAGAGGATGACATGGCTGGATGGTATCACCGACTCGATGGACGTGGGTTTGGGTGAACTGCGGAAGTTGGTAATGGACAGGGAGGCCTGGCGTGCTGTGATTCATGGGGTCACAAAGAGTCTGACACAATTGAGCGACTGAACTGAACTGAACTGAATATATGCCAAGTGCTGAACTAGGCACAGAGTAAACACCAAACAAAGTAAATCCAAGTTCTCCTCCTGAAGTTCTTCCTTTCTGGTGGGAAAAAACACAAAATATTTAAAGAAGTTATTTTGAGGTCAATGAACTTTGGGTGATATATGAGTGATTTCTTATTTCTTTTTCTGTACTTAGCAACCATCATAGAGTGAATATATATGACATTCATAATGGGATATAAGATATTATGGTAAAATTAGCCAAAAGGCATGCATGTTTCATAAAAGTGCCCTATCTTAATTTAACCCATGTGTGATGTGCTAAACAAGGAAGGTAATCCAGTCTATCATATTTTTTCAGATCACTGTTGAATATTACACATAGTTCCAAATACTGCATTTTAATTACAAAATTATCATATGAGAATGTATTCAGGGATGAATGACCTGAATTATAGGAAGTCTGAGAATTATTTCAGAAGTGACAGACCTGAGAAAACTGAGACATTTAGATTTAAAAGAGTTCAAAATAAAAGATGTAGTGGGAGGAATAAGAGTTAGTAAATCTGATCTTAAATCTTGTTCCACCACTCCTAACCAACCTCAGAAAATCACTCTCAGAAAGTCGTTTCATCCATCTGAGTTCCAGATATGTGTGTGTGTGCAGAAAAATGATAACATCTCCTCTATTTTTCACTAAAAGTTGTTATGAAGATCAAGACCAAATAAATAGACAAAAGATCATATATTTGAAAGTATATGCTAGAGGGAAAAATCATTTAGTATGTAATTTTATTAAGAAAAAAATGTTTCAATAATATAAATGTGCAGTCAACTATTAAAATTTTATATAATTCTAGCAAATTTAATATATTGTATGTGTCCATATATTTTTTAACAAAAATAGCATCACATCACAATTTACATAATACTTGATATTCCGGCTTTAAAACTTGAATGACTATCATTGTGTGTACTATTCCAAAGAATAACATTTAGAAGAATGGGTCACATATTTGGCTTAGTCTGAGGTGTACATAAGTAAAACAGAATCCATCACACACACACAAAATAAATTAATTAAGCTTTCGGTCTCTAAGCAGTCTTCAGGCAGTTACTAAATGACTGTCTGATATGGACATTTTGAAAGGAACTCCCTAGGGTGACTGGACCAGATAGCTCTCAACCCTTTCCCACTATGAGATTCATTTTATTTTGATTCCATAAATTGTCTACCAGGGCCAAGATATGGTGAAAGCAAGAAAATTAACATTTATTGAGGCTCCCATGCCCTTTGAGCTTTGCACTGACACATTATGTCATCTGATGCTAACAAGCCAACGAAGTAATTATATTTTATAGCTGAAGAACATAAGACTGAGAAAGCCTAAGTAATCTGTCCAAAGACAAATAGCCAGCAAACTGCAGCATCAGAGTTTAAACAGTTGTTCTCATAAAGGGCACGCTGTTTACCTATAACAGGGATTTTCTAATTGTGTTCTGGTAAAACCCTAGCGTTCTAAGGAGATGCCTAAGGGGCTATTACAGAAATAAAAGGGCGTTTGAGTGAGCCTTAGAACAGCTGTAGTTAAAACAACCCTGATTTATCTCTCATCTATTAGAGCTCATTTGAAACATTGATCCCACTGATTTTAAAAATAAAGATGTTTACAGACCACTGCATTCTACAATGTGACTTTCCCTGTATTTGTCACAGAGGCCTAGGAACCTGGAAGACTGTACACACATAGGAAGTCAACATATTGAAGCCAGTAATTTGATAAATAAAGACATTACAAGTAGTATGGAGCCAAAGAGGCCAAGACTGTCTGCTGCTGCTGCTGCTAAGCCACTTCAGTTGTGTCCAATTCTGTGCGATCCCACGGACGGCAGCCCACCAGGCTCCTCTGTCCCTGGGATTCTCCAGGCAAGAACACTGGAGTGGGTTGCCATTTCCTTCTCCAATGCAGGAAAGTGAAAAGTCAAAGTGAAGTCGCTCAGTTGTGTCCAACTCTTAGAGACCCCATGGACTGCAGCCTACCAGGCTCCTCCGTCTATGGGATTTTCCAGGCAAGAGTACTAGAGTAGGGTGCCATTGCCTTCTCCAGAAACTCTGTGTGGGATGTCTCTAATGAACAGGAGCTACAACAGCATGCCCTGGGGCACTTATACACAAGGTCAGGGAGGCCAGTTAGATCAGGAGAAGCAGGCAGACAATCATCAAGTACAGACTGAGACCAAGTCAACCAAGGCAACAGTTGTTGCCATGATGACCAAGGGCATCATGAGTGACACTTGCAAGCAGGCTATGACCTGTCACCCTGCAGCCACTGACCCGTAAACAAAGGCATTCCTATTTTGCCCTGCTCATCTCTTTTAAAGCCTCTTTGAATGAATTCATTCTTTCTCATGTTTTTAAATATCATTCAGATCTGTATGCTTAATCACCAATTATGTGTCTGAAGCCTAGACATCTATTTAGAACTTCAGATCTGCATATTCTTGTTTTCTGTAATCAATGTCCGACTGACACTTCAAGTGCAATTCATCTGATATGCTGTATTTTGCCTTAAATCTGCCTCTTGTCCTAATATGTTTCCTGTCTCTCTGTTTCCTGACTACCTTCCACCTGACCTGTGAAGGCAGAATCACGAGACATCTTGAGTTTCCTTCGCCTCAATATCCAATGATAGGCTGTATGCTTAGTTGCTCAATCAACTCTTTGTGACCCCATGGACTGTAGCCCTCCAGGCTCCTCTGTCCATGGAGATTCTCCAGGCAAGAATACTGGAGTGGGTCACTGTTCCCTTCTCAAGCAGATCTTCCCTACCCAGGATCGAACCCAGGTCTCCCAGATTACGGGCAGATTCTTTACTATATGAGCCACCAGGGAAGCCCAAGAATAAGTGGGTAGCTTATCCCTTCTTAGGGGGTTTGTTCTGACTCAGGAATTGAATGGGGTCTCCTGCATTGCACTCTACACATGGACATCACCAGATGGTCAATACCAAAATCAGATTGATTATATTCTTTGCAGCCAAAGATGGAGAAGCTCTATACAGTCAGCAAAACAAGATTAGGAGCTGACTGTGGCTCAGATCATGAACTCCTTATTGCCAAATTCTAGCTTAAATTGAAGAAAGTAGGGAAAACCACTAGACCATTCAGGTATGACCTAAATCAAATCCCTTATGATTATACAATGGAAATGACAAATAGATTCATTGATTAGATCTGATAGACAGAGTTCCTGAAGAACTATGGATGGAGGTTCATGACATTATACAGGAGGCAGTGAACAAGACCATCCCCAAGAAAAAGAAATGCAAAAAAGCAAAATGGTTGTCTGAGGAGGCCTTAAAAATAACTGAGAAAAGAAGAGAAGTCAAAGGTAAAGGAGAAAAGGAAAGATTTACCCATTCGAATGCAGAGTTGCAAAGAATAGCAAGGAGAGGTAAGAAAGCCTTCTTCAGTTATCAATGCAAAGAAATAGAGGAAAACAACAGAATGGGAAAGTCTAGAAATCTCTTCAAGAAAATTAGAGATACCAAGGGAATATTTCATGCAAAGATGGACACAATAAAGGACAGAAACGATATGGACCTAACAGAAGCAGAAGATATTAAGAAGAAGTGACAAGAATACACAGAAGAACTATACAAAAAAGATCTTCATGACCCAGATAACCATGATGGTGTGTTCACTCACCTAGAGCCAGACATCCTGGAATGTGAAGTCAAGCAGGCCTTAGAAAGCATCACTACGAACAAAGCTAGTGGAGGTGATGGAATTGCAGTTGCTGCTGCTGCTAAATTGCTTCAGTCATGTCCAACTCTGTGTGACTCCATGGACAGCAGCCCATCAGGCTTCTCTGTCCACAGAATTTGCTATTCAAGGGTATTAGAGTGGGTTGCCATTTCCTTCTCCAGGAATTCCAGTTAACATATTTCAAATCCTAAAAGATGATGCTGTGAACATGCTGCACTCAATATGCCAGCAAATTTGGGAAACTCAGCAGTGGCCACAAGATTGGAAAACGTCAGTTTTCATTCCAATCCCAAAGAAAGGCAATGCCAAAGAATGTCCAAACTACTACACAATTGCACTCATCTCACACACTAGCAAAGTAATGCTCAATATTCTCCAAGCCAGGCTTCAACAGTATGTGAACTGTGAACTTTCAGATGTTCAAGCTGGTTTTAGAAAATGCAGAGGAACCAGAGATCAAATTGTTAACATCTGATGCATCATCAAAAAAGCAAGAGAGTTCCAGAAAAACATCTACTTCTGCTTTATTGACTACGCCAAAGCCTTTGACTGTGTAGATCACAACAAATTGTGGAAAATTCTTACAGAGATGGGACTACCAGACCATCTTACCTGCCTCCTGAGAAATCTGTATGCAGGTCCAGAAGCAACAGTTAGAACTGGACATGAAACAGCACACTGGTTCCAAATAGGGAAAGTAATATGTCAAGGTTGTATATTGTCACCCTGCTTATTTAACTTATATGCAGAGTACATCATGAGAAACACTGGGCTGCATGAAGCACAAGCTGGAATCAAGATTGCCAGGAGAAATATCAATAACCTTAGATATGCAGATGACACCAGCCTTATGGCTGAAAGTGATGAAGAACTAAAGAGCCTCTTGATAAAAGTGAAAGAGGAGAGTGAAAATGTTGGCTTAAAGCTCAACATTCAGAAAACTAAGATTATGGCATCCAATCCCATCACTTCATCGCAAAGAGATGAAGAAACAATGGAAACAGTGAGAGACTTTATTTATTTATTTGGCTCCAAAATCACTGCAGATGGTGACTGCAGCCATGAAATTAAAAGACACTTACTCCTTGGAAGAAAAGCTATGACCAACCTAGACAGCATATTAAAAAGCAGAGACATTACTTTGTTGACAAAGGTCCATATAGCCAAAGCTATGGTTTTTCCAGTAGTCATGGATGGATGTGAGAGTTGGGTTATAAAGAAGCCTGAGTGCCAAAGAATTGATGCTTTTGAACTGTGGTGTTAGAGAAGACCCTTGAGAGTCCCTTGGAGTGCAAGGAGATCCAACCAGTCCATCCTAAAGGAAATCAGTCCTGAATATTCATTGGAAGGACTAATGCTGAAGCTGAAACTCCAGTATTTTGGCCACCTGATGCGAAGAACTGACTCATTTGGAAAGACCCTGATGCTGGAAAAGATTGACGGCAGGAGGAGAAGGGGCCAACAGAGGATGAGATGGTTGGATGGCATCACTGACTCAATGGACATGAGTTTGAGCAAGCTCCGGGAGTTGGCGATGGACAGGGAAGCTTGGCGTGCTGCAATTCATGGGGTCGCAAAGAGTTGGAACGACTGAGCGACTGAACTGACTCCTTCATTGCAGGCTGTTAGAGCTGAGCTACCAGGGAATCCCAATGATAGGTTAAAGCCTGTTGGTTTCACCTTCTAAATTTTTCTCAAATCCATCTTCTCTGTCCTTATCACCAGTGTCTGGAGCCCTCTGTGTTAGCTTGCATGTTCTTCACATACATCACTCAGTGCTGTATTTCCAGCTCCAGTGTCATATAGGTCCATCTCTCAGAATGCCCTTCTCCCTTTCTTTACCAAATCGGTTCCAACATTTACTCTTTTTGACATCTCTGGGGACTTTCCCCAAAATATCAAATTGGCTTAGTGTTTTTCACTATGCACCCAAAGTACATTATTTATCCCTCTGGCATGGAATGTATGGTTATTTTGGCAGTTTTTAGTAGCGTTTGCTTTAAGGACAGAAACTGGATTTTTCATCTTTGTATCTCAGGTGTCTAAATGAAGACTGGATTCTCAGTGAAAGGATATGAACATGAACTAGAGTGCCACATGTGCTCAGTCACACAATCGTATCCAAGTCCTTGCGACCCAGAAACTGTGGCCCCCCAGGCTCCTCTGTCCAGGAGGAATACTGGAGTGGGTGGCCATTCCCTTCTCAAGGGCATCTTCCTGACCCAGGGATAGAACCTAGGTCTCCTGCACTGCAGCAGATTCTTTACTGTCTGAGCTACTAGGGAAGCCTGTTGGATGAGTATTGGAAGCCAGAGACAGAGTCCTAGAACCACTGGTACTTTCTGTTTACCTCAAGGGCAGGGAAGTAGGCTCTCCTAGGAGTTCCTCCATTTAATTTTAATTCAATAGAGTTATATTGGGAGTGTGTGCAGGCATACTAAGTTGCTTCAGTAGAGTCTGATTCTTTGCAACCCTATGGACTGTAGCCCACCAGGCTCCTCTGTCCATGGGATTCTTCAGACAAGAATCCTGGAGTGGGTTACCATGCCCTCCTCCAGGGGATCTTCCTAACCCCGGGACTGAACCCACATCCCTTATGTCTCCTGCGTTGGCAGGCAGGTTCTTTACCGCTAGTGCCACCTGGGAAGCTCCTTACATTAGGCACCTTGTATGTATTCTAAATATAAGCATAAGATGACTCAGGCCCTGTGGTTGGAAGCAAAACTTTGAAAGACTTGGTTTTGCCCTGTTTTTCATCTCTGTCCCATCCTGTTTGCTCCAGCATTAACCTCCCACTCTGCCAGGGCAGTGACTCCTATCAGGACCACCTACCCCTTTACTTTGCCCCAAACATATTCTTAGGTTCTAGTTATTACTTTACACTCTAGTTTTTACTTTATGATTTGAATAGCTGTGTTTAAAAATGAATCGCCAACACTATGCTAATTTTGAGAGTTTAGGGATGTTAGATTATCTGTTCTCTCTACTTCTTTTCTCTTCCTAACTTGTGCTCTTCTGGGAAAGAATTACCTTAAATTAGTAATTTATGGTGGAAAATTAAGGTATGTGTGCTAATATTTTAGAGCCAAAAAAACATTTGATCCAATAGTAGCCCTCAAATCATTACTGTGGTCCAATTTGTACCCATAGCACTGAAAGTAAAGAGGTGGGAAGAGCTGGGGCTGCTGATAATGCTCCAACTTTCCTGCCCTTCTAATCTCACAGTTGGAACATGGTCAGTGTTAGGTTAAAAGAAGGAGGAGTGCACG
Organism: Tragelaphus eurycerus; assembly: GCA_935064755.1. Taxonomy (NCBI): domain Eukaryota; kingdom Metazoa; phylum Chordata; class Mammalia; order Artiodactyla; family Bovidae; genus Tragelaphus; species Tragelaphus eurycerus. Next base: position 43,210,423 of record CAKXYN010000002.1, read on the forward strand.
TCTGCTCTATTTAGGTATTTCAGATAGCTTTTCTCTTGTCCAGAAAGTTATTTATGTCAGAGAAGTTCATATAGCAGTTATCTTTAACAATTGAATTATGCATACATAATTTACATACTGGTTTTAAAGTAAATTTAGTGGAAGTAACAAATTTTCCTCAATATAAAATCCACCAAATTAAATGTAGTTAACTGAAAGAGGTTTGAGTGATAAAGACTGATTTAACCACAGAGTGTGTTTTAATGATTTTATCAGCTAGAGTTGGTGGTTCCCAAGTTGGTTACAAATCTGAAGAATGTAGGGCACTTCTTCAAAAAGTTTACCCTAAGCCCTGACCTTGGTATTGTCAGTGCATTTGGGGTGCAGCCTAGGCAACTACATTTGTTTTAGTAAGCACTTGAGTGATATTCAATCAGACGGTTTGGCGAGATCCCCTGAAGTGAAAGAATACAAGCTTCCTTAACGTGTTTGTGAAATTAATGTCAATTCTGATAGATATGAGACAGCGATGGGATGCTTTATATTCTAGTGTTATGTAGTGGGATATCAGCTCATCCGCAAGAGGACAAGAACTACTGTTTATGGAACAACTTCATTTTAGCTTCCAGCCCCTGTTCTGTTTGTGTCTTAAAGACTTAACTTCAGCTCTTTCTGGAATCCTCCTAGGGTGGTGGCCTACTTCTTGGGTCTTACACAGGATGGGAAAGGGAACCAACCAGCTTGGTCATCACTATAGGTCTTTCTGCCTGGCCACATGACCACACACATTGCAGAGTCCTTTGCTGCTCCTTTTGAGGTATTATGGAGACCAGAAAACTTTTTGTGGCTGTAGATGGTCCCCTCTGCTTAGACTGAATATACAGTCATTTCTTTCCTGGGGTCTTGTTGCCATACTCCATACCCTTCCTCAGCAATGCTTTCAAGATAGGGCTTAAGTGCCCCTCTGTTCTCTAGTCCTACAGACCGATTTCTTCTCCAGTTGTTAGGTCCTTACCATGTTTATTTAACTTATATGCAGAGTACATCATGAGAAATGCTGGACTGGAAGAAACACAAGTTGGAATCAAGATTGCCGGGAGAAATATCAATAACCTCAGATATGCAGATGACACCACTCTTATGGCAGAAAGTGAAGAGGGGCTAAAAAGCCTCTTGATGAAAGTGAAAGTGGAGAGTGAAAATGTTGGCTTAAAGCTCAACATTCAGAAAACGAAGATCATGGCATCTGGTCCCATCACTGCATGGGAAATAGATGGGGAAATAACAGTGGAAACAGTGTCAGACTTTGTTTTTCTGGGCTCCAAAATCACTGCAGATGGTGACTGCAGCCATGAAATTAAAAGACGCTTACTCCTTGGAAGGAAAGTTATGACCAACCTAGATAGCATATTCAAAAGCAGAGACATTACTTTACCAACAAAGGTTCGCCTAGTCAAGGCTATGGTCTTTCCTGTGGTCATGTATGGATGTGAGAGCTGGACTGTGAGGAAGGCTGAACGCCGAAGAATTGATGCTTTTGAACTGTGGTGTTGGAGAAGACTCTTGAGAGTCCCTTGGACTGCAAGAAGATCCAACCAGTCCATTCTGAAGGAGATAAATCCTGGAATTTCTTTAGAAGGAATGATGCTAAAGCTGAAACTCCAGTATTTTGGCCACCTCATGCGAAGAGTTGACTCATTGGAGAAGACTCTGATGCTGGGAGGGATTGAGGGCAGGAGGAGAAGGGGATGACAGAGGATGAGATGGCTGGATGGCATCACTGAGTCGATGGATGCGAGTCTGAGTGACCTCCGGGAGCTGGTGATGGACAGGGAGGCCTGGCGTGCTGTGGTTCATGGGGTCGCAAAGAGTCGGACACGACTGAGCGACTGATCTGATCTGATCTGATCTGACTCCATCCCCAGAAAGTCTAAGCAGGAAATTCCTTCACCATCCACTCACCTTCACCCCCCAGTGAAACAGCCCTTGGCAATAAAGAAATGATCAGTTCAGTTCAGTCACTCAGTCATGTCCAACTCTTTGAGATCCCGTGAACCACAGCACGCCAGGCCTCCCTGTCCATCACCAACTGCCAGAGTCTACCCAAATCCATGTCCATTGAGTTGGTGATGCCATCCAACCATCTCATCCTCTGTTGTCCCCTTCTCCTCCTGCCCTCAATCTTTCCCAGCATCAGGGTCTTTTCCAATGAGTCAGCTCTTTGCATCAGGTGGCCAAAGTATTGGAGTTTCAGCTCCAACATCAGTCGTTCCAATGAACACCCAGGACTGATCTCCTTTAGGATGGACTGGTTGGATCTCCTTGCAGTCCAAGGGACTCTCAAGAGTCTTCTCCAATACCACAGTTCAAAAGCATCAATTCTTCAGTGCTCAGCTTTCTTTATAGTCCAACTCTCATATCCATGACTACTGGAAAAACCATAGCTTTGGCTACACGGTCCTTTGTTGGCAAAGTAATGTCTCTGCTTTTTAATTTGCTGTCTAGGTTGATCATAACTTTCCTTCCAAGGAGTAAGTGTCTTTTAACTTCATGGCTGCAATCACCATCTGCAGTGATTTTGCAGCCCAAAAATATAAAGTCAGCCACTGTTTCCACTATTTCCCCATCTGTTTGCTATGAAGTGATAGGACCATATGCCATGATCTTAGTTTTCTGAATGTTGAGCTTTAAGCCAACTTTCACTCTTCTCTTTCACTTTCATCAAGAGGCTCTTTAGTTCTTCACTTTCTGCCATAAGGGTGGTGTCACCTGCATATCTGAGGTTATTAATATTTCTCCCAGCAGTCTTGATTCCAGCTTGTGCTTCCTCCAGCCCAGCATTTCTCTTGATGTACTCTGCATATAAGTTAAATCAGCAGGGTGACAATATACAGCCTTGATGTACTCCTTTTCCTATTTGGAACCAGTGTGTTGTTCCATGTCCAGTTCTAACTGTTGCTTCCTGACCTGCATACAGATTTCTCAAGAGGCAGGTCAGGTGGTCTGGTATTCCCATCTCTTTCAGAATTTTCCACAGTTTATTGTGATCTCACAGTCAAAGGCTTTGGCATAGTCAATAAAGCAGAAATAGATCACATCAGGACATATGTTTTAGATTGTCATTAGTTGCTCTCTCTGAAGAATCAAAATAGTTAGCGAATTATTTTAGATTCATTAAGACTGCAAATCCATTATATTTAAAGACTAGAGAAATTCTTTCTCACTTCTGTTTGTCCAAGGCATGAGCTTATGCCATATAGCTAAGCCCATCCTAAACCCAAAACCCTATAATAAATACAGTGCGACCTAGAGCTTATGGGAACCTAAGCCAGGAACATCAATATTTACAGACACACCGTATACTCAAATACCTCTCCTATGAGGTAACAGGTTAGGTATTTGCTAAACAGGAGGAAGGAATAGAGAAACACAGAGGGAAAAAGACACATATCTTAGAATATTATCAAAACAACAATTAAAGATCTGGAAATTCAGTATAAAATTAAAATTTCAATCACGTATTTTATATTTCTAAATATTCTATAACTTCCTTATAACACCCAATATTCACAGACATTTTGGAAAAGACATCATTCCCATCTGGTGAAGTATATTTCACTAAATTTGGAATACTTTAGAATTCGAATATCCCACTCTGTAATGTGGGATCATCTGGTTGAAAAGGTCAAAACTAGATCAAGTATGAAGGAAGTAATGTGAAGGTACCATCAGGTGCAACAAAGACAAAACACTAGCTAAAAGCTTGAGCACAGGAAGAATGTAACTGGAAGTCAAGAATTAAGATGCTCCTTTCCCCCAGTAAATTATAGAGTCCTCCTCGTCTTTGTTTTTCTCTCCATATGGCTCAGCTACTCTAATTTCTCTGTAGACTGGCTTTTTCTGTTTCTTTGTGAATTCCATCACTTGAAAATGACTTTGACATTCCATTGTAGTTGCATCATCCTTGGTTTATCAGAAATTTTCACATTAAACCCTACTTTCATTTGTTTGATTTAACTTCTCAGGGTCCTCATCCCAAAGGTCCAAAGAAAGAATTCAGTTGTTTCAGTTTCCTTCAAGTATCTGCTCAGGCCAATCAACTGCACCCAAGGGACAGCCACTTGGTTTGTGTACCCACTCCATTTAGACACTATGAGTAGAACAGCTTCTATGAAGAATAAGATATTTGGGCAGGAGGTATGTTTATGTGACTACTGAAATAATGGGGATGCCCATTATTCCTGAATTCTGAAAAAAAGCTCACATTTTTATATCTTCTGTTTATTATTGTTGTTGTTGCTATTATGTAGTGGCTAAGTTGTGTCTGAACTCCAGTACTTGGGCCACCTCATGCGAAGAATTGACTCATTGGAAAAGACTCTGATGCTGGGAGGGATTAGGGGCAGGAGGAGAAGGGGACGGCAGAGGATGAGATGGTTGGATGGCATCACTGACTCGATGGACGTGAGTCTGAGTGAACTCCGGGAGTTGGTAATGGACAGGGAGGCCTGGCGTGCTGAGATTCATGGGGTCGCAAAGAGTCAGACATGACTGAGTGACTGAACTGAACTGAACTGAAGTTGTGTCTGATTCTTTGTGACCCCAGGGATTGTAATCCTCCAGGTTCCTCTGTCCATGTAATTTTCCAGGCAAGAATAGTAGAGGGGGTTGCCGTTTCCTTCTCCAGGGGATCCTCCTGACCCAGGGATCTTACATCTCCTGCAATGGCAATCAGATTCTTTACCACTGGGCCACCTCTGTATGCTATAGGCATATGTTATTTTTTGTCCACAGAATGATATGATTATGTCATTTACTTATATTGATAATGATTAATTAGTAATAATCTGAGATGATCCATTATCTCTATGTTTATATCAATCCTAGCTCTATCCTGGACCTTAGAAACGAACCAATCAGCCAAGAGTAAAGAATAAAACAATAAAAACAACATAAAAACCTGCCAATCCCAAATCTCTTCTAGTCAGAAAGGATTCTGTATCAGTCAAACCAATTGTCTCTTCAGTGATGAGGGTGAAAGATAATCTAAGTTAATATCTCTGAATGCCACATGTATTTTGTCTCAATTTTTATCTCTTTTAGGAGACAATCCAGCCATCTGTAAATTATTTTTCATTACAAATTTTCTGAAAGCAGAGGTTATCCTAAACTGATTTTAAAAGCCCTTGACCACTAGGTGGCACCAAATAGCCATAATTCATATATTGTATCCTAAACCTATACACAAGCCATTAAAAGATTATCTTTCTTTGCTTATCAAGACAATATTCTAAAAATTAAAAATAAATAACTTAGGTTTTTATAGAATAAGAAATACAACACAATTTTTTCTAAAATACTTCAAGATAATAAGTTGAAGTATATTCATGTAGTCTGTTAATAAATTCATTGTAACATTCATTGTTGAATGTCAAAATATGTTACTCTTTTCTCCCATTGAATTATTTCAGTGTTATAAATATTTTTTAAATTCTTTAGAAACATGTAAGAGGACCCTTTCTAGAAGTTTTTTTTATATATATATATATATATAATTTAAGATCTCTTTTACTATACTCAGTAAAAGAGATCTGTTGTTACATAATGTGCCTTTATTTTAATAGTGATGTTCTCAGTCCAAGGAGGCATTTGGATTATGACAAGGTGCTGTGGCAAGAGATACTTCTTCCCACCTACACTTGTAAATTTCCCTCTCTCATGCAGGGCTCACCACACTACCTTAGGATTTTGTCACCTCGAGGTTTGACTGCTGCTGTGTCCTCTGCCTTGGTTGACGGCGGAAGAGCCCTGGAATACTCAGCTAGTATAGACCGTGACAGCTTGTCTGTTTAGCAATGCCAGCCACACGGAGCACATTATACCGATGCTCTGTGCATAGCTCTGGCTTCCAACAGTCATTCGAGGTGTTCATTTTAATTTATAAAGCTCTCCATGGCCTAGGACTTGTAAGGTATATGATGTTCTCATTTCCTATCCTGGCAGTTTAGGCATTTACTAGGTAGCTCCTAAGGTGCTATGATGAACTCAAAGTTAGAGGTCCTGGACCCTACATTCAGTTTCATTCTCTGACTTGAAAAGAACTCATTTTGCACAATATAGAATTTCCTGGAAAATGTGGGTCCTTAATTTAGGTTCTATTAATAGTGTTTGATTGTGGAAGAGACAGAGTCTAGTGAAACACAATTCTTTCAGTCTTCATGAGTAGTGGAAATAATCTTTCAGTAGCAGGTATCTATAACAAAAATTACCCCAAAAATGAAATTAACAGAATAGCAAAAGCCAGCTTAAATGTATTGCAGTTCATTATGGTTACATTTAGCAAACATGTTTTGAATGCTGAGTATGATTAAGATACTGTATTATAAACTACAAGACACCACGGCCAATTATATAAAACTATACTGTCATAAAGTGGATAATTGTAACAAATATAGAAAAATAATATTGAATTGCTACTTTTACATTGGAATTATATTGTATCTCTCCAAATAAATCGTTGCTTTGGTAGACTACAGAAAGACATACATGTCTCAGGATAACAAACTTGTCTGGATTTCAAGCAACTAAGAAATCTGGGAGCTAAATTCAGTGTGAAAAACAAAAATAAATTAGCTTGAGTATTCCTAACATGTAGCACACATATATTGTGTGCATGTCTAATTTCCTCAATCAGAGATTACTGATTAGAAGGAAACAGGCCTTAGCAGGTGTTCTGTTCCAAATCTGTGCCTTTTCTGGAGGCATGCATTTCAAATTCTTCCATGTCCTGAAAAAGAAAAGTGGGTGAATTAAAGATTATATTTCTCTTACCAGAATCTAACATATATGGGACTTGTGCCTACTTCGAAACATGAGTTAATTTAAAGACTACATTTGTCAATAAAAAATATATTTTACAAAAATGGCTGGGGAAACTGCAATAGGCAAAATGAAGACACATATGCATTTCTTGATTTTAATGATAATAAAACTCTTTTCTCTAGTCAGAAGTGGGAATAGTAAGCAAATTTTTAAACTGTCAGTGAGATGACTTTTGCAAAGATTATCACTTTAAAATAGAAAAAAGTATATAAATTGAATATTTATTTTAATAAATTTCAGTTATTAAAAGCCTCAAGTTATCATACAACAAGAGTGCCAGATCTGCTCCAAAGTCCCTCCCATTTTGGTCATGTCTGTCTTCTCTCCTTTCAGGATCTGCCATTGCCTGTGGTTTTCTCTTTGCAGAATCAAAAATAGTTTTATATGTGGCTTTCTGATTATCTTCAGCCAGACTTATCTTTCAGTAGATGCTTCTCCAGGAGTGATGGGAATATTGTATTGACAAAATACACTCTTCAGCACTTCTGCCTGACGTTTATTAGGCTATCCATTTAAGTTTCAGGCTTCCCTGGTGGCTCAGACAGTAAAGAAGCTGCCTGCAATGCAGGAGACCCAGGTGAGATTCCTGAGTCAGGAAGATCCCCTAGAGAAGGGAATGGCTATCAACTCAAGCATTCTTGCCTAGAGAATCCCAAGGACAGAGGAGCCTGGTGGGGTATAGTCCATGGGGTCACAAAGAATCGGACACGACCAAGTGACTAACACTTTCTTCCATATTTAAGTTTCAGTTTGGGTATCATCTGTTTTCCACATAGAGCTGACACTGACAGAAAATCTGACTAATAATTACTATTGCTTCCAATGTCCAAACAATGACTTCTCTCTAGAGCTGCATTATTAGAGGTCGTATTATGACCTTGCATGTTTATAAACATGCATGCAAGTAACTAATCAAATTTGTTCTGTTGCAGTGTTAACAGTCTCAAGGTGTACTATATTTTGCTACTATATTTTTCTTATAGCATATAGATGTATCTAATAGCAAAACAGCAGCTGAAGGGGGAGGGGAAATTTTAGAAGTACATAATCTTGAATACTAACTTCCCCAAAGCCCCATTCCTGTGTACTGCTGTTGACCCACTACAAAAACAGCATTGATTTCTGATTAAAAATATACCATTAAAATGTATTCAGATGAATCGGCAAAGAAGATGTAATATATATATATATATATTTCAATGAAATGCTATTCAACCAAAAACATGTTGCCATTTGAGACAACATGAATGGACTTTGAAGGTATTATGCTAAGTAAAATAGGTCAGAATGATAAAGATAAATGCCATATGATTTCACTCATGTAGAATCCACAGAAATAAAACAAATGAACAAAAAATATAAAACAAAAACAAACTTATACATGCAAAGATATGATTAGTGGTTACCAGAGGGAAAAGGGTTAGGTCGTGGGTGAAATGGATGAAGGGGTTCAACTGTGTGGTCATGGATGTCAGCTAGACTTGAGATGGTGATCACTTTGTAGTGTATACATTGTCAAATTATGATGTTCTACACCTGAAACATGCAAAATTAAATTTAAAAAGAGTCAATTATTTTGATGAATAAATGGTGAAGGCATTACAGCTAATAAAATGGCAGTAGCTGACCGGTATTTTTCAAAAATATATCCAGAGATATTTAAGTAAATACTCTGGATTTAGTCTCATAACTTTAATCCCCAATGAATAATAATGGCCATTATTTTTAGAGCATTTACTCAATATATTAGGAACTATGCTAAGTATTTTATGTCTACCATCAGTTATTATTGGTAAGTTGCTATAAGCAGGAATATATTCTACACACAAATCTTGGGCAGAGTCACACAGCTGATTGCTTTAGATTTGAACCCAGATAATCAGATGAAAGAATCTGGTTTTAAATCATTTCAGTACAGAGCTCTGTATATAATACATAGCTTTCATAGCCTCTTAATTCTTTTAACTAAAAAGCAGTGATTTATTTTTTCATATTATTATCTTTCATCACTATGATAATCCCACTTACTAACTTAATTTTGTTTTGTCCTTACTATTCCTTTTATTTATGTAACAATTCATTGATATATTCTTATTGGAAAAGATTTAAACAATAGTTATAAAAGATTAAGGCTCCTGCTCACCTCTCCATTCCAAGTTCTCATCTGAAAGAAAACATATGTTAAAATTCTGTCCTATTCTTTCAGTCTTCTTCTTTCTGTTCTTCTTTCAGTCCTTTTGCTAAGAACTAACACAAATATACGTAGAAATATTTTATGAAAACACAATTATATTACACTTATCCTTCCAGTACTCTTAAATACCTAACACACATGCATATATACACATAGAAATATTATTTTCATATAATCATTTATTCTATACCCATTCTTCCATTATTTTTTAATAATTACATACCTTACACTTTTCTTATAAGTAAATATGGGTCTTCCACATTTTTATCTTTTGTCCAATATTTCATAGTTTAGATTACCACATTTATTGAATCCCTCACATACTCACAAATATATAGGATATCTTCACTTTTCTTTTGCTATTATAAACAATTCTGAAAGTGAGATCCTTATACATATTACTACTATACACATATGTGAGTCTTTCTCTAAAATGGATTCCTAGAAATGAAATGGACTTGCTCAGTCCAAGAACATATATGTGTGTATACACACATACACATATATATATATACACATGTGCATAATTTTAAAAATTTTGATAGCTACCACTCAATTGGTCTTCCAAAAGATTTTTACCCTGTATACTCTAAACAATACTGTAATGAAAACACATAGTTTTCTGCATACTTACAAACACTAAAATTTGTTAGTTTCAGCTTTGTGCTGTTTTTTCTCTTTTGCTAATTTGGTGGGAAATTATATTTAATTGTTTTATTTTCCCTCTTTCAGAATACTGGAAAGAAAATTTCTGTTCATTGGTAAAATAGAAATGTTTTCTTTCTCTAACTTCATACCTTACTAGATATGACCCAGACATAACATATTCAGGTAATACAGTGATTTCTTTTACATTTCATATTTTGGCAATGTTTAAGTATTAAAAGGTTTAGGTAAAAATGTAGATTTACAGCTTCTCTTTTAAAAGATCATAAGATCTAGCAACACTAATCCTGTACTCCTTAGTGACACAGTGCATTTGATGCCAAGCAGTGGCTGTATCCCCTGGATGGACTGCGTCTTCTCCCAGCTGCCCTCAGGTGGCCTGTGTTTCTCACTATTTCTCAGAGACAATGACTTGGCTACCCTGAACCGCCTATCCCTCAAGCATATAAAATTTTGATATAATTTGTTAAAATTAAAAGTTAACATTCTCTTTGCTTTTGTTATTAACCTAATGAATCATCAAGCCTACTTCATTTGCAAAATATAAGTGGAAAACAAGGTATTGTCAGATGTTTCCTTCCAAAAATATGTTTTTCTATAGATAGTTTAGATCCATCCCTTTGGAGTTTCTTAAATTATACAAATTGTTTTAATGTATAACTAAATAATATTTCAAAAATATTTCTATTTCTATGTGTAAAAAAAAAATAGACTAATTCCAGATGCAACTGAACACATTTGAATTAGACATTTTCACTGAGTCAATATAATATTTTAAGCCTGACACTTATTTTAAAATGAGATATCAAAAAATTATTTTATCTGATAGTTTAAATACTCATGGACTATTACATATTAAATTATCCTCCTAAATAATACCTTGAACAATTGCCTCATTAAACTATAAAGTACCTCTCAACAATATGTTTTACTGAAGCCTTCACAACTCTGCTTACATTAGGCATGTGAAGGCACAGGAATTGCCTCTTATCTACCAACCAAAGTTGGCACTTGGAAGGAGATCCCCTCAATTGCAGGCGAGTATACTGCTCTACTTGCAAGGGTTCCTCTGTCTATATGTGGACAGTGGTCTCCATGCCTGGGAGCAGCTACTTGTAACCTAACCAAAAGGAAGACCTCGACAGTGGAATCAAGGACAGGACCATTTTGCTCCATTGTTCTCTTTTTCCTATGATACATACACTTTTACCATAATTTTTTTTTAATTCTAAGCAATTATATTTCAATGCAAGATTTGTGAGTTGGCAATTCCATGTGTATAGGTATCATTATCGCTAACTAGAATAATTATTCCAACTGCTTTTGAATTTATTGATTATCAAATATTCATTAGCATCTGATGTGCCAGAGACTGTACTAAGTGACAGTTATAAAAGGGTGAACAAAAACACTAGATTCCTGCCATCATGTGACTTACCTGCCATCATGTGACTGTCTGAATAGATAAGAGGGAGACACAATAAACAAATGTATCCTTACTGAATTAATAATACAGCTCATCAATAAAGAAATTATTTCCAATAATGACAAGGTGCTATGAAGCAGAACAAAGGGTCTGAGAAAGATAAGATGGTGTAGAGAATGGGGAACAAACATAAACATCTCAAAAATTATTTTAAATAACCCATCTCTAGAGAACCATCCCCAATTACAGGTACCACTATTCCATAACGATATTTATAAAGTAAATTTATGCACATACATGAAGGAAACATAATAGCAAGGGATTGGGAGAACATACCATACAAAGCATAGCTGAAAGATATGGTGATATTTGGACTGAAAAATAAAATAATAAAAGGAGAAATATGACACTTAGGTTTAGACATGTTGAAAGTTGTCATGAAATAAAGGGAACAGAATGATCTTATATTTCATATGGGAAGAACTAGGCTAGGATTGAGCGAGTAAGCACACACACACACACAGGCTAGGGATAATAGGAAAAAAGTAAAATTAGTACATGATTTATTGCATCATCACCTTGTACCCAGCATTAGATGATGTTTTGCAAATAACTACTAATATTATTGTGATTTCTTGAGATTTTTCTCTTTTTAAATTAACTTATTTATTTTAATTGGAGGCTAATTACTTTACAATATTGTAGTGGTTTTTGCCATACATTGACATGAATCAGCCATGGGTGTACATGTGCCCCTCATCCTGAACCCCCCTCCCACCTCCCTCCCATCTCATGCCTCAGGGTTGTCCCAGTGCCCTGGCTTCAAGTGCCCCATTTCATGCAGCGAACTTGGACTGGGCATCTATTTTGCATATGGTAATATACATGTTTCAATACTATTGTCTCAAATCATCCCACCCTCACCTTCTCCCACAGATTCCAAAAAGATTTTTCTTTTATTGCTCTTATCAGGGCACTGAGACCAATGAAGTTTCTTTAAAAAATGTTCAGATTCATACAGATAGTTAATGGTGAAGGGGAATTTGGCTTTGGGTTTTCTCCATAGCTGCTGTTGCTGCTGCTGCTACGTTACTTCAGTCGTGTCCAACTCTGTGCGACCCCATAGACGGCAGCCAACCAGGCATTCCATTCCTGGGATTCTCCAGGCAAGAACACTGGAGTGGGTTGCCATTTCCTTCTCCAATGCGTGAAAGTGAAAAGTGAAAGTGAAGTCACTCAGTTGTGTCTGACTCTAGTGACCCCATGGACTGCAGCCTACCAGGCTCCTCCGTCCATAGCATTTTCTAGGCAAAAGTACTGGAGTGGAGTGCCACTGCCTTCTCCGTGGTGGCTCAGAGGATAAAGAATCTGCCTGCAATGCAGGAGACCTGGGTTCGATCCCTGGATCAGGAAGATCCCCTGGAGAAGGAAATGGCAACCCACTCCAGTACTGTTGCCTGGAAAATCCCATGGACAGAGAAGCCTTGTAGACAACAGTCCATGGGATCACAAAGAGTCGACACGACTGAGCAACTTCTCCATAGCAGCCTTCCCCAATGGCTCAATCTGCCTGCAGTGCAGAAGACACAGGAGATAAGGGTTTGATCCCTGAGTTGGGAAGATCTGCTAGAGATGGGAATGGCAACTCACTCCAGTATTCTTGTCTGGAGAATCCCATGGACAGAGGAGCCTGGTGGGCTGTAGTCCATGGGGTCGCAAAGAGTTGGACACAACTGAAGCAACTAAGCAGCAGCTGCAGCTTGGTCATAGCAAACGTTCTTTCCTCCGCATCCTGATAGCTCTTGATTTTAGCTTAATAAAAAACATAACTTTTGACATCTAAAACTTACTTCACTTGGTGAAGTAGTGCACTTGCTATAATAGGAGCTGTTACTGAAGAGGTCCCTTAGGTGGGACTCTTGTACTGTATGGAGAGTAACTTCTAAGGTCTCCTATAATCCTAAGAGACTGCAGTTTTCACTAACTGAATTAGGAAGTCATCGTCTACAGCACCCTACCCAATTATTAGCACAGTTTACTTCACAGGATTAGCAAATCATCACCTATTAAAGATCTGAACCCTGCAGGATTTGAAAGTCCACTCCGTAAATGGGCAGCCCCAAAGTAGAATAAGAGTACTGTATTAGACACCGAAGGGAAGTGGGTAGCCTCAAAGGAAAACTTCACCTAGTTCACAGCTCTGACTAGGACCAGATTGCAAAACACCTTCCCGATTCTGGTATGGTTTTCATTTTCCAAAGTTGCAATTCCCTAGTGTAGTCAAGGTTAGCATTTTAGGCTCAGCAAGGGTGAAAAAAATCTTTTGTAATAACAGTGGGTTTTGTTTTGACTGATTTTGTTAATATTTCTCAAATAGGACACAGACAGGACATTTCACATTGCTTTTATCAATCAGTCATGCCTGGTGTTTCCACATTAGGTAAAATTCTCAAAAGCTACACATCTTCAGTTGAGTTACTGGTTCTTTGCAGTTGACGACACTTAACATATGCCCTTAAACCTTAGTTTTGTGTCTGAGTTTTCAATTCATACTAAAATTAACATTAAATGTTCGTGGAATTTCATAGTTTGGTTTTGTGCTGTTGTGTTGGATGGCAAAGTACCTCTTTTTATTGGCTTTAAATGTATATGCTGTTAACAACATCCAGTGACTAGTTCTGACATGTCGTTGGACTGGTTCAAAGGTGCTAAGTCGCTTCAGTTGTGTCTGACTCTGTGTGACCCCATAGATGGCAGCCCACGAGGCTCCCCTATCCCTGGGATTCTCCAGGCAAGAACACTGGAGTGCCATTTCCTTCTCCAATGCATGAAAGTGAAAAGTGAAAGTAAAGCTGCTCAGTTGTGCTGACTCTTAGAGACCCCATGGACTGCAGCTTACCAGGCTCCTCCATCCATGGGATTTTCCAGGCAAGAGTACTGGAGTGGGTTGCCATTGCTTAGCTTTAATTTTATTTACTTACTTTCTCTTTGGCAAGGTTAAATAATCTAGTTGCTGTAGTTTCTCATTATAGCCCTTGTAAGTAGTCCTATCATAGCTTCAAACACACTGTTCCCTTCTTTGGCCTCTTAATTACATCTTCTATGTAAGATGGGTGACACTGAGGTTGGGCCTCAGTTAACTAATGAGATTGGACTAAATCATGGCCCAGGGTAACTTGGCTTGCTAATTTCTTAAATTTAGTAGTGCTGGTTTAAAAACTCTAAGTGATGTAAAAGAGGGGAAATTAAGGTGATTTGCCTTTAGTTCCACTTCAGTTTGGGAACCTGGCATTAAAGAGGCCAACTAGAATCTAAATTAACATTAATTTTACAAATGAGAAGACAGAATGGGGAGAAATCTTCAGAAAGACTATCAATGCATTTTTGTATTTTCTATCATTCTCCAAACTTTAATTTGTGAAGATATGTTTCATCACACTTTCAAATTAGCCTAGATTCTATAAATTTTTCTTTTTCATTAATTTTGCCTGTAAGGTATACAGCTGCCAAATATTTAATGTGACAATTTTATACCGTGATTCATATAAAATAAAAATACTGGGTTTAGTATTTTCTAAACCCAGCACATAAACACACATACATGCACGCACATACACACACACATATATAGTGATTTAGTAAAAAGTATTTCTGCAAAGACTGTTAGCAAATATCATGCTAGCATTATTAAATATAATAAACAGTGTTTTATTATTGCTAATTATGTATAAAATACTAAGCTACATATATGAAAAATAAAGTCATATTGCTGTCCTCAAATTTGAAAATTATTTCACCCATAGAAGCAGTGTCAAAATAAGTAGTAGGAAGCTAGAAACATCATTATTATTCATTTAATCAGAAAGTATTTGTCGATTCTTTACTAAGTGCTCTGCTAGGTCATAGGAACATCAGTTCAGTTCAGTCACTCAGTCGTGTCCAGCTCTTGGCGACTCCGTGGACTGCAGCACACCAGGCTTCCCTGTCCATCACCAACTCCTGGAGCCTACTCAAACTCATGTCCACCGAGTCAGTGATGCCATCCAACCATCTCATCCTCTGTCATCCCCTTCTCCTCCCATCTTCAATCATTCCCAGCATCAGGGTCTTTTGAAATGAGTCAGGTCTTCACATCAGTTGGTCAAAGTATTTGAGTTTAAAACTGCTCCTGCAATTAAAATGCTTACCTTCTTGAAAGGAAGCAGAAATAAACAAATGATTTCTAAAACTGAGTTTTAACAATTATTCTCAAAGGGTAATTTACTAAACAGTAGCATTAGCAACCACTGGAAACTTAGACATGAAAATTCCCAGTTTTCACTAGAGACCCACTGAAGCAGAATCTCTCCAGAGGATTTTTATAAAGTTTGAAAATCTCTGTGTTACAATTTTAGATGTTCCAAAGTGGGTAAAATTTATGACTAGAGATGCTGTTCCTTGCTGCTACTCCTGCTGCTAAGTCGCTTTAGTCGTGTCCGACTCTGTGCGACCCCATAGACGGCAGCCCACCAGGCTCCCCTGTCCCTGGGATTCTGCAGGCAAGAGTACTGGAGTGGGGTGCCATTGCCTTCTCCGGATGCTGCTCCTTAGGGGATCTTTAATAACGTAACACAGAAAGCATCAAGTCTCTCAGAAAATGATGATCCATTTTCAGGTCCTTCCTCTGGTGGGATAAGACTTTTTCTAACAATGGAGCTTTAAGGTATGCATTAACGTAGGCTATGATGATGCCCATCAGAAAAATCCTGTTCCAAGATGGGAGGGTGATTGTAACCAGCAAGTAGGAAACTGGAACCATACATTGTAAAGTTTACATTAGAATCCCTAAGATCTGATAGTGTGAAATATGCCTTCATCCCATCTGGCAGTGTTAGGTTGGCAGTCAATGCAGCTATACTGGCCAGTGGTCAAGAGAGCACACTAGTTCTGTACCTACGCAACTCTACATGAACAGAAGTAGGCTGAAAAGAAGGTACTGGCTTGACTACTGTCTCTATTGCCATCTGGACTGGCACAACGTCTCAACCTAACATCCCTTCCAAAGGTAAAATTAATTATAGGTATAAAGGTAGTGAAGAGTGAAGTCGCTCAGTCGTTTCTGACTCTTTTCTACCCCATGGACTGTAACCCACCAGGCTCCTCTGTCCGTGGGATTCTCCAGGCAAGAATACTGGAGTGGATTGCCATTTCCTTCTCCAGGGGATCTTCCCAACCCAGGGATCGAACCCCGGTCTCCTGCATTGCAGGCAGACGCTTTATCCTCTGAGCCACCAGGGAAGTCAAAGATAGTGAAGAAGGAATAGTAAATAGCTAATGGTAAAAGAAGGATTTAGTCAGTTTTACGGTGAGGAAAATCCAATATTATCTTGCCTACTCAAGAGACCCATAGCAAGAGATGATGATCTTTCTTAGCTTAGTTATGCCGTGTGTCTGAGAGAATGAAGCTATTCCTGCTTTTGGAAACTTGTTTTTGGAAATGTGCAAGATTGATAGAAGCCGGAAAACCTCAGTATCTTCACTCTGGGAGGTGCTTTTGCTCATATGTTATGATCAGATCAGATTAGATCAGTCGCTCAGTCGTGTCCGACTCTTTGCGACCCCATGAACCGCAGCACGCCAGGCCTCCCTGTCCATCACCAGCTCCCGGAGGTCACTCAGACTCCCACCCATCAAGTCAGTGATGCCATCCAGCCATCTCATCCTCTGTCGTCCCCTTCTCCTCCTGCCCTCAATCCCTCCCAGCATCAGAGTCTTCTCCAATGAGTCAACTCTTCGCATGAGGTGGCCAAAATACTGGAGTTTCAGCTTTAGCATCATTCCTTCTAAAGAAATTCCAGGATTGATCTCCTTCAGAATGGACTGGTTGGATCTTCTTGCAGTCCAAGGGACTCTCAAGAGTCTTCTCCAACACCACAGTTCAAAAGCATCAATTCTTCGGCGCTCAGCCTTCTTCACAGTCCAGCTCTCACATCCATACATGACCACAGGAAAGACCATAGCCTTGACTAGGCGAACCTTTGTTGGTAAAGTAATGTCTCTGCTTTTGAATATGCTATCTAGGTTGTTCATAACTTTCCTTCCAAGGAGTAAGCGTCTTTTAATTTCATGGCTGCAGTCACCATCTGCAGTGATTTTGGAGCCCAGAAAAAGAAAGTCTGACACTGTTTCCACTGTTTCCCCATCTATTTCCCCATCTATTTCCCATGTAGTGATGGGACCAGATGCCATGATCTTCGTTTTCTGAATGTTGAACTTGAAGCCAACTTTTGCACTCTCCACTTTCACTTTCATCAAGAGGCTTTTTAGCCCCTCTTCACTTTCTGCCATAAGAGTGGTGTCATCTGCATATCTGAGGTTATTGATATTTCTCCCGGCAATCTTGATTCCAACTTGTGTTTCTTCCAGTCCAGCATTTCTCATGATGTACTCTGCATATAAGTTAAATAAACATGGTGACAATATGCAGCCTTGACGTACTCCTTTTCCTATTTGGAACCAGTCTGTTGTTCCATGACCAGTTCTAACTGTTGCTTCCTGACCTGCATACAGATTTCTCAAGAGGCAGGTCAGGTGGTCTGGTATTCCCATCTCTTTCAGAATTTTCCACAGTTTATTGTGATCTGCACAGTCAAAGGCTTTGGCATAGTCAATAAAGCAGAAATAGATGTTTTTCTGAAACTCTCTTGCTTTTTCCATGATCCAGCGGATGTTGGCAATTTGATCTCTGGTTCCTCTGCCTTTTCTAAAACCAGCTTGAACATCAGGAAGTTCACGGTTCACATATTGCTGAAGCCTGGCTTGGAGAATTTTGAGCATTACTTTACTAGCGTGTGAGATGAGTGCAATTGTTCGGTAGTTTGAGCATTCTTTGGCATTGCCTTTCTTTGGGATTGGGATGAAAACTGACCTTTTCCAATCTTGTGGCCACTGCTGAGTTTTCCAAATTTGCTGGCATATTGAGTGCAGCACTTTCACAGCATCATCTTTCAGGACTTGGAATAGCGCCACTGGATAACCTGTATTATTTAATAATGAATATAGTAATATTTTTGACTGTTTTCTTCAGACTGTGTCTACTACCATAATGTCACATGTTTTAACACTAGTACTGTTGGTGGGATTATAATATGATATTGATGGTCAAATGTATTGGGAAACTAAGTTAGAACTTCATCAGGATATAATACTGTTAGAAAATGGCTGGCCTGATAAAGAACTACATTTAGTTAACCATCAGCTAAACAGTTCTACAGAAATTTATCACAAGATAAAAACAGCAGTAGATCAAAAGACAAAAATATGAAAAATGAATGTGATGGTTTCATAATATAAATTAGTTTTTTTTCTTAAAATCTGTTCTTGCCTCTGGGCTTTCCTGGTGGCTCAGATAGTAAAGAATCCGCCTGCAATGTGGGAGATCTGCTTTTGATCCCTGTGTTGGGAAGATCCTCTGGAGGAAGGCATGGCAACCCACTCCTGTATTCTTGCCCAGAGAATCCCAGTGGACATAGGTACCTGGCGGGCTACAGTCCACGGGATTGCAAAGAGTTGGACATGACTGAGTGACAAAGCACACATTCCTACCCTTACTATGTCTCTTCCAAAAGTTGGGTGTATTTATAATGATACTATTGCCGTGTCTGTCATAAATGTTACATCACATGGAGATTCTCAATCAAACTTGATTATTTTGCTCTAGGAGAGCCTTGGCCGAAGGCCAGTTGTGGCCTATGTAGTAAAAAGGTCCTGCCCCTGGAGAGGTCTCAACTTTGCCTTCAGTTTCTACCAAATAATCTATGCGATACCTGGTAGAAGCATCCTTGTTGAGTGCGGGGACTGGTCACCCTGGTCTTAGGGTGAGACTAGCCACACTGAGCTGTCCTAGGAAACAAGCTGGACATACCAAGCAGACCAGCAGTATAACTTAGGGTGAGGACTTTGAATCATACAGCATGAGTCAGCCTGGAGAATGAGATCTACTATGTGAGAAGGCAGTTAATTCATTGGTCCTGCAGAATGAAGTCCTAATACAAATTTTGAACATCCAAACTTGGCTGAACTTTCCTGGTTGGCAATACCTCATGGATATTGTCACACATCAATGCTGAAAAAGTAATACATCCTGACTCCTTGGAGATAGGACAATGTAAGCTTCATATTTGGAAACTTACTGGGCTCTGCTCTATGCATCCCTTCCTTTGGCTGATTTTAATCCTATCAGTCCATATCCTTTTCCTGTGATAAATTACAATTGTGAGTGTAATAGTTTTCAGTGAATTCTGTTAGTACTTTAGTGAATGATCCAGCCTGAGAGTAGTTTTGGGAACCCCTGATCTTGTAATTGGTGTCAGAAATGAGGGTGGTATTAGAGATGACACCTTTCAAGTGTATAGTTGGTCCTGATTCCTTGAAATTCTTTATTTTTTGTTGTTGCTTTTGAATTTCTATATTTTTAAATGTGTGAGATTCCCATTCTACATTGTGAGACCTGTGGTTTTGAGCATTTAGTTTCTTATATATATATATAAAAACTCCAAGTGAAAGAGTCCATCTAGGCACTTATAGAGAGGTATCTGGATTGTGTAGAGCTTACATTTTAAAAAAATACTATAAAAATTGAGTTTCCCTAGAACCAGCAGGGCTGAGAAACAGCTTGTCTGGGTATATTCTATACCACTGGGGCAAAGAATAAAGAGCTGGGAGCCTGGGGGACATGCAACTACTACACTTGAGGAATGCCACTGGGAGCTTTCCTGGGTTATCATGATGCGAGTATGTGTGTGTGTGTATTCAAATGCCAGCTGTACACAAGAGGATCAGCTGTCTATCCTAAGACCTGATTTTCATGAGTAGCTACAGTGTATAACTGCAGTGAGAGCAATCTTGACAAGACTTAGCCAGGTCACTAAGCCTTCCTTGACTTAGTTAATTGGGATAGTGTCTACCGTGCCAACTTTAACAATGTTATTGTAAGGCTCAAAGGACATGCTGTCAAGCCAATTTATAAACTGTAAAGTCCCATGTAAAAGTAAGTTATTAATATTCTGTCTTTGACAATGTGTCTCTCATTTGCTTTTCTCACAGGAACCCTAAAACTGCCTCAACCACATGCATTGGGAAAAATGTGTATTGTTCAGTTTCATTTGTTTACACTTCTCAGTGGGATTTGATTTGAAGGAAATCAAAAACAAATTTGATTTTGTTGCTTTAAAATATTAAAAACATTTCCTAAAAATAGAATGGAAAAAATTTGGCATGTGATTAGTACTTATATAGTTTTCTTTTTAAGTCTAAATCTCTTTCTTCTAGTACATGACTTCAATGCTTGTGGCTTTTGTCTGTAGTAAAGTCTTATTTTACAGATTTTATCCCATGACTATGTTCCAAATGTTTTATCAGATGACCTAATTCACTTATTGGATTCCCTTATTGGAGGCTTATTATTCACTTATTGGAGGCTGAGTGGTGAGGAATCTGCCTCCCAAACTGCAGGAGACACAGGTTCAACCCCTGGGTTGGGACAATTCCCTTGAAAAAGAAGTGACAACCAATTCTGGTATTCTTGCCTGGGAAATCCTATGGAGAGAGGAGCCTGGTGGGCATAGTCCATGGGGTCACAATGAGCTGGACACAACTTAGCAACTAAAAAACAATTCATTTATTAAAATACATCTATTAAATACATATTTATTGGGTTCTGTCCATATATGATACACTTTACTTGAGGCCTCTTGTGAAAGAAAAGACTTGGTCCCTACTCTCAAGGAGTTTAGAGTCTAATGAAGAGAACACTATTCAAAAAAATACCTGGAGGTATTTTTCTTAAAAAGATAGACAAAGTACAGTGATAGCTTAGAGGGAACAAATAAAACTTCCCCCAGATTATCAAAGAGAGAGTCACAGGCTAGGCAGAGGAGACACTGTGGGCCTGACAAGTTCTGGAGACCTCAAGGCTGTGATTTTGAAAAAACAGAGCCTCAAGGGAAATTAAGGAGAAGGGACAAGAGTAGACAGCAGGCACAGTGGGTTTTTTTGTGCTAAGCCAAGGATTTTAGATTTCATTCTGAATCTAAGCAGAACTGTTGAAGAATTTTGAACATGATAGTGATTCATTCCCAACCTCTTTGGGTTTTAAAATGCATAATGTGAATCAATATTTGTCATCTTTGAGATCATATTTCAATTCAATCAAAGAAGTATATGTTCACTAATAATCAGGGGAAAGCAAATCAAAATGACAGTGAGATACTACTACTCACACCTGTCAGAATGGCTTTCATGGAAAAGGCAGCACATAACAAGTGCTGGCAAGGATGTGGAGAAAAGGGTATCTTTGTGCACTATTAGCTGCTGCTACTGCTGCTAAGTCGCTTCAGTCGTGTCCAACTCTGTGCGACCCCATAGACGGAAGCTCACCAGGCTCCCCCGTCCCTGGGATTCTCCAGGCAAGAATACCGGAGTGGGTTGCCATCTCCTTCTCCAATGCATGAAAGTGAAAAGTGAAAGTGAAGTCGCTCAGTCGTGTCCGACTCTTAGCGACCCCATGGACTGGAGCCTACCAGGATCCTCCGTCCATGGGATTTTCCAGGCAAAAGTACTGGGGTGGGGTGCAAATTTATATAGTTGCTATGGAAAACAGTATGGTAGTCCTTTGGAAAAAAAAAATAGAACTGCCATGAGATCAATAATTCCACTTCTGGGTATTTACCTGAAATAAACAAAAACACTAATTCACAAAGATATTTGCATCTCTATGTTCACTGCAGCATTATTCACAATAGGCAAGCTATGGAGGTAGCCTAAGTAGGCACCAGTGGATGAACTGATAAAGAATTTTGTGTGTGCTCAGTTGCTCAGTCATGTCCAGTTCTTTGCAACCCCATGGAATGTAGCCCACCAGTCTCCTCTGTCCATGGGATTTTCTAAGCAAGGATACTGGAGTGGTTTGCCATTTCCTTCTCCAGAGTATCTTCTTAACCCAAGGGTCAAACTTGCATCTCTTGTGTCTCCTACATTGGCAGGCAGATTCTTTACCCCTGTGCCACCTGGGAAGTCCAAAGAATACTACTCAGCCATAAAAGAGAGGATGAAATCTTCCTGTTTGTGATAACATGGATGGACCTAGATGGTATTATGCACGACAGAGGAAGACAGATATCATATCATTCCACTTATGTGGAATCAAAAAACAAAACAAGTGAGCAAACATAACAAAAGACAGATACAGAGAAGAGCTTAGTGTTTGCCAGTTGGGAAGGGAGTTGGCAGTGGAAGAGTGGGTGAAATGGATGAATGGGATGAAAAGGTATACGTTTCCAGTTATAAAACCAGTCATGAGGATCTAATATGCACCATGGTGACTAGAGTTGATAATACTGTACTGTGTGTTTGAATGGGCTTCCCTGGTGGCTCAGACAGTAAAGAACCCGCCTGCAATGAGGGAGACCTGGGTTCGATCCCTGGGTTGGGAAGATCCCCTGGAGGAGGGCATGACAACCCACTCCAGTATTCTTGCCTGGAGGCTCCCCATGGACAGAGGAGCCTGGCGAGTTACAGTCCATGTGGTTGCAGAGTTGGACATGACTGAGGGACTAAGCACAGTATATTTGAAAGTTGTTAAAAGAGTGACTTTTTTTTTTCATTCTGAAATGTGTGTTTATTTTTTTTTTAATTTTATTTTGCTTAACTTTACAATATTGTATTGCTTTTGCCATTCATCAAAATGAATCTGCCACAAGTATACATGTGTTCCCCATCCTGAACCCTCCTCCCTCCTTCCTCCCCATATCATCCCTCTTGGTCGTCCCAGTGCACCAATGTTCTTACCACAAAAAAGGAATGATAATTATGTAAAGTGATGGAGGCACTAACTAATCCTATTGTGTAAGAATTGGTAATATGTAAGTGTATCAAATCAACATTGTACACCTTAAACTTATATAATGTCATATGTCAATTATATTTAAATAAAGTTGGGAAAATAATTTACCTTAAAAATTCTTGTGGATTTGACATTCTATACCTTAGGATAATTAGCAGTTATTTCCATTATTTACCAGACAGTAAAACTGAGTTCCAGGGAAATGCACTGTTTCTCTTATGCCTTAAGACAACCCCATCTGCCACCCCAAAACACATACACAGACACACACGCAGAGACTGACTTCTGCCTGAGTCACTTGTTCAGTTTGCATGGCATAGACCTGTTCCTTGGGTAAGCACTCGGCCTAAAGCCCTCCTCCAAGGTGGCTTTGTCCTCTCATTACTGTGACCATAGAAAGGCTTTTCTCATCTGTCCATCGGCTTTCTTTTATAATTGTATCATCACACTTCGTTTCTTTGTATTCAGTCTCTGGCCACTGATCACCATCTGTAAGAAAAGATCCTTCTTTTCCCATTATGATACAAACACTCCAGTGCCTTTATTCTTTTTTTTTTTTCTTCTTTCAGCATGTACTCTTACTCCCCCTCACCCTTTTTCTCACTCTTATTGTCTATTCTTTTATCACAGTTCCTTTTTGCTTGACAGCACCCCATAAAATTCACTGGGGTTAAATCCTTTGATGATGATTCTTCAAGTGCTTTCTCAATTCAAATTGTATGACATTTTTGTTTTAGGTTTGTTTTACATTTTCACTGGATTCAAAGTCTAGTGAATTTTTCACATTGCTTTTATGGTACTTTGTGTTTTTCCTGCCCATTTTAATTGCCTGATTATTGAATAGATCTTCAGTTACACTTTTCTAAATTTATCTGGCATGAGCTTTGGTGGAAGAGAAGTGAGCATTGCTAGATGTTAGGTCATTAGAAACTGCTTGCTACTGATGGCAATTATAAAGTGAGAGACATATTCCACATTTAAATTTTATGATTTCTTGGGTTTCCTAAATTCTACTTTATCCAACAAAAATAAAGAGTTCTCTTAATATTATCAAGGTTTGCATTGATTTGGCTTCATGGGGTATTTGGTTGGTTGGTCGTTTGTTCTTTATTAATTTTAAAAGTCTGAATAATAAATCCATAGAACTGGATTTATTTTTTTAATGTGACCTAGGACAAATTACTTTCCTGAGTCTTAATTTTCTCATCTGGAAATGGCAAATAAGATCTATTTCATGGATATTTGGAGAGGTCTAAATCAAAGGCAGTGTATGAAGCACCAGGCTTATTCTTTGGAATATGTTGTGTTCAATAATTATTAGTTTCTTTCTGTTTTCTTTTTCAGTGAGATTGTTATTTGTTAATATAAAACATTTAGATTTTAAGAATGTACTTTTATTGCTAACTTCAAATTACTTTCATAGATATCTTTAGGATTATGCCAATAATATCTTTTAAAATGACTAACTGGAGAAAAATACAGGATTTTAAAATTAATTTTGAATCTATTAGTTTTTTTTTTTTAACACATAAGCTATCAAAGACCCAGATGTGCACCATATGAGCTGATGAAAAAGTATGTAGGAAGTTGTGATAAAAGCTTTTCTTTTTTGTCTTATCAAATCTTAAATTCAAGGTTACTCTTATACAGCTGATATATATTAAATAGAATATTTTTATTTAAATAAATATGGTTGGTCTAAATATGGAAAAGTTGAACAGAGAATTGAAACATTTCCTCCTAGGAAATGGTAAGGTTGGAATGGTATCCTAATATTTCTAGAGCATCTCTTCAGTATGAACAGAGTATCACAATTAGAGAAAAAATATTTTGGTCATTTTATGTTGTACCAGATGTAGACTATTATTTATCGGTAGTCTCTTTTAAAACAAACAAATAAAAACTAGTATATATCTATATGAGTGCCATTGTAAAAATTGTGTATCTTTAAAAATATTGGACATAAGTTTTCCTCACCTGAGGAAAAAATTAATAAATTAGTAAAAAGAGATCAAGGGAAGGTAATATTGCAGACATTGATAGATTCATATCTATCAGTCATTCCCTATATCTTTCTGCTAACAGAATCTTAATTTGTGTGGCTTGGCAATGAACTCCATCCCAAGTTATGAAATATGATTGTTTCAGGGAAGGCCATCTTTAGAATTTTGCCTCCTTTCCCAGATGTTCTTGAGCCAGTGGTGGCACCATTCAGAGCAATGAGGCATAAGGGAAAGTCTTCTGCGGAGTTTTGGCAAGCTTTTCTTTCTTGAAAAAAGGCACAGAAGAGGAACATGCTCTGTTCCTCTCTTGCTGTGAACAGAAACTTAGACCTAGAGTTTCTGCAGTCAGCTTCCAAGCATAAGGGGAAGAATCAACATACCAAGGATGCTAGAACAAAAAATTAAAATTATCTAATCACTTGTAACATGTTTAAGCTGCTAAACCAACCCTGAAAATAAGCATTTTCAGATATTTTTAAAGCACAATAAATGTCCATATGTTGATTAACTGTGCTATTGCTTAGAAGTTCCTCAAGAAATTTCTCAACAACTTGAGAGCCCCAGACCCCTTTCTCCTTCTTGAGGGCCCTGGACCCCTTCCTTCTTGAGGAATTACTAAATGACATAAAGGCTTTGTTTTTGTTTGGAGGTTTGTTACTATAACTGTTGCTATTACTGATGTTTGTTTTGCTTTATTTTTTACAATGTACTGTAAGCACAACTGACTGAAAAATTCAGGTAGCTCTAACAGCTAAAAATTGGAAGCAACCCAAATAGTCATCAACAAGTGCATGAGTAAGAAAATGTAGTATATCACTTCAATAGAATACCACTCATCTAGGAAAGGAAATGAACTATTGACACATTCTGCATGGATTAACCTCAAAATCATTATTCTA
Organism: Tragelaphus eurycerus; assembly: GCA_935064755.1. NCBI lineage: Eukaryota > Metazoa > Chordata > Mammalia > Artiodactyla > Bovidae > Tragelaphus > Tragelaphus eurycerus. The sequence continues at coordinate 43,236,353 of CAKXYN010000002.1, forward strand.
GTGAAAGAAACAAGACACAAAGAGCTATAAGAATCAGTGCATATGACGTTCTAGAACAAGAAAAACTAACCTAATTAACCTCTTACCTGTTTAGGCATGAAGAAATAGGTATAACTGTGTTTAATACAGGAATGAGTTGTTGTGGTTTTTTTTTTTTTCTTAAATACTGTCCAGGAACATAAACAAATAGACTGTTCCGTGCTGTGATTTTATTACAGTCCATTGTCTTCCCTTTTAATTCTTGGCTTTCTCTGTTGGTTCTATCCATTTACTTTTTAAAAACTTTTTGTTCTGAAGCAATTATATAGTTACAGGAAGATTTTATATATTACAGAGAGGTTCTGTGTACTCTTCATCCAGTTCCCCGCAAGGGTTACATCTTATATAACTATTGCCATTGTTGTTGTTGTTTAGAGGCTAAGTCCTGTCTGATTCTTTTACCACCCCATGGAATATCTGTCCATGGAATTTCCCAGGAAAGAATAGTGGAGTGGGTTGCAATTTCCCTCTCTATAAGATCTTCCTGATCCAGGGATTGAACCTTCATCTCCTGTGTTGGCAAGCAGATTTTTTACCAGTGAGCCACCAGGTATAGCTTAACATTAAAACCAGGAGACTGGTTCAGTGCATGCGTATCGTTCTATGACATTTTATCACATATGTATTTCTGTAACCACCAAAGCAACCAAGATACAGAATTATTCCAGCACAGTGGTCTCTCATGCTACCCCTTTATAGTCACAACCGTTCCTCTCACACCATAGTCCCGTACCCCTGTGAACTGCTAACCTGCTTTCCATTTCTATAACTTGGTATTCTGAGAGTGTTACAAAAACAGAATCATACACTATGTGACCTTTTGAGATTGACTTTTTTCACTTAGCAAAATGCCCTTGATCTATCCAAGTTATTGTGTATATCAATAGTTCTACTTTATTCCGTGTATTCCGTGGTATCGATACAACAGTGTGTTTAATCATTCTAGTAGTGATGGATATTTTGGTTGCTTCAAGTTTGGAGATATTACAAATAAAACTGCTATAAAGATTCTTGAACAGGTTTTTGGTGGACCTATATTTTCATTTCTCTGGGATAAATGCCCAGTAGTAGTAACAGCTGGATTCTGTGAGAGGTTTGTGTTTACTTTTTTAAGAAACTATTTACTAGGGTGGAATTTTACATTCTTACCAGCAATGTAAGTGAAATCCAGTTTCTTCACAGCCTTGCCAGCATTTGACATTGCCACTATTTAAATATATATATATATATATATATATATATATATATATATCAGTCCTAATAGATCTGTAATAGCTAGTGATGTTACACATCATCTCATGTGACTATTTGTTATCTTTACATCCTCTCTGATAAATTGTCTCCTCCTGTCTTTTGTCAGTTTTCTAACTGAATTTTTCCTTGGTCACTTCTTTTCTTTTTTCTGCTTCTTTCCTTTCCTTCTTTCTTTCCTTTCTTCCTTCCTTCAACTTTAAATTTTGAGTATAGTTTATATGCTCTAGATACAAATCTCTTTTCAGATGTGTGTTGCCAATTCTTCCTCCCAGTTTATAGCTTGTCTTTGCATGCCTCTCTAAGTTTTTTTGAAGAACAAAGGTTTTCTTTGTTTTGAAGTAGTCCAATGTACATATTTATTTTTAGTGTAATAAGCTATAATTTGGGTTTATATGGATGGTTCTAAGAAATAGCTCTCTTCAATTTTTCTAGTTATTCTTCAAATGTCTACCTAGAAAATAAATATATTTTTATACCTGTCTCCTCCAGTAATGAAAATAGAAACAAAAATAAACACATGGGCCCTAATTATATGTAAAAGCTTTTGTGTAGCAAAGGAAACTATAAACAAAACCAAAAGACAACCTGCAAAATGGGAAAAGAAAGTATTTGCAATTAATGGAACATACAAAGGCTTAAGCTCCCATGCAGCTCAATATTAAAAAAAAAAAAAAAGAAGAACAACAACCCAATCAAAAAGTGGGCAGAAAGCCTAAATAGATATTTCTCCAAATAAGACATATAAATGGCCAACAAACTCATGAAAAGATACTCAATATCCCTAATTATTAGAGAAATGAAAGTAAAAACTACAAGGAAGTTTCACCTCACCTGAGTCAGAAGGGCCATCATCAAAATGACTACAAATACTAAATGCTGGAGAGGATGTGGAGAAAAGGGAACTTTCCTGTACTGTTGGTGTGGATCTAGATTGGTACAACCACGATGGAAAACAGTATAGAGATTCTTTAAGAAACTAAAGATAGAGGTGCCATATGACCCAACAATCTCATTCCTGGGTATATATTTGGATAAAACCATAATTTGAAAAGATACATGCACCTCATTATTCATTACAACACTATTTACCATAGCCAAGACATGGAAGCAGTCTAAATGTCCATCAACAGATGAATGGATTGATGTGGTCCATATATACAGTGGAATATTCCTCAGCCATAAAAAAGAATGAAATAATGCCATTTGCAGCAAGATGAATGGACTCAAAAATTATTATGCTAAGTGAAGTAAGCCAGACAAAGACAAATATCCTAATTATATTGCTTATATGTGGAATCAAAAAAAGAAAGAATGATACAAATGAACTCATATATAAGACAGAAATAGATCAACAGACATAGAAAACAAACTTGTGGTTACTAAAGGTGAAAGGGGGAAGGGATAAATTAGGAGTCTGGGATTAATACATACAATAGTGCTATGTATAAAATGACAACCAGCAAGGACCTACTGTATAGCACAGGTAGCTATACTCAATATTTTTTAGTAACCTGTAAAGGAAAATAATCTGAAAAATAATAGATATGTATAACTGAATCTCTTTGCTGTATACCTGAAATTAACACAACATTGTAATTTAACTGTACTCTGATAAAATAAAAAAGAAAGGAAAACAGTTTTTCTTAACTATCTAAAGAAAGGTCAGTCTAATAAGTAACCAAGTTACTTTAAATAAGTATTGCTTTGTTATCATTTAAGTTAACAAAGTTAGCTTTGTTATCATTTAAACATCAAAAAATAAACATCTATAAGTTTATTATCTTTCATGAAAGTGAGAAATCTACCAAAACCAGAATCAATAGATTCTGAAACTATTCAGAATCTGAAATCAAACTGAAAATAGAATTTTTTTAGTCTAGAAAATGTCAGGATACACAGAAGAAAAATGAAAATGTATTAGTGATATACTTTCATTATGTGATTTTAAAAATTCAAACATACAATTAACTGGTTAATACTTTCCAGTGAATTTTTATCTTAATTATATATTAATCTCAAATCTCTCTAATTGAGGTGAACCATTTTTCATGGTAATTTCATTTTTCATGGTGATTTCTTTTTGTTTCTATCATTATTCCAAAACCAATATACAAGGTTCAATATGTTCAATCATCTTTTTATTTACATTTTTTTCTCAACTTGTATTTTAGAAATTCAAGTCTACACATTCATTTCTCATTACCCAGGGAAAGTTGGTTCCAGGATCCAGCAGATACAAAAAATCCATGGATGCTCAAGTCACTTACATAAGATAGCATAGTACAGTTAGCACACCATGTCTGCAAGTTGGGAAAGCTAATCATACTTGACAAAATAATAGTGTTACCTAAAAAAGCAAAATGGCTGTCTGGGGAGGCCTTACAAATAGCTGTGAAAAGAAGAGAAGCGAAAAGCAAAGGAGAAAAGGAAAGATATAAACATCTAAATGCAGAGTTCCAAAGAATAGCAAGAAGAGATAAGAAAGCCTTCTTCAGTGATCAATGCAAAGAAATAGAGGAAAACAACAGAATGGGAAAGACTAGGGATCTATTCAAGAAAATCAGAGATACCAAAGGAACATTTCATGCAAAGATGGGCTCGATAAAGGACAGAAATGGTATGGACCTAACAGAAGCAGAAGATATTAAGAAGAGGTGGCAAGAATACACAGAAGAACTGTACAAAAAAGAGCTTCAAGACCCAGATAATCATGATGCTGTGATCACTGACCTAAAGCCAGACAACTTGGAATGTGAAGTCAAATGGGCCTTAGAAAGCATCACTACGAACAAAGCTAGTGGAGGTGATGGAATTCCAGTTGATCTATTCCAAATCCTGAAAGACGATGCTGTGAAAGTGCTGCACTCAAGATGCCAGCAAATTTGGAAAACTCAGCAGTGGCCATAAGATTGGAAAAGGTCAGTTTTCATCCCAATCCCAAAGAAAGGCAATGGCAAAGAATGCTCAAACTACCCCACAATTGCACTCTTCTCACACGCTAGTAAACTAATGCTCAAAATTCTCCAAGCCAGGCTTCAGCAATATGTGAACCATGAACTTCCTGATGTTCAAGCTGGTTTTAGAAAAGGCAGAGGAACCAGAGATCAAATTGCCAACATCCTCTGGATCATGGAAAAAGCAAGAGAGTTCCAGAAAAACATCTATTTCTGCTTTATTGAATATGCTAAAGCCTTTGACTGTGTAGATCACAATAAACTATGGAAAATTCTGAAAGAGATGGGAATACCAGACCACCTGATCTGCCTCTTGAGAAATCTGTATGCAGGTCAGGAAGCAACAGTTAGAACTGGTCATGGAACAACAGACTGGTTCCAAATAGGAAAAGGAGTACGTCAAGGCTGCATATTGTCACCATGTTTATTTAACTTATATGCAGAGTACATCATGAGAAACGCTGGACTGGAAGAAACACAAGTTGGAATCAAGATTGCTGGGAGAAATATCAATAACCTCAGATATGCAGATGACACCACTCTTATGGCAGAAAGTGAAGAGGGGCTAAAAAGCTTCTTGATGAAAGTGAAAGTGGAGAGTGCAAAAATTGGCTTCAAGCTCAACATTCAGAAAACGAAGATCATGGCATCTGGTCCCATCACTACATGGGAAATAGATGGAGAAACAGTGGAAACAGTGTCAGAATTTATTTTTCTGGGCTCCAAAATCACTGCAGATGGTGTGCAGCCATGAAATTAAAAGACGCTTACTCCTTGAAAGGAAAGTTATGACCAACCTAGATAGCATATTCAAAAGCAGAGACATTACTTTACCAACAAAGGTTCGCCTAGTCAAGGCTATGGTCTTTCCTGTGGTCATGTATGGATGTGAGAGCTGGACTTTGAAGAAGGCTGAGCGCCGAAGAATTGATGCTTTTGAACTGTGGTGTTGGAGAAGACTCTTGAGAGTCCCTTGGACTGCAAGGAGATCCAACCAGTCCATTCTGAAGGAGATCAATCCTGGAATTTCTTTGGAAGGAATGATGCTAAAGCTGAAACTCCAGTATTTTGGCCACCTCATGCGAAGAGTTGACTCATTGGAGAAGACTCTGATGCTGGGAGGGATTGAGGGCAGGAGGAGAAGGGGACGACAGAGGATGAGATGGCTGGATGGCATCACTGACTTGATGGGTGTGAGTCTGAGTGACCTCCGGGAGCTGGTGATGGACAGGGAGGCCTGGCGTGCTGCGGTTCATGGGGTCGCAAAGAGTTGGACACGACTGAGCGACTGATCTGATCTGAGTCTCTTTAATAGTTTTGAATGTTAAAGACAGTATTTGTTTAAAACACTTTTAACTGAGGCTGCCCCACCAAATCTGCACTCAGATCATGCTGCTTACAAGCCCCTTAGGTTTCATCTTATGTTTAGCCTCTAAGTTATCTGTGAAGAAGCAGATGTACCTGATTTTTCTGAATATCTACCTTAAGATGAATCGCTCTTGCCAATGAGTGTCTTAGGAAAAGCTCTGCTTTAGAACGAGCAAGATAAGGAAACTTACAAGCACCCACTGCAAAAGCCCATGTATCTGCAGTCCAGAATGTTTTCCAAGAAGCACTTCTTCTTGAGCACTTCTGCCATGGGAAAGAACTGGACTGGCAGGCCTCTTTCAACAAATGTGCTCAGCATGGGTTTTCTCTTCCAGCTGAGTCTTGACATTAGAGGCATTTTTGATGATTCTTCATCAAAGATGAGGTATCAAATCCTTGACACTTTGAACTTGATTATGGTAGAATTAAAGACTGCCCTCAAATAATCAATGTGAAATTAAGGATGGTTGGTAAGCAAGGCAACCATAGTATATATCCTATGCTATATTCAAAGCCAACAGTGAGGAAGCAATGCAAAAGCAAGATCACCTAAGGGAAGTCTCACCTCAGACTTTATTCTAGAAGGATGAAGTGTTTGCTCCAGGATAAACCTCTAGAAAGAAGTCAACATGTAGGAAACTGACAAGTGGGAGTCTTGGTTTGCCTGGGGGAAACAGAAACCGTACTAACTTCTAAGGAATAAGTATGTTCAGCTTCAGTTTAGGCTACAAATATCCAGAGGTAAATTGCTCAACATGTAATCAAGAAATGCACTGAAGAATTTTATTCACTGAAATGCAAGAATTTTTGGAAAGAGCTTGGGTAGCCAGTCACCTGTGGACTCTATTTCCTGACTACTCCTAATGTAAAGTCCCTAAGAAATATAACTTCATTACAAAAATGCAAACCCAAATTCCTTCCTTGGGAAGAATCTTGGATTAGGTGACCTCTAAGCCCTCACCTAACCTAAAGATTCTGATTCTAAGACGTTAATGTTGACAGACAAACGATGTAGACTCAATAAATATTTGCTGAAATAAACTGAGCTGAGTTGAATTCAGGAAGTAAAAGGGTCTATATTTTATGACCACAGTTTATCTAATTCTCGTAGTCAAGCAGCTGTATTAACTTCCTTTCCTTTGAAAGTCTTACATTTGCTCACCACATTTCCCTGCTAAAATCTGTGAGGTAGAGCTCATCTTACTAACCATATTTTAGAGGTCAAATTGCCTTTAGTGGTTCATTTTAGTGTCTTTTCTTCAGTATTATTGTGTCCCAACGTAGAGTTTTCATATCTCTTATCTGAAAATAAATTACCTCGACTTGATTGCATATAGGATCATAGAATAATGAGCATGGATTTTGCTTAACAGATACTCAATTTTTTTCTAGCAAAGCACCTTTATGATTTATGATCCTTAATGACCTAGTTATTTGAAAAAAAAAAAATGGTATCAATGAGTTTTCTTCAATTGGTTAAAATATCATACATTTCTTTCACCAGTTCAGACATCTTTGTCTTTGATCCTGATTCACAGAATTTAGTGAGGAGGTGGAAAGGAGAATTGTTATAGAAGATGAATCAACAACATGATGGACAAAGGATCATAGAAGTAATGAAAAGATTTTTTAACTTCAAAAAATAAGTAAAAAATGTGAGAATCTTTGGATAAGGAAATGAAATCTTGCTTTGGCAGAAAATTGTCTAACACTTATGACATGTATGTATGGGAGGGACTATGTGTATTTATAATCTTTATGATCATGAACAGAATTATAAAATTCTATATAATATTTTCCTAGAGTAAATGCAACAATATACTTGTTATTTGTAGTTACTATCAAAATAAATAATTTGTAAACCCACACTGCATACATCTATGACATGAACACTATTTTTTTCCCATATTTTGATAACATTTAAATCAATAAGACAATCTAGATATAATCAAAAATGGATTATATAAAACATATTCTAAAAATCTAGAAATGACTTTTATGGTTTTCCATGTCTTAAGAAACTTTTTAAAAAATTAATTGAGCATAAAATTGTAATTTGAGGTTTTTATAATATGAATAATATGTAATATGTTAAGATCATTAACAGATTAGGCAATCCATTTGTTTTAGCATGTTTATTATAATTTGATAAAAACATACTTATTGACTTGCTAATTTTTGCTAAACTAATTTAAAACTTGCATTGACCTTCTCTACTCAACTACTGTAACTGTGCTATAACCTAATTAGGAAAACCTCAAGAGACAACCATTTCTTATGATTAAATATGAAGAATCTAGTCTTTCTTTATCAGTTCAGCTTGTTTTTATACATTTACCTGGAATAAGACTGAAAATACTTTAACAGTTATCCTGTTCACTATAATCAAAGCTTGAAAGGTCTTTTACCTATGTGATTTTTTGATTGGCACATACAGATGTCCTTCACCATCTGAAGGGGATTGATTTTAGGACCCCTTGCACATACTAAAATCCAAGGATGCTCAAATCCCTTATATAAAATGCTCAAAGTCCCTTATATATGCAGTCCCATATATAACCTATGTAAATCCTCTAGTATACTTTAAATCATTTCCATATCACTTAATACAATGTAAATGCTATGTTACTAGTTGCAATGCAGTATAAATAGTAAATAGTTAGGATGGAAATTTAAATTTTGCTTTTTGAAGCTTTCTGGAAATTTTGTTTTCACATATTTTCAATTCACAGTTGGTTGAATCTGAGGATGTAGAACCCAAGGTTACTTATGAAGGCCAACTGTATAGAAAGGTAATAAATTAAAATAGATTACATTGTAAGTTGTAATAAACTTGGAATGTGGTTTTCTCAGAAACAATGAATGGTGTTCATATACCCTGCTAATTCATGAAAGTACTTATCATATGTGGATTATGCAATTTATTTGTATCAACAAAATGTAAAATACCACTCTCTTTATCTTTGTATTCAATAAAGTACAAAGGAAAATAGAAATGTAATTTTATATTTATGTATTTATGTTTGAGCTTGTTTTCTTAGAGAATGTTGATTAGGGGAACTAAGTTTGTGGCAATTCTTAAAAAACACTTTAGGGCACTATGATTTCAAGTATAATTTTAAAAAATGATTATTTAATAAATTGTTTTTGCCAATTATAAGGTAATAAATCTTCATTACAGAGGATTTGGAAACAAGAAAAATAGAAAGGAAAAAAAAATCACCTGAAATTCTATTATGTAAATACAACCTTTCTTACCATGTTTATATTAGCTATCTATTGCTATGTAACAAATTACACAACCCCCAAAAAGAAAAAAAAAAAAAGAAAAACTCAACAGTTTTACGTCAGCAAACATTTTTTAGCTCATAGTTTTTGAAGGTCAGGAATTCAGGGGTGGTTTAATGGAGTGGTTCTTGCTCAGATTTGTTCATGAGGTTGTAATCAAGTTATTGGCCAGTGCTGCAGTCTTTTCAAGAAGTCCTAATTGAGAAAGAAGAATTTGCTTCCATGTTTACTCTTGTGGTTGTTGGCAGGCCTCAGTTCAACCCTAGCTGTTGGCTGAAGACAGCATTTGTTCACCATATAGTCCTCTCCACAGGGCTGCTGGCAACATGGCAGCTTGCCAGAGCAAGTGACTTGAGGGATAGATCCAGAGCTCTGGACAGAAGTCACACAGTGTTTTATAACCCAAGCTCAACAGTGACATACCATCAGTTCAGTTCATTTCAGTCACTCAGTCGTGTCCGACTCTTTGCGACCCCATGAACCGCAGCACGCCAGGCCTCCCTGTCTATCACCAACTCCCGGAGTTCACTCAAACTCACGTCCATCGAGTCAGCGATGCCATCCATCCATCTCATCCTCTGTCGTCCCCTTCTCCCCCTGCCCCCAGTCCCTCCCAGCATTAGAGTCTTTTCCAATGAGTCGACTCTTCGCATGAGGTGGCCAAAGTACTGGAGTTTCAGCTTCAGCATCATTCCTTTCAAAGAACACCCAGGGCTGATTTCCTTTAGAATGGACTGGTTGGATCTCCTTGCAGTCCAAAGGACTCTCAAGAGTCTTCTCCAACACCACAGCTCAAAAGCATCAATTCTTCGGCACTCAGCTTTCTTCACAGGCCAACTCTCACATCCATACATGACCACTGGAAAAACCATAGTCTTGACTAGACGGACCTTTGTTGGCAAAGTAACGTCTCTGCTCACTTGTACCCAAAAGATGGAGCCTGAAACAGTGTGGGAGGGGTACTGCACAGGCGTGTGACTGTCAGGAGAGTAGGGATCATTGTGGGCCAGCTTAGAGAGTAACATCAAAATGATGTTTGTTTCTGGTCTGCTTTTTATATTTGTATGTACTATTGTTCCACTGAATAATATAACTAAAATATTGTATGTGTTATTAAAACATCTCATAATATTGTTTTAGTGGTTACACTACATTACATATTGTTGACGTTTTATATTGTTTCCAAATATGCACTATTGTAAATAATTTTATGATAAACAGCTTTTGCCTAAAGCTTTTTCATCTGTATTTCAGATCATTTCTTTTGGATTGCAATCTAGGTATGGGACTAGTTTAAAAAGCCTCAACACAAGTTGCCAAATTTCTTTCCAATTGGATTGTATCAATTTAACCCACAGAGGGGTATGACAGTGTCTGTCTCACTACTTCTTTATATGGGGACTTTTCAAGGTTTTAGGCCCTAATAGTACTAGCTTATAGGTTTTTGTGCTGTTGTTTTTCATGTTAGTTTCTCTGTTCCTTGACTTCTTATATCACGCTGCTGCTGCTGCTAAGTCACTTCAGTCGTGTCCAACTCTGTGCGACCCCAGAGATGGCAGCCCACCAGGCTCCCCCGTCCCTGGGATTCTCCAGGCAAGAACATTGGAGTGGGTTGCCATTTTCTTCTCCAGTCATGAAAGTGAGAAGTGAAAGTGAAGTCGCTCAGTCGTGTCCAATTCCTAGCGACCCCATGGACTGCAGCCTACCAGGCTCCTCTGTCCATGGGATTTTCCAGGCAAGAGTACCGGAGTGGGGTGCCATTGCCTTCTCCTCTTATATCACTAGCTCTGCTTTTAAGCCTGTTACCATGATTGTATGTTTATGTATATGTGTGTGTGTGTGTGTGTCTTCTTGAAAGAGAGTGAGAGAGGAAAAAAAAATAAGGAAAGAATTAGTGAGTAATGTTTTCCTGAGTTAAAATGAAAAAGAATTACAAGTGTGTGGGGGAAGGGAAGAATTTAGAGAGGAGGTAATATATAACTAAGAAAGTATTGCCTAGTACTATATTTAATGAGGTGAGAGTGGTGTTTTTGTTTTTTTTTTTAAGAAGGGTATAAGGAAACCAGTATGCACCTTGATGAGGCAGAAAAAGGTAATTGATGGGGGAAAAAGATTGGGGAATGCAATTTCCTATGACTATCCCCAGGGAACCATATTGGCCCAGGATAAGGTACTTTCCTCCTCATTTGAGTTAGAGGCTGATGAGAGAGGTAAACATGTGAATTCTTTCTAAATTCCAAAAATTGATGTTCTTTTATTTTCTTTTCAGTTCTTTATTTTCTTTTTGCCTTTTTTTTTTTCATTCAGTTCCTATTCATTATAAAACTCTTTTCCTGGAGTGAAATCATGACAAATTAGAGGTAATCTTTCATAAAAGTACATTTTATACTTGAGTACTATAAAATAATTCAAGGGACTGCCTGATACCTCTTGCCAATTGTTAAATCCTCCATTGTCTTTGATATAATCATGTTTTTACCACAACTTTGCAACTTTATCCAAAAATTATAAGTTTTCTGAAGCTGCTGTTTGATTATAAATTTTTTACTGAAAGATACATTTATTTCTAAAGTGTTCATCACAAATAAAAAATAGCCTTAAGAAGTATTTTCCCTGGCTTCATTGTATCATGCATATACCTCTATTTTATGCTATTCTGAAATTTATGTTTTATTGAGATAAACTTTTATGTATCTTATTCTCCTATTAGAATGTATGCTCTGGGCACAGACCTAATCTTATATATCTTTAGATCTCAGAATAACTACCACAGCGATTAATATGTAAATATTTGTTAAGCCATTAAATAGTGCAGTTGAAAATTTAAATGCCGGGTTGAATATACTTTTATATCTGTCTGGTAAGTTCTTTCATAAAAAAATAATGCAAATCTTTGGTTATTACTATTTTAGCCAAATGATTGGTAGTAAAGTAGACTTAATTTTTTTCTGAAAATAATACACAGCTAAAAATATATCTGACAGAGTCTGACAGAATATAATATCTAAAATATATTTGTTTGGGGCATTCATTCTTTCATTCATTCCAAAAAAACATTATTAACTACTTGCTAGACATATTTGCTATATCAGACTATTAGAATTTAAGATTAAATTCCATTAGGCATGGAGAAGCTTGGCATAATTCTAAGTGACATATGTTTTAGGTATGTTTTAGAAAACATTGAGGAGGATGGATTGAAGCAAAGAACAACTGAAAGCAGGAAGGTGATTAGAAAGCCATCGAGAATGACCAGGCAAGAAATAAGGATCCATGAAAGAGGACAGTGGAAAATTAAATAGGTAACAATGAACAAAACCTAACATTGCTTGGATATAAGAAGATGGAGAAGGTGACATCTTCTGGCTTTGGGAACTGGGTGGATTAAGGTGTCATTAACTATTTATCAGATGGTATATGGAGTAGCTGGCCAAGGAGAGAAGAGGGCAAATTTGTAGCTTTTCACAATTCAAACAGTGCTAATATTAAGCAATTGAATAAACAAATCCAGAGCTTAGAAGAGAAATATCTATGGGGGATTTTGGAAGTTGTCATTGTAAGAGTTGTGACAAAGATTACTGCAGAGGGAGCAAAAAGTAGGAGAAAAAGGAGGGGGAGATATAAAGGGAGAATCCAGAGGGGAAAGAGAAGACGGCAAAGGACTGAATTTTTATATCATTTATGACAACCACTTTAATACATTGCTTGGGTAAACTACAATGGTTATTGGGGCCATATAGTTATTAATATTAAGGGCTTATCTGGTGGTTCTGTGGTAAAGAATCTACCTGCCAAGGCAAGCCCTGGGTTGGGAAGATTCCTGGAGATGGAAATGGCAACCTACCCAGTATTCTCGCCTGGGAAATCCCATGGACAGAAGGGCCTGGCAGGCAGTACATGGGGTTGCAAAAGAGTGGGACATGACTAAGTGACTAAACAATAACAACATAGTCATTATACTAAATAAAAATCTACACTGATGCAGGATTTTGATATTGTTCTTTTTGCTCATAGCTTAAAAAATCAAGGGTATATTTTGTCTCATAGCCTTTATTTCTTGAGAGTGTAGTGAAAGCTCCTTAGTAGTCCCTACCTTTTCCCGTAGCCCAGGAGCTCCTGAAGATTATTAACCCTGAAAAACATTATAAACTGTGGTTTATGTTAGCACATCTTACCATCAGTTTTTCTATGATGAACTCTTGCAGTCAACAGTGATGAACCTCTTTACACTGTTGAAGAAGTCTTACAGACTCTGGTTGACTCTTAAGAGAAACAAATCATCAGACTTTTTTCCTCCTGTGTATTTCAGTGGATGTGACATGATAGCAAACCATCGGCAATACTCTACTGATATCCAAAGAAAGGTATCATTGAGCCATATCAGTTTTGATAGATATGAAGAAAACTTGAAAAGGTGAGGGTGTGTGGCAAAAAATGTCTTCTGTGGAATAAGAAAGGAGGGTAATTGTATGCTTAGAAACATGAAACAGTTTAATAATAAGCATTTTATTAACTAGTTTTATCTTTCTCTCATCTCTGAACCTTTGCTATATGATTTTTAAAATGAAGGGACTGGGCTAGAATATCCTGAAGTTTCCTTCAGCTCTAAAATTTCACAGTAACTATGAGACATACAAATTCTAAGAATAATTTAATTGTAGAAATATCAACAAGCAAAGGGCTCTTGTACGAGGCAGTTCAACATATTTGAATCAGTGTGGCAGGAAAATATCATGGATTGGGCAAATATCAGGAATTAGGCAAATTAACTAAAGCTTACTCTTATAGAGACAGACTACATCTCATAAAAATCTGGGTTCTATTAATTTAAGCATATGAAAATGTTGATTTTTGTGAGTCAAATATAAACAATTTAGTATGATTCAGCTTCATACTACTATTTCTAGTGATTGTCTTACCAATATAAATTGTTACATTAAAAAATATTTTCTGGAAAATAGAAATTTGATAATCAGGGTCCTAACATGGAAAGGGAGGCAACAGTATAGATACTGAAATACTTGGAGATCCTTTAAAAATTAGATATGATATACATACGTGCCACTGGAGTGTTGTGGGGAAAAGAATTTCCATTGTTTAATGGAAGCTTTTGAGTCAGCACAGGAATTCTTTATCTAGGAATTGTCCACTTTCTGTATTCATTCGGATAAAGGCTTTCTTGGTAAGATTCTAGCCCAGAGCAATTGATCTTTGTCTCTACAGCGAGGTCGACCAGAACTGGAACCTGATATTAACTGCCTTTCAGTCAATTTTTAAAGATACTCACAGTCAACCACTTAGCAGAGATATGCTGTATTTACATGTTTCAAGATTAGATACATTACCAGACAGAAGTGAGAGTCTATTATTCACTCCAGGACAAGGGTGGACCCTGCAGTTTAGGCTCTATTTTTCCTATCAATAGCCTATTAGAAACAAGAAACTTGCTAGAGGTGATGAAAATCTGCAGTCTCACAGATGACTTGAAAAAGCTTTTTCTGGAGGTTGGCAGATGAAGGGTTTTAGTTTTGGCTTTTGCTTGTTTTTCTGAAGATGAGATGACTGAAGAACTCAGGTAGAAGCAAGGACTCATGAACACATGTGTGTTCATTCAGGATCCACGTAATTTCAGGATATGTGTTATAAAAATACAAATGAAAATTATAGCCTGTGATTTTAAAAAAGTTGGGAAAGCTCATTAAGATTTATTATAGGTCCCAAATTTTGTAGTCCCAAAGCTTAACGACAGATGGTGGTGTAACTCCACCAATTTTGCAACCTCTACATTCAATTTAATGTTGTAACACAGATTACCCTTGATTTGACTTCGGTGAAACTAGAATGTTCTCTTTTTCCTAAAATGTGTCTGGGAGCAGATTGAGTATAGGAGAATGTCTAAAAGGAGTCTGTTTATTTGCTCATCTTCTGAAAACTGTAATGGACGTGAAAAATAGGAACCTGACAGTGCCCGATTTTCTATGTGAAAAGAAAAATGTTTTACTTTGCATTTAAAGAAGACTTTTGTTACAATCTATTTGAAGTGAGTAATACAACTTTGAAGATGGCATTTCTAACAGGAAAAAAAAAAAAAAAAAAAAGACGATTTTAAAAACCCTGCCCCTTACTGTCTCTGCCAGCGATCTCTCTCCAAGTCAATTACATATTTAGGTATTAGTCACAATTATACCAATTAAACGACTCTGAAGGAGAAAAATGTAATTGTTGTTAAACTGAAACTTTTGGAAATAACAGACCTGAGTGTGTGGATAATTATATTTTTATAACAAATAATAACTAAAATTCCAAACAGTTTACTCGGAGAAGCATTAACCAGCGTTTCTAATACTTGTCACTCGCGTAAGTTGTTTTCTTTCATCCTGGCTTCAGTCAGTCACATTTGGGATGGTTTATTTCAGTCAAGATGCGCTAGCAGGGACCATTTCGAACGAATTTATCTTTCGCCTTTACCGTAATAGAGCAGTGTCTCGGAATTTGTTGATTTGCGATTCCATCGTAAAATAAACTTGAAATCAAATAAATTTTCGTGAGAGAACTTCGAGGGCCACTTGGTGAAACTCTTCACTTACCCAGTAGCTCCGTTTAACTTTCCCCTGGAACCTCTTTAAATGACTTTTGCAGACCCACGTGCTGCAAAGGACACTTGAGCTGTGGCTGCGACCCTGCGCAGCGACTACAGGGACAGAGTTTGGCTTCCCCCGTCTCTCTGATATGCAGAGTTTCGTTTCAAGGCTGCCGTGATCCAGTGGGCTGACCAGTGACTTGTGCAAAAGAAAACTATTCGTTCGCTGTTTGCCCTTTCTGCGTTTCCCTAAGCTGCGGAAACCCGGTTTTCCTATTATTATACTTCAACTTTTTTGGAGTGTGTTAGCACAGAGCGCTAAACCCCAGCCGGCTCCAGCAGCAGCGAGGCGAACAAAGCCTGCAGTGTTCGGGGCCATGTCGGGGCGGGGGAGGTGGGCGAGGGAAAGGAATTGCAAATAAATATATTTTATGACCACCCATCAACAAACTACGTGCCACCATGGCAGCCCCTGGTTAGCCGGGCTGGGTCTGCAGTGTGGACGCGGGAGCAGGCTGGGAGGGAGGCTACAGTAGAGGGGGAGCGAGCCGTAAGCCCCGGGCCTGAACTTTCACCTCTCGAACCCCGGCCCAGCCCATTGGCTGAGGGCGAGGGGTCCGCAGAAGGCAGGGTTCCAGGCAGAATCTGCGTTCTCAACTCCCCGGGCGACTTCTCTGCGTGAAGAGTGTGTGGCCCGGGAATGATAGCAGGCGAAGAGGACACAGATAAAGGGGGCGAAGTTAAACAGGGCGCCCAAGGGGGCTGCAGGCTTAGCTCCGCTTAGGAAGATCGCAAGCAGAGTACTCGGCCAGTCGAGAAAGATATGTTCCTCCAACTCAGATATCCATTTGCACCTCTTGGCGCCTGGCTGTTTGTACTCACAGGAAAGAAACGTCAGTGACTGAATTTCACCAAAACGTGTCTTTGTGTACAGAGTGAAAGGCTAACTAAATCCGCTCCTTTCTCAAGTCTCGAGAGCATAACCCCCTCTCTTTCGTCCTTGTTGGGAACTTGAACTTCTCTTCCAAGTTGCCCAGACTCATTTATAATAAGCCTTTCCCGTTCACTTCCTCCGTCGGACCCCTAGAGAGAAAGAAAAGTAACTGGGGTCGATGTATACAGGGGAAGAAGGAAAAAAAAAAAAAAAAGTGAGGAGCTGCAGACCTTCTGACTGTTTTGTTACCTTTATTCACAAACCCAGTGGAAAGATACATCCTCAGATCTCCAAGGATTTCGACGCCGTTTGTTCTGGTCTTTTCCAAAATGTTTTCAGGTTAATTCAGAAAATCGGCCTTTTATTTAGGTTTGCTAGTGAAGTATAAACGCAAATTACTTAACATAAAATGATCTCCTTCAGAAGGCGAGGTGGGATTATTTGCATCTGGCGTTTTATAATTTAAATGCTTGCTCCCTCCTTCTCTCCCCGCTCCCATCTTTAAAATTTTTTATTTGCCTACTATTCAGCCTGCATTTCGAAAAAAGACAATTTAAATAATAGCGAGGACACAGTCTACAAGCAGAGCACTTGAAGACTGCCTGGAGTTTTGAAGCTCACAGAAAGCACCGCGATTCAAAGAGCAACTCTACCTCTGCTTGTGCTCCTGGCAGGGGCCGTCTTCGCAGGACCAGCCCCGTGGCTTATTGACTTAATTGGTTTCATTAGAAAATCTGACGGTGTGTTTATAGTTGTGGGTGCCAGGGCTGCTTCCTTCACGGGAGAACTGCAGGTTCTGGAGGGAAGAGTTATGCCAAGTGTGTGTGTGTGTGTGTGTGTGTGTGTGTGTGTGTGTGTGTGTGTGTGTGTGTCTGTGGATGAGTTCACGTCTGCCCTTTAGAAAAAGGGCGCGCTGCTCTTTGAGGAAAAGACTCAAAGGCAGAAGCTGGTGCTGCTCGTCCGTCTCCTCAGTCACCCCCTCCTCTCTTCTTCCACGGGGGTTGTTGGCGGGCAAAGCCCAGGGCCAAGGTCTCTTCACCACGGCCTCTCGGCTGCAGCAATTTGGAGGAAAGTTTCAGCGCCTTTCGGAACGCCGCGCTTTGCGACTTAAGTGCGAGCTGAGCGGCCGGTTCCGCCGCGGCGCGCAGAGGACGCGGCGGGGTGGAGGGTCGCGCGGCTCGCGGACAGGGGAGGGGCTGGCGGTAGCCCGCAGGAGGAACGGCCTGCCCGGAGCCGCGGTGGAATACGGGCTCCTGAACAGCACCCCCCCCCAACCCCAACTCGGGTCAGGCGTCCCATCCAGGCCTGTCCCGTCCTCCCCTCGGTCCCGCGTGGGACCTGGCAGAGTCACACCCCACGGACGAGAGCGGGGACTCAGGCGCTGGAGGCTGGGCCCGCGCACTCCCCACACCGGCGTCTCGGCTTTAAAGTGCGAGCGGCAGTTCTGGCAGTTTCTTCTTTCCTTTCATTCCGGTTACTTTGCTCCCCTCAGTCACTGACAGACCCGTCTCGAGAGCCTCAGACCCCCAAAGTCTCAGCTCGGCAACCCCTTCCTTCTAAGCTCCGCCCCGGCCGAACCGCAGCACGGCGCCGAGCCGGTGACCAGGGCTGGGGGATCACGAGGAAGCCCGAGAACTCCCGGGTCCAAGTGAGACAGGAGCCCGACAACAATGAAGAGAGAAAGACACTCGGCCTCTCCACCCCAGGCCGCAGAGGCGCACACCGCGAAAAGAAAGGCCAGTCAGCGTTTTAACGCAAGCTTGGGTCTCCCTTTCTGACTGTCGAGTACTTTAACTCCTTGCCACCGAGGGCTTTGGATCCCTTCGAGGCTTCCTGCACTTCACTTGGAATTCCCTGTTTCATTTGCCAGCAGCTCCGTCTGCTGAGAGGACGTACTTTAGGGACTGCCAAGAAGCAGCAGACACAACTCAGCTTTGCCAATACAGCATAAGGTTTTGTTCTCTCCTCCCTCCCCACCCCCTTTCTCGACTCGCCGTCTGGGCCGAGCGGGAGGGGGCGGAGCAGGAGGTGGGGAGAAGGGTGGGGGTGGGGGAAAATCTGGCGCCGAACAAACAAGTTCTCCAGCGAGTTGTTTACAGAGCAGGTGGACCTGACGTCAGCCAGGAGGCTCCACTGCAAATCCGGACAATATTCTCCGCCGCGCTTCCCCCTCCCTTAAAGAAGTTGGGGGAACGCGGGGAGATAGGTGGCTGGGGTGATGGGCATCCTAGCCAGCTGGTTCCAGACCACTTTGGGGATCAATAACAACAGTCAACAATAACAAGGCAAAGTAAAACAAACACAAACAAGTGGCCCAGTAGTACTTTAGAATCCTCGGAGGCGTCCCTTCCCCCCCACCCCGCCCCTCCGAGAAGAGGCGGCTCCGTGCGCCGTGTGTGTACAGTTTGCATTGCCAACAACACGCGCGCGCGACCGGGGGCGCGCGCCCGCCAGCGCACACTCATACACATAGAGACACACACACATACAGACACACACACACACACACATACAGATCCGGGTGGGGGGAGCGGCAGCGCGAGACAGCGCGAGCCTCCGAGAAAGCGCGAGACACGCCGGCTCGTGCAGCTCTGCGGCGGCCGCTGCGCCCCGGCTCCAACCCCGCGCAGCCAGCCCGTGAGCGCCGGTCCGGGTTATTTATGCGGCGGCGGAGTCCGCCAGCTGCGGCTTCCTCCAGCCCCCCCTCCCGGGCGCGCCCCGACTCGCGGCAGCAGTTGCCGGGACTCGCGCGTGGGTGTGTTGTTTGTGGGCTTCTGCCTCGGCGCCGCGGGTGCCACCTCCCGGGACGCTGCCCAGCGTCCCCGGTCGCGGTAAGTTTCTTCACCCTCACTCTGGCGCGCGGCACCTCCGCCCCTCACGCCGTCCCCGCCACCTTTATGCCGGGCCGGGCTTCGACTTTACTCTGCTCCGCGCTGCTGCCGGGGTGGCAGCAGCAAAGTTTCGCCCCAGTCGCTGAGCTCGGCGCGGCTGGGCGAGTGTGACATGTGTCAAATTTCGGCTCGGCATCGGGGCCGTGTTCCGGACCCAACATCACCACTTGTTGTTCTTTTTCATGTAGCTTTGTGCTGAGGGGAAGGGGGCGTCCAGAAAGGGGAGGCTGCCTTTGGCTCACGGATGATTTTTAGTTTTGTATTCGAAAATGTTGCCTTGTCCAGACTCCAGACCGCGGCTGGAGGAAAATGTGTGTGGAAACAGCAGATGTGTTTGTTTACTTTTATTTTTATTGTGTGTTGTCTCTTCCTTCTTCTCCGCCCCCCCCCACCCCACCCCAAAGGAGGAAAAACAACAGTAAAAACATCTGGTGTTTGGAAGCACATACTTTATTGTCCAACTGCTGACCTTTATTTACTCAGTTGGGCAAGTGCACGCTTCTCGTCTCTAAGTTAGACACTTCAGCGTGTATTTCACAAGTACTTCTTGGGGAATGGAAGCGGAGAAGGGACACTCCTGCTTCTCCAGTGAAGAAACTCCTGGCCCCTAGTGACACTTGGGGATGATCGTGCATCTCGACTGCTGCCCCCGCTCGCGCTCTTTCCCCTGTCCACGGTTAGCAGGACCCGCTTCACCCGGGATATGTCCTGGTCTTACTTTTATTCCGCTTTGGAGAGGTCTCCCTACTCCGAGGGTGGGTTTGGGGTGAGATCGCGCCTCCGGGTTCTTCAGGGAGGGAACGAAGGATGGGCGCAGATACCTTTCGGAAAAAAGGAGGGCTTCTCGACTGACTTTTACCTGTAAGTCCGTGGAGGCCCCGGGCGAGCGGAGGGCAGACTGACGCACTGGGTTGACTTTGACCGCGAGGAGCGCGGGGCCCGACGCCCCTTCGCTCTCGCGGCGGCGCACGTGCGGCGGCGGCGCGGACCGAACCCACTGGGTGGCCGCGCCCGCGTGTCTCCCGCACGCCTCTCCCCGCCCCGCCGGCCAGAAGGAGCCCCGACACCCTGACATGAGGGCTAGCGTCTGCGGGGACCTGTTCCTTGCCGTGGGTATTCGGGTGGGTCTAGAGTAGGGAGGAAAAGTTGCCCTCCTGTCCTCAGACTCTGGAATCTCTTAGGTGAGTCTCTCAGAGCACCTGGCGCGCGGGTGAACTCATTAGGAACAACGAGAAGGAAAGGCACGTGCGAGTCTGGAGCATTTGAGAGTGGAACTCGCGCGCATTTTGCACGGGGACGGGGCGAGAGAGGCAGAACTGGACACCGCTTGGGAGGCTCCTCAGATTCCGGAATCCCCAAGGAGCTAGACCCATCTGTGTATTTGTTTATTCAGCTTTTTAACCAACAGATTTAAACCACTTAATGGACAGCTGCTGTCTGTAGTGCTCCTATCCCTCCCGCCGCACACACCCCCCCTCCCAGTTTCTCTCACCACATGTTGAAATCCAGTCAGTTTCTTGATCTTGAGGATTGTTCCTCGAGTACCGTTTGCTCCCAGGTGGCCAGGTTTTCACGACGCGAGTGCTCAGAAGGGCGGGAAGGAGAAAGGGCGTGGAAGACCTGTGGGAGTGTTAGGTGTGTATATTTCTAGTCATCATGGATTCAGAAGTGCTGAAAGAGCCACCTCCCCAACTTGCCCAGCGCCTGCTTAGAAGAATAATTAAGTAGTAGCAGGTAAGCCAAGGTGAGAAAGTGAAGCTCTAGTGTCAAGTAGCTCAAGTGGACTTCTTCCAGCTGGAAGTATTTGGGGAGATTTACTTTTGGAAAACAAAAGTTTGCCTGGAAGGCACATCTTTGCACACTCTCCTAATTCAAATAGTTTGTTTAGGCTTCAGTGGAGACGGAAGGGGTGTGTTTAATACCACGTCTATGCTAGAGGTCAACACTAAACAAAGATGAGCTTTGAGATATTTTCATCTTCAATTTTGCATTATGGCATACCTCAGGAAATGTTTTATGTTGTCAAAAGTCCTGTTTATCTTTTCTGTCACTGTGAGTTATGGGTGGGTACATTCTCAGTGTCCTGGAATTTTAAAATGTAGTGTTTGTTTAATACTGCTAAACAATTATTTACAATTTTGAGTTATTTGTGTATGCATTAATAAAGTGGGTACGGAGTTATGTACACTGTGATCACTAGGTTCATAAAATGTCATTTTCAGCTTTAAAGCTTTTAAAGTCATTCCCTCTCTCGTTCCTTTTTTTCCTTCTCCCTCTCCCCCTTTCTGCCTTCCTTCCATTTTTATTACTAGACTAGACCCATGTTCAGTAGTTGCTTAGTTCAGTACTTCTTTAAGAAACTCACTGCTTCATTGTTATCTAAAACTAAGTGAGAAATGTTTAATTGTGATTAAATTACTAACTTTTAAAGAAGAGACCAGAAACCTGATGATACAGCCCTGTTGGTGACAGAAGACACTAAATTTTAGAAGATCATCTTAAAGTTCACTTTTTAAGTACAAGAATACAAAAAATTAAGGGAATACTTTTTAAATTCAGTTTAAATACGAGTACAATAACTTTTCTTTTTTATACATAATTTATTAAATTACCATTACAATTAATGCCAAAATAGAAAAAAAGGGAAATATATACAAATAACAATTATGAACTGTTTTAAGCTATTTTTCAAAATTTCTCAACTTATACTTTAGGATTCAGCGTGATGGGAATTCTAGAACTGAATATTCAAATGAAAATAGACCTTTAATTATATTATGATGTGAATAGACTAATAGTTATATCTGAGTAAACTGCGTTCCAGTTTCATTTCTTTGCACTGATGGTAGTGTAGTGGGTTTGCTTGAAAAAAAAAAATCTTTGTAGTATTCTACCCCTATTAAAATAGGGGTAAATTGTTGTATGTGACACATTATAAAATTAGGAAGAAAGGTGAACATTAAAATCACAGGTAACCTATAATAAGAAGTTACATTCCTTTTGTACAAGTGAAGACTCAGAAACACAAAACAACTCTCTTTGCATAACTATTAGAATTGTACTCTATGAAAAGTGTATTTAAATATGTGAAAATGCCTTCATGGCTTGATTGAGACTCACAGAGCATACAGTAAAATATTGAACATAACCAGATAAATTTACCAGACATTTTATTTTAAGAGAACATGTGAAGGATATGGTACTTAATTACATAAAAGAGATATCATTTGTGGTACATTTAAAGATTTATGCTGCTCTGCTTTATCATTCTGTGTTGACACTCTCATGTTAGATCAACTATTAGTTATAATACTGATAGAAAATGGAATGATGGAAATGGTCATGTATTTATGTCTCAGTGAATTCAGAGAGACCACTGACTTGTAAGAAGTTCTCTTGGCAAGAGTGTTGCTAAACAAAGTTGCAAATCACTGTTGAGTTGCAAAATAATGTTAATTTCATTATAATTACTGAATACTAATTCAAGGCACAGTTTTTTCTTTAACTCTGTGATATATCATAGTACTCTTAGTGATAAATGAATGGATCTAAAATATTCTAACCAGTGCACAGATTCATTCTGCCCTTTGATAAAAAGATAGTCTATTTCTTAACTTAGGCCCAATAAGATTTTAAGATTTGTATAGATTTTTGAAAATAACCTTAGTAGTCCTTAATTCATAGAGTTCTAACAAATTTGATCAAATCCAACCCAGAAAGATTGTTGTTTACCTTCTTAAGC
Organism: Tragelaphus eurycerus; assembly: GCA_935064755.1. NCBI lineage: Eukaryota > Metazoa > Chordata > Mammalia > Artiodactyla > Bovidae > Tragelaphus > Tragelaphus eurycerus. Next base: position 43,259,403 of record CAKXYN010000002.1, read on the forward strand.
CTTCTGAAAAAGTAATCCAGGTTCTTGAAACTTTACTTAGACAAATTCCAGTGCTTATGGTCCACAGATAGTTTAATGAGTAATTTGAATTTTGTATGCCATAGTTAATGTCTCTTCTTTTTTTGGATGACGCAGACATTTATCTCTTAACATATTCAATACTTGGACTCCAGGCATATTACTTTCAGAGTGTTATCAGGTAAAAATAATTTAAGTTCTTTGGGCTCTTTTCCCCCATGAGGCTTAAGTCATTTTCATTGCTTTCTTATGAAGTTGTTCCAAACGTTAGCTACTTCATTTGTCTCATAACTATTTTTTAACACCTTAACTAAGCATAGTTAGGAGGGTTGCTTAAACATATCATTACTTTTTTTTAAGTCCAGAATTGGTTATATGAAAATTCATTACTGTTGAATTATATAAATACTAATAAGTAGAATAGTCTTTCCTTGTAGGTGTTCCTATCTATTAAATGATACTTACTTCCACTTGCCTATTTACTTCTGTCTTATCATTACCTCTGATGTATTGTTATATATATTCTTTGCTTTGCACTGTATTTTCATCTAGTCCCTGCCCCCAATTTTCCAGACAAAATACACACAAAAAAGAGTAACTTTGGTGAAATATAAAGAGATGTCATAGCTAACAGGTCAGTATTAGAATATTGAGATGCTGGAGAGAGATCCTCAGAGAAAATTTAGATTTATTATGTTCCAACACTATTAATGTTAAAATAAAAAGTAAACCTGTGTATATGGGTGACTTATTTGCAGTAATAGTTTTCATTTCAACTGGTTTTTTCTCTAAAGAGATGCTTCAATGACTTGCTGTCTTATCAGTTGTGATGTTAAGTATTGGCCTAATTATTTTTAGGTGCATAATCCCAATTTTGTAATTGGAGTGACTAGGAATTTGTGTTTATTTGGACAAAATTTTGTCCAGCAGCCAAATTAAAATATGCTGTAAAATCAGATATGTTTGTATCACTCCTATTTCATTTTAAAACAACTTTATGTTGTAATGATTTGTAGCTTATAGTTCACATTGGATCCTAATATTTTTTCATTTTGGGCTTGTTAACATTGTTTACTCTCTAAATTGACTTGTATCTGATCATTTGTCCAGTTTCCTTTCCATGAACAATTCAAATTCTTACATTCCCTCAATTTATATAATTCAATACATTTTAATGTGAGATTTTATTAAAAAATCCATTTTGTCCACAAATTATCTGTGGAGTCCAAGTTCAGTTTTTTAAAATTCCTTGATATTTGAAATATGTGTTCTTGGAACTATATTCTACTGATTGAATTCAACTTCCCAAACAGTTGTACACTATTTTTTCCCCTGGAATCCATCAAGGATCTTCAGAACATACCTTTCCATTATATTGATAAATATGTCATACTGAGCTGACATCTTCATTCCTTTCTGCTGTAGCAAATTATTTTCATTAGCAAGAGCATATAAAATTTAAATGTTGAAAAAGCACACTGCTATGAAGCAAATGAATCCCCAGGGGTTTAAAAGCTCTCAGCATTTTTAGTTTATTAATGTTCCTCAATTTCCTTTGATTTCTGTCTTAGAAGCTTTAAAATATACTTTGTGGAAGATAACGTTGGTTTAAAATTTAAGTTTTTAGTGTTGCTTTTTAAAGCTCTTTGTAACAAGTCTGAAAGATTTGTGCCATGAAACTATTATAAAAATTTTTTAAAAACAGGTTAAGGACATTAAATTCCTCAAAGAAAGGATGCTACTGCAAAGAACATAGTTTCTCTGGTATCCATTTCTTTCTTTTCTTTCTTCTCAACTTTTATGATGCTATTTTCTGTGAAAGTTTTCTTTTTTGCATCATTTTTGTTTTGTATCATTTTGGTACACATACAGAACTACCACTTTGCAACTTTTTCTCAATTTAAGGAAAAAATAACAAAGTTTCCTAAAGTGTATTTTAGGGGGTAAGAAAAAATCTTGTGGTAGACATATTTCAGAGAAAGTGTTTATAAAATTTCTTGCTGGCAGATAGTGAGGAGAAACTTATAGTACACTAATCCAAATATCTTAACATCTTAGCATATGTAGACTGTCATAAAATCATCTCATTTAAAAAAAGAAAAAAAGATCCCCAACATCCTTAAAAAATATTCCTCACCATTACTTCACCCAAATTTATGTTCCAGGATTTGGTTGATCTATATTTGTATGCCTGTAGCTAGCTCTTCATTTCCTTTTTGTCTTCGTTTTCCCCCCTTTCTCACTAGGTCTTTTACTTTAGCTAAATTATGTTCCCCCAAATCTTGTTTTATACACCTAATTACTACCCCCTCATTACCAGTCTGATCAGGTAGACCATCAGCTACTCCCTGATTTGATGCAATAGCTACCTTTGCCCATTTTCTCCCTTCAGGTACAACAGTTTATTCTCCAAGTAGCAGTGACCTTTTGAAGATTTATCTATCTGATTATGTCACTCTTGAAAGGTATAAATCTTCCAACAACTTCTTATGTCTCTGAAAATAAAAGACCAGGACCTCACTAACGTCCGTTTTAATTGACCCCTGCTCTCTGTCTCACAGTATTTCCTATCATTTTCCTCTTATCCAGTCAACCCTAGACACTGACTTCCTTGACATTCCTCAAAATGGGATCAGCTATTTCCCACTTCAGAGTTTTCCTCTGTCTGTCTGTAATGCTCTGTCCTCAGGTATCTTCACTAACTTCGAGTCTCTGCTCAAACATATCCTTATGGAAGCCTTCTCTGACTGTCATATTTAAAATAACAAATCATCATTGCTCATGCTCTGTCACCTTTATCATATGTTGATTTCCCCTAGAGCACTATCAACTGACTTTAAAAAGATTGTTTTTTTATTTATAGTCTCAATGACAATGTGTATTCCATGGATATAAAGTTTTCTTTTGGGCACTGTTCTAATCCGGTGTTTAGAACATGCCTTGTACTTGGTAGGAACTCTAAAACTAAATATTGAATTAAGGAATGTATGACTTTGTGGAGATCCAGCAGGTTACTTGTGTCTGTATCATTGTTCCATTTTGTGTATGTGTGTCATTGAAATTCCTTTTCACCTTACTTTTTCATCTTGGACTCATCTTATACCGTATTTGAGAAACTGTTCATTACTGTATTGGCCAAGACATGACTCTCATCTTGGGTGGGTATGCTGTACGTTCAGTTTTCTGTATCTTTTTTATCCTTGATCTGAGAATATAACTTGAAAGTTGTGAGTAGATATTAATGCTTTTGGATAAAAAGTGCACAATAGTTGAGTGCTTCAATATAATAATGCTTAGGACCATTGAACTGACTGGAAGAAAAGCTATGATAAACCTAGACAGTGTATTAAAAAGCAGAGACATCACTTTGCTGACAAAGGTCCATATAGTCAAAGCTGTGGTTTTTCCAGTAATGCGCGAATGTGAGAGTTGGATGGTAAATAAGGCTGAGCACTGAAGAATTGATGTTTTCAAACTGTGGTGCTGTAGAAGACTCTTGAGAGTCCCTTGGACTGCAGGGAGATCAAACCAGTTAATCATAAAGGAAATCAACCCTGAATATTCATTGGAAGGACTGATGCTGAAGTTGAGTTTCCAATACATTGGCCATCTGATACAAAAGAGACGATTCATTGGAAAAGACCCTGATGCCGGAAAGATTGAAGGCAGGAGGAGAAGGGGACAACAGAGGATGAAATGGTTGGATGGTGTCACTGACTCAATGGACATGAATTTGAGCAAACTCCAGGAGATCGTGAAGGGCAGGGAAGGCTGTCGTGCTACAGTTCATGGGGTCCCAAAGAGCTGGACACAACTGAACAGCAGCATCTTAATATGAGTAGCATAATTAGTTTATATAGATGTTTCTAATGTTTATACTATAAGTACAACATGGGCATTCAAAGTGTTGCTGGGGGTTGATGAGGAAAGAGGGAGGGGAATGGGTTAAGTCATGGTCTTTTCTAAAACCATATCTAGATTGTTGTTGTTATTCTGTGGTATAATAAGACAGATAGTTTTACATTTTTTGCATTGGCACACATACCATCGTTTATAACTTTTCTTTCATTCTTTCAGTATCTATCTTTAACAGAGTAGGTTAAGGATTTATGATTTGTTGGAAAGTCCATCTTTCTGGATTTAAAATAGTACGGTTTGTGCTGGTCACATTGGTACATCTACAGCTGGGGGGTAAATGAGTGATACACCTCTCCATATAATACCACATGGATCCACAGATTTTATTCGCATAAACCTAATGTCCTGTAGAGTTCTCTTTCACATACTATGTATTTATTTAAAATTTGTATTTGCTTGCTCAGCAGTTTTGTTCTAAATATCTTGAGAAAGGGGTATGTAATCTTCACTATTGAAAATGAGAAAAGAGGCCTCTCTTTGCATTCAGTTCAGTTCAGTTCAGTCACTCAGTCATGTCCAACTCTTTGCAACCCCATGAACTGCAGCACACCAGGCCTCCCTGTCCATCACCAACTCCTGGAGTTCACTCAGACTCACATCCATCGAGTCAGTGATGCCATCCAGCCATCTCATCCTCTGTCGTCCCCTTCTCCTCCTGCCCCCAATCCCTCCCAGCATCAGAGTCTTTTCCAATGAGTCAGCTCTTCACATGAGGTGGCCAAAGTACTGGAGTTTCAACTTTAGCATCATTCCTTCCAAAGAAATCCCAGGGCTGGTCTCCTTTAGAATGGACTGGTTGGATCTCCTTGCAGTCCAAGGGACTCTCAAGAGTCTTCTCCAACACCACAGTTCAAAAGCATCAATTCTTTGGTGCTCAGCCTTCTTCACAGTGCAACTCTCACATCCATACATGACCACAGGAAAAACCATAGCCTTGACTAGACGAACCTTTGTTGGCAAAGTAATGTTTCTGCTTTTGAATATGCTATCTAGATTGGTCATAACTTTCCTTCCAAGGAGTAAGCTTCTTTTAATTTCATCTCTTTGCCTACTGCTAAGTCACATAAATCGTGTCCGACTCTGTGTGACCCCATAGATGGCAGCCCACCAGGCTCCTCTGTCCCTGGGATTCTCCAGGCAAGAACATTGGAGTGGGTTGCCATTTCCTTCTCCGGTGCATGAAAGTGGAAACTGAAAGGGAAGTCGCTCAGTCGTGTCCAACTCTTAGCAACCCCATGGACTGGAGCCTAGCAGGCTCCTCCATCCATGGGATTTTCCAGGCAAGAGTACTGGAGTGGGGTGCCATTGCCTTTTCTACTTCATCTCATTTCCCTGTTTCTCTTTCCTCTTTGAGACAAATTATGAGATCAGATCAGATCAGATCAGTCGCTCAGTCGTGTCCGACTCTTCGCGACCCCATGAACCGCAGCACGCCAGGCCTCCCTGTCCATCACCAGCTCCAGGAGGTCACCCAGACTCACACCCATCAAGTCAGTGATGCCATCCAGCCATCTCATCCTCTGTCGTCCCCTTCTCCTCCTGCCCTCAATCCCTCCCAGCATCAGAGTCTTCTCCAATGAGTCAACTCTTCGCATGAGGTGGCCAAAATACTGGAGTTTCAGCTTTAGCATCATTCCTTCTAAAGAAATTCCAGGGTTGATCTCCTTCAGAATGGACTGGTTGGATCTTCTTGCAGTCCAAGGGACTCTCAAGAGTCTTCTCCAACACCACAGTTCAAAAGCATCAATTCTTCGGCACTCAGCCTTCTCAGAATAATTCTGATATCTTATTATACCATGAGTGAATGTGTGGTCCTTGAAAAACTCTGAACAAAGACACAGTGTGGCTTTATTATATTACTACCTCACTTTTTCCTTTCAGAGAACTTATTAACTTATGCTTTCTGCATTTTTTTTTTAAATCCTTTTCCTTAGGTAATCATTGCCCTATGGTCACCATCTGGCTATTCCAGGTCCCAGTGTAATTCTCTTTTCCTTGTTCCAAGCAGGAAATATTGTTTTATTAAAGGCCTTCTCTGATAATGGTGATGCATATTAGAATGTGGACGAAAATGACTCCTCCTGGGAAGCACAGATCTCACAGATAGTAAGATGGCCTGCTTGGTTTACTGATCAGAGCTCCACATTGAGTGCCAGGAGACCTGCGCCCAGTTTCTTAGTCTGACTTTCAGCTATTGGGCAGTATTGGGTGGATCTTTTCCTTCAAAATTAAAAACAGATGCCTGGGACTGGAGCACTGGGATGACCTGGAGGGATGGTGTGGGAAGGGGGGAGGGAGGAGGGTTCAGGATGGGGAACACGTGTATACTGGTGGCGGATCCATCTCGATGTATAGTAAAAGCAATACAATATTGTAAAGTTAAGCAAAAAAAAAAAAAAAAAGAGATTGGATTACCTTTTAGGTTACTACTTTCAACTGAAACCTTTTATGACATACATAAGTCAAATTTAAAGCTGTAAACAGGTTGTCTCTTACTACAATATAAACACACAGGTAAGAATAACTGGGAGAAAAAGATAATTCCTAAAATAAAGACAATTAAAACCAACAAAATATCTTTGCTTATGAAACTCAGGGGGATCAGTTAAAATGTATTTTTCTTCACTTGTCTTAGCCCACTTGGAATTTTCACATCACTCCCCTCCTTCCGGGTCAGCAATGGAGCCTCACCTTATTTAACCAGGATGCTGAGACAGGGAGAGGAGAAGTTAGTGCACATGGAGTTGGTCATGTCAGGGTTGTGAAAAATAAATAATTGCCTGGCATCCTGTTCCCTGAAGCACATACCATTACCATCCCATAAATATTCATTTCTTTATAATTTTGCCTTTGTCCTGTGGTCATTCACATATTTAGCTTTTGGTGTCATCAACTCAGAAATAAAATGTACAGTTGGATGAGCTGTTTGATAAGCTTTGTTTTTTTAAAATTAGAGCTCTCCTTTTTAGTGGACCTTACACACACACGCACATTTTTTAGAACCGACATAAAATGTTGGGCTGCCTTATGGTCCAGTCTGTGCATTGTGCTACATTAAAACACAACTCCCAACTGCATGTCTTTGCTGCAGTTTGGCTTAAAGGGAGTGAGTAACACAAGGGTTTATACAGTGCACCATGTAGGAAGTTAGGCCCCACATTTCTTGAGACATCTGTTTTTCTTCCTCAAAGAACTGCTGAAAAGTCTTTAGAGCTTCATCTAAGTTATTCCTTCACTGCTTTGCTGCCCCACCCCCTAGTCAAGTGATGCATGCATTTACACCAAGTGTGCATGCCCCGACGAGTGTGCCGTCCTGTGTGTAGTGTAGTGTCTTTTCTCATTCTGGCTACTTTCCTTGTGACAAATTAGCCTATATGTAGATAAATAAGGAGCCACAGATTGCATCTCAGAAGGTAGGGGATTATGAATTGCAGTAGTTTTTAACAGTGATGTAAGCTTGCAAATGTTCATTTTTCAGTACATTTTACCTTGTTGTATGTTGTAGAGCTAACCTTTTTGGCACCTAGCACCATTTTCAAGGACAAATTTTCCACAGACCGGGGGTGGGGCAGGGGGAATGGTTTCAGGATCATTCAAGGGCATTACATTTATTGTGTCCTTTATTTCTATTGTTATTTCATCAGCTCCAAGTCAGAACATCAGGCATTAGATTCTGGAGGTTTGGGACCCCCGTTATAGAGAATGTCTACTCCTGTAACTAAAAATAAAGTTCATTTGATAGACTTTGTGTTGTCCCAAAGAAAGTACATTTAAATTTATATTTTATTGATCTATTTATAATATTACTCTACTTTCAGAAAAGTGTGCTTTTAGGTTGCCCTTGTATCACTTCCAATTCTGTGCTCTTTTGTAATTTTCAGCAATTTCAAACTGTCCCTAGTTCTGCATGTCTATTGCTGAAACTATTCGACAAGTAGAAGAAAGGCAATGTAACTTTTCATTTCTAATTAGTATTTGATTTTGCATAGCTCTTCTCTTTGATATCCCTCTAATTGTGTCCTAGACAAATCTCATTCCCACTGGACTGAAATAATGCTAGATGCTAAAATGTGACTAAGTACTTGCTTATTCATATTATTATATTAAAGCAACATCATTATTATGTAAGTATTGTTTTTATTTTGAGAGACAACTTGTTTTTATGACTATAGAAGATTGAGTTTTAAGGGCAAATATACAATAATAGAGAATATATGGTAACAAGCTATGAATAAATAATAAAATATTTAATGCTTATTTTCTTATTATTGGAACTACATTTTTATGAGAGGACATTTAAAGTAGAATACAAATGATTATTTTATTTTTACATGTCTACTTATAAGACAGTGAAAATATATTTGATTATTTTTACAAATCTATTTGGCTATACATTTGATGTTTCATTTTAAAATAAGGTATTGGCTACTATGTTGTAGAAATGATCCTGGTAATTTTCTCTCAGAATTGTTACTTGTTACTTTCACTGTGATTTTTTCCTTTTACAAGTTATATTTTAAATGCTCATCTTTATTTACAAAGTTGTTCAAATATCAGACATAATTTGTTGTTTTGTTTTTTCAGAAGATAACTATCAGATGTAATCTTTTTATTTTTAGTTGAACTATAGTTGATGAATAATATTGTGTTTCAGGTGTATAGCAAGTGATTCAGTTATATATTCAGATTCCTTTCCTTTATAGTTTATTACAAAATATTGAATATAGTTCCTTATGCTATACAGTAAATCCTTGTTTATTTTTTATATAATAATGTGTATCTGTTAATTGTATACCACTCATTTATCCCTCCCTCCCTCCTCCTTTCCCCATTGGTAATCACAGTTTGTTTTCTATGTCTGTGTGTCTGTTTCTGTTTTGTAAATAAATGCATTTGTATTATTTTTTAGATTCCACATAGAAGTGATATCATGTATGATGTTTATCTTTGTCTGATTTACTTCACTTAGTAAGATAATCTGTAGGTCCATTCATGTGCTACAGTGGCAGTATTTCATTCTTTTTATGGCTGAATAATATTTCATTGTGTATACACACACACACACACACACTCACTCACTCACTCACTCTATCTTCACTCATCTGTTGATGAATGATTAGGTTGCTTCCATGTCTTGTCTGTTGTAAACAGCGCTGCTATGGACATCAGGGTGCATGTATCTTTTCAAATTCTGGTTTCCTCCAAATATATATCCAAGAATTGAATTGCTGTATCATATAGTAGTTTTTAGGTTTTTAAGGAACCTCACTACAGTTTTCCAAAGTGACTGCATCAATTTACATTTCCACCAATGCTGAAGGAGAATCTCCTTTTCTCCACATCTTCGCTAGCATTTATTATTTGTAGACTTTTTTTTTTTTTTCGTCCACCTCATGTGTGGCTTGCAGGATCTCAGTTCCCAGACCAAGATTGAACCTGGGTCATACAACAGGGAAAGCCTAGACTCCCACCACTAGGCTGCCAGGAACTCTGTATTATTTGTAGACTTTTTGACTTTTATGGCCATTTTGACCACTGTGAAGTGATGCCTCATTGCAGTTTTGATTTGCTTTTAACTAATTTGTGACCTTGAGCATGTTTTCATGTGCCTGTTGGCCATCTGTATGTCTTCTTTGGAGAAATGTCTGTTTAGGTTTTCTGCCCATTTTTTGATTGCATTGTTTGGGTTTTTTGATATTGAGCTGTATGAACTGTTTGTATATTTTGGAAATTAAATCCTTGTCAGTCATGTCATTTGTAAATTCCTCATAGTTCATAGATCGTCTTTTCATTTTGTTGATGGCTTCGTTAGCTGTGCCAAAGCTTATAAGTTTGATTAGGTTCCATTTTTTTTCTCATTTACTTTTGCTTTTATTTCTTTTGCCTTGGGAAACTGATCTAAGAAAATATTGCTATGATTTTATTGTGCTTTATTAACAATACAAAATGTATTTTAATTGATCATCTTTACAAATTTGTTTTAAGCTCTACAAATTTTTCAAGTTTTATTTAAAGATAATTTATATGCAGTAAGTTCACATCATTCTAGTGTACAGTTCTGTATGTTTTCACAAACATATAGTTGTATACTCACTACCACAATTAAGATGTGAAATATTTCCATCATGCTCCAAAATTTTTTCATGTGGATTTTAGTCAACACCTCCTCTCATCTTGTAGTCTCTGGTAACCACTCATCTATTTTCTGTCCCTCGATTTTTTTTAAAGTGTTTTTTGGGGGAGGTAAGGAGATGATGGCACCCAACTCCAGTACTCTTGCCTGGAAAATCCCATGGACGTAAGAGCCTAGTAGGCTGCAGTCCATGGGGTCGCTAAGAGTAGAATACGACTGAGTGATTTCACTTTCACTTTTCACTTTCATGCACTGGAGAAGGAAATGGCAACCCACTCCAGTGTTCTTCACTGGAGAATCCCAGGGATGGGGGATCCTGGTGGGCTGCCGTCTATGGGGTTGCACAGAGTCAGACACAACTGAAGCGACTTAGCAGCAGCAACAGTCTTTTTAATTGAGTGAATTTGATATTGTAGCAGTTTACATTTATGAAGTCCACCATGTTACAGTTTGTAACGTGGTCTCTATTGTAGCCATATCTATCACATCACATAATTGCAGTGCAATATTGTTGTCTCTCTTCATTATACATGTAGTGAATGTCTATGGCTTATTTACTACTCCTTTCAAGTTTGTACCCTTAAACAACATCAATCTTATCCCCCCATCCCCATCTCCTGGTAACCACCTATTTTGCTCTCTGATTTTACAAGTTTGTGTGATATACATTTATGTGTGGTATCAGACAGCACAAGCCTCTCTGACTTGTTTCAGCATAATGTGCTCAAGGTCTATCCATGTTGATGCAAATGGCAGGATAAGGCTTCCCCAGTGGGAAGTGGGTAAAGAACCTGCCTTCCAATGCAGGAGACATAAGAGACTCAAGTTCAACCCCTGGGTTGGGAGAATCCCCTGGAGGAGGGCATGGCAGTCCACTCCAGTATTCTTGCCTGGAGAATCCCTTGGACAGAGAAGTGTTATATGTATATATGCATTATATACATGTGTATAATACTTCAGTCCTGTCTGACTCTTGTATAATGTATTTATACAAATTGTATAAAATACTCCTGTATAATATATATGTATATACGGTATCTATATGTATGTATTACATTCAACTCTATGTTATTAATCATGCGGTATGTAACCTTCAGAGGCAGGCTTCTTTCATCTAGCTTATGCATTTGAGATTCATCAAATTGTTGTGTATATCAGTTTTGCCTTCATGAGAATGTAGTCACTTGTTCCTATCATAATTTCTTAGGAGTTTATAATTCTCCTCTCATTTCTTATTCAAGTATGTTTATTTTATAGATTATTGCATTTTATTTTGACCTATAAATTGGCTTTGCTTATGAACTAGAGCCTTTACTATTTGATCTTTTCTGAGAATTGATTTGGGGTCCTCCCCATAGCTGTCTACTCTCATTTCTATTTCCACCCTTAGTCTCTCTTGTTCTCATACTTCTTTCCTTTATTCTCATAGGTGTTTGTTGTTCTTTTCACTCCTTTTCATCTGTTTGACAAGTTGAAAGATGTACAGCCCATTCAGGTAGTTAGCTTTTAAAGAAGAATAAGCTCATTAGCAGTTGATTAATAATACCCATTCATGTATTCAGTCACTTACTCGTTTATTCATTGATTACTGATCATCTACCATCTGTAAATAGCAAAAGAAGTAAGAAGAATCCAAGAATCCTAGAATTGAAACCTTTGAGATAATAAATTAAAATTTTGTTCTCCCTTCCAAATCAGGTGGGAGATGGAGACAGGGTTAGTTACCCAGGGGCCACTGTCAGATGGCTTATGGACTGCAGTGTATGGAAAAATAATATAATCAGAGAGGTAAATCAAAAAGTCAGGCTTCCCTTATGACTCAGCTGGTAAAGAATCTGCCTGCAATGCGGGATTCAGTTCCTGGGTTGGGAAGAGTCCTTGGAGAAGGGAATGGCTACCCACACCAGTATTCCCACACCTGCCAATGAGGAGACATAAGAGATGCAGGTTTGATCCCTGGGTTGGGAAGATCCCCTGGAGGTGGGCATGACAACCCATTCCAGTATTCTGGCCTGGAGAATTCCATGGAGTGTAGTCCTTGGGGTCACAAAGAGTTGTACACAACTGAGCAACTTTCACTTTCAAATCAAAAAGTCAGGTGGGTGCTAAGGACAAATTGTCAGTTTGAAGAGGCCAACTAGGCTTAAATGGAACAGAAATCAGGGAGGCAAGACAGGAATGAAAATGCAAAAGATGCCTGGAGAAACCCTCTGTGGATTGCCTTTTTTTACAGGTAAGAAATGGGTAATTTAAAGACATCTGTATGTGAGAGAGGCAATCCCCATTTTCATAGTCCTGGCTAGTGGCTTTATAAAACTTATATGAATGAATAACTAATTGTAATATTCAATAATTGACAAAATTTAATTGATAGAAAGTTCTTCCTTACATTGAATTGGAATCAATTAGACATTATTTCTAACTCCACCTTTTGGTTTTACACAGACTATTTCACATAGATAACTTTGCAAATGTCTGAAAAATTTTTATAATCAACAAACCTTTCCTTTCTGAGGATAAAGAAGTCATATTTCTTCAATTATCCTTTATATACACTCTGTGGATTTCTTTTACCCTTCAGAGTTCTCATTACCTTCCTCTGGATATGCTTCTCTTTGCTGAAGTTTCCCTTTAAAATGTATCCAGAGCTAAATACCATACCATGTATATGTTCTAACCAACACAGAATGCAATGAAAATTTGTCTTCATTTTTTCTGTAACCTAATGGCAATTTTTTTTCAGTCATGTTGCATTGCTACTAGAATGTTGCTTCATTTCATGTAAATTGCAATTAATATCAGTTTGAATATTGTAAAAAATAGGATTTATATGTCTGTTACATTTGTTTCTTCATCATTTAGTATATTTAGCATATCAAGATTTTTAAAAATCTTGGTTCTATTATCTATGTTAACAATTGTGTCATCCATAATTTTAATTAGTACATTTTATACCTCTACTTAATTATTTTTGAAAATATTGATCAGAACAAGGTTAAGAATAGAGCCTTTTTTAAACTCAGTGAGTAAGAGCTCTTTGATTTATCATTAATCCTTTGGATGGGATTATTTACCTATGGGTATACATCTGAAATTAATTATAAGTGTCATTATAAAAATGGCTAATATTTATTAAGCAGTAGATACTTTTCTAGGAAATTTGTACGTGAATTATTTTTCATACTGTCTTTATGAGGATTTATACTGTTATTTCCCCATTTTACCAATGGCAAAGATGAGTCACAGGTTGTCCAGAACTGTGAAGTATCTGAGATTTTACCTTACTTGCATGGTAACAAATTAGTCAGACACTATTTGTGGAACTGTATCAGAGAAGGCAATGGCACCACACTCCAGTACTCTTGCCTGGAAAATCCCATGGACAGAGGAGCCTGGTAGGCTGCAGTCCATGGGGTTGCGAAGAGTCAGACACGACTGAGAAACTTGACTTTCACTTTTCACTTTCATGGATTGGAGAAAGAAATGGCAACCCACACCAGTGTTCTTGCCTGGAGAATCCCAGGGACGGGGGAGCCTGGTTGGCTGCCGTCTATGGGGTCACACAGAGTCGGACGCGACTGAAGCAACTTAGCATAGAAGACAAAGGACTTTATTACTCCCAATACAGTGAGGAGCAGGAACCTTATGCTTGTTTTGGTTCCTTGTCCCCCAAGTTCAGGGACTTCCCTGGTGGCTCAGATGGTCAATCAACCTGCAGTGCAGGAGACCTGGGGTTGGTGCTGGTGGTAGAGACCCTGCCTGCCAGAGCAGGATATGTGAGAGACACTGGTTTGACCCCTGAATTGGAAAGATCCCCTAGAGGAGCCCATGGCAAATCACTCCAGTGTTTTTGCCTGGGGAATCTCATAGACAGAGGAGCCTGGCAGGCTATGATCCATAGAGTCTCTACGACTGGACATGACTGAAGCGACTTAGCATGCATGCACCCCTAAGTCCATCAGGGGCTCCACAGAGTGGCCCAAGTCCACACTGTACACTCTGTATCACTCTGTAATGCAGGTGAGGAGCTTCAAGTTTAGGAACCCTGATCTTTTGTAATGGGCTATAAGCAAACCTTCCCTTTGGTCAAAGGGAGGTATTATGGATATTCAAAGGCAATTTGGTATACAGACATCCATGAGAAAGATAGTCTAGAACAAAGGCTGTCAGTGCCTCTGCTCACAAAACATGCAGAAACTTGACCAATCTATGATATTTGCCTCTTAATCCAAGAATTTCCCCCAAAGTTACATAGGAAGTGGACTTAACAGATAGCCGTGAAAGACTTACTCCATACTTTCTTGGTCCAGGCATTATACAGCCAATGCATTTCTCTGATCCACTCATCTAATAACATGTGAGACAAGGAAACAAGGTTTAACATGACTTATTTTTAACAAATCCATGGCAGGCTGTTTTTTTTTTTTTTTTTTTTTAATGTAAGTGCTCACAAACCATCTGTTTAGTAACCTGTTGTAGAATTTTGTTGGGGAATAATGTCAAGATCACTGATCTTCATTTCCTAGAATCCTTTTACCTTCAAAAAATAAAATAACATTTGTCCCCTCTTATATATTACATCTGCTCTTGTTGTTTCTAACTCTTTCAAGGTTATCAAGTGTAGTTTAGTGATAACATATACAAGCTACTATTTAAAGACACCTTAAAATTTTAACCTAGTGGTTCTGCATACCTGAAATTATTTAAAGTGACTCATGGCCTGAGCTTTGATTTTCTCATTAATCATATTTGATTTTACATTTTAGTATAACTTTTCTTTTTGGTGGAGAAGGTAAACTACGCAAGAATCAAGAAGTTCGACTGTATCTCAGTTGTCTTAGAATCTACCACTGTCCCATACACTAGGCTTATATCTTCTTTATTATTTTCTCCATATCTAAATATCTTGAAGTGTTCCTAGTTGTTTTTTTGGGGGGTTGGGGTGAAGATTTGCCACAGCCCATTTTAAGAATTTAATAATATCAAAGCTTTGAGTGATGTTTCTGTACTGTTTCTTGCCATGTAATATCACTTCTGAGGTTGAATAATCCCTGTGTAATGCTTTTTGTTTTTAAGATATTTTCTAATTAGTTTTGTTAGTGTCTTCTGAGACTGGAAGCTTATAATTTCACTTTTAATATCTCATAATTTCAGTAGATATGATATTGATATTTATCCCAAACTGTTTTTATTTTAGAGTTTCATGCCAAGTCATTGTATATATGTTCAGTTCAGTTGCTCAGTTGTGTCTGACTCTTTGTGACCCCATGGACTGCAGCACTCCAGACCTTCCTGTCCATCTCCAACTCCTGGAGTTTACCAAAACTCATGTCCACTGAGTTGGTGATGCCATCCAACCATCTCATCCTCTGTCATCCCCTTCTCCCCTGCCTTCAATCTTCCCCAGCATCAAGGTCTTTTCCAATGAGTCAGCTGTTTGCATCAGGTGGCCAAAGTATTGAAGTTTCAGCTTCAACATCAGTCCTTCCATTGAACACTCAGGACTGATCTCCTTTAGGATAGACTGGCTGGATCTCCTTGCATCAAAGGGACTCTCAAGACTCTTCTCCAACACCACAGTTCAAAAGCATCAATTCTTTGGCGCTCAGCTTTTTTTATAGTCCAACTCTCATATCCATACATGATTATTGGAAAAACCATAGCCTTGACTAGATGGACCTTTGTTGGCAAAGTAACAGCTTTTTAATTGCTGCTTTTTAATATGCTGTCTAGGTTGGTCATAACTTTCCTTCCAAGGAGTAAGCATCTTTTAATTTCTTGGCTGCAGTTACCATCAGCAGTGATTTTGGAGACCCCACAAATAAAATCTGCCACTGTATATATGTGGAAGTTGGTAATTTTTTTTTCTGTAAAAAGCTAGATAGTAAATACAGGTTGTGGACCATTGGTCTATGTCACAACTATTCAACTCTGCCACTGCAATATAAAAGCAGCTATGGACCGTACCTAAGTGCATGAATGTGGTTGTGTGCCAGTAGTTTTATTTATGGGCATTAATGTTTGAATTTTATATAATTTTCATATTTCATAAGATATACTTTTGATTTTGATTCAGCCATTTGAAACTATAAAAATGTATACCTCACAGACCATCCAAAATCAGGTGGTGAGCCAGTAAAGCTCACAACTATATTTGCCAAGCGTGCACACAAGCACACGCACATATATTTGTTGATATAAATATAGACCTATTGTTTAAAATCTCTGTTTCTAAAATCCATGCCACATTTTGTTCACTGGCTTGGAACTGTGAGCTTAAAATTGACATGGACGTCTAAGAATTCTATGACAATATTTTTTCTTATTTCTTCCCGTTTCATTACTATCAAGTAGTAGTTCTCCTTATTGCTCTCTCTCTTTTTTTTTTTTTAAATTTTGGCTGGACTGGGTATTTGTTGCTGTGTACAGGCTTTCTCTAATTGCAGTAAGAAGGGACTAGTCTTTGTTTTGGTTGTGGTTTCTCATTGTGATGGCTTCTATTGTTGTGCAGCACAAGCTTCAGTAGTGGCCCATGGGCTTACTTGCTTCGTGGCATGTAGGATCTTCCCAGACCGTGGATCAAAGCCATGTTCCCTTTATTGGCAGGTAGATTCTTATCTGCACCACCAGAAGAAGTCCTACTTATTGCTTCTTAAGTCTTTAGCAAGAAAAAATTATTAGCAAGCCAATAGTTCATTAGTTTCTGTCCTTTATTGTGTCCATCTTTGCATTAAATGTTCCCTTGGTATCTCTGATTTTCTTGAAGAGATCTCTAGTCTTTCCCATTCTATTGTTTTCCTCTATTTATTTGCATTGATCACTGAAGAAGGCTTTCATATCTCTCCTTGCTATTCTTTGGAACTCTGCATTCAAATGGGCATTTCTTTTTCTCCTTTGCCTTTTGCTTCTCTTCTTTTCAAAGCTATTTGTAAGGCCTCCTCAGACAATCATTTTGCCTTTTTGCATTTCTTTTTATTTGGGATGGTCTTGATCACTGCCCCCTGTACAGTGTCACGAATCTCTGTCCATAGTTTTTCAGGCACTCTGTCTAGCTGATCTAATCCCTTGATTCTATCTGTCACTTCTACTGTATAGTCATAAGGGATTTGATTTAGGTCATACCTGAATGGTCTGGTGGTTTTCCCTACTTTCTTCAATTTAAGTCACAATAAGGATTTCATGATTTGAGCCACAGTCAGCTCCCAGTCTTTTTTTGCTGACTGTATGGAGTGTCTCCATCTTTGGCTGCAAAGAATATAATCGATCTGATTTTGATATTGACCATCTGGTGGCATCCATGTGTAGAGTCTTCTCTTGTGTTGTTGGAAGAGGGTGTTTGCTATGACCAGTTTGTTCTCTTGGCAAAACTCTATTAGCCTTTGCCCTGCTTCATTCTGTACTCCAAGGACAAATTTGCCCATTACTCCAGGTATTTCTGGAGAAGGCAATGGCAACCCACTCCAGTACTCTTGCCTGACAAATCCCATGGATGGAGGAGCCTGGTAGGCTGCAGTCCATGGGGTCGCTAGGAGTCGGACACAACTGAGTGACTTCACTTTCATTTTTCACTTTCATACATTGGAGAAGGAAATGGCACTCCACTCCAGGATTCTTGCCTGGAGAATCCCAGGGACGGGAGATCTTGGTGGGCTGCTGTCTCTGGGGTCACACAGAGTTGGATACGAATGAAGTGACTTAGCAGCAGCAGCAGCAGCAGCCAGGTATTTCTTGACTTTCTACTTTTGCATTCCAGTCCCCTATAATGAAAAGGACATCTTTTTTGGGTGTTAGTTCTAGAAGGTCTTGTAGGTCTTCATAGAACAGTTCAAGTTCAGCTTCTTCAACCTTATTGTTCAGGTCTTAGACTTGGATTACTGTGATTTTGAGTGGTTTGCCATGGAAGCAAATAGAGATCATTCTGTCGTTTTTGCAGTTGCATCAAAGTACTGCATTTCGGACTCTTGTTGACTATGATGGCTACTCCATTTCTTCTAAGGGATTCTTGCCTACATAAGTAGATATAATGGTCATCTGAGTTAAATTCACCCATTCCATTTTAGTTCACTGATTCCTAAAATGTTGATTTCACTCTTGCCATCTCCTGTTTGACCACTTCCAATTTGCCTTGATTCATGGACCTAACATTCCAGTTCCTATGCAGTATTGCTCTTTACAGCACTAGACTTTACTTCCATCACCAGTCACATCCACAACTGGGTGTTTTTGCTTTGGCTCCATCCCTTCATTCTTTCTGGAGTTATTTCTCCAC
This sequence comes from Tragelaphus eurycerus, assembly GCA_935064755.1. Taxonomy (NCBI): domain Eukaryota; kingdom Metazoa; phylum Chordata; class Mammalia; order Artiodactyla; family Bovidae; genus Tragelaphus; species Tragelaphus eurycerus. The sequence continues at coordinate 43,277,741 of CAKXYN010000002.1, forward strand.
TGATCCAGTAGCGTATTGGGTACCTACCAACGCAGGGAGTTCATCTTTCAGTGTCCTATCTTTTTGCCTTTTCATACTGTTCATGGGGTTCTCAAGGCAAGAATACTGAAGTGGTTTGCCATTCCCTTCTCCAGTGGATCACATTTTGTCAGAGATTTCCACCATGACCCGTCCGTCTTGGGTGGCCCTACACGGCATGGCTCATAGTTTCATTGAGTTAGACAAGGCTATGGTCCCTATGATCAGATTGGTTAGTTTTCTGTAATTATTGTTTTCAGTCTGTCTGCCTTCTGATGGAGAAGGATTAAAGGCTTATTGAAGCTTTTTGATGGGAGAGACTGACTGAGGCAGAAATTGGGTCTTGTTGGGAAAGACTAGATATCTCTTCAAGAAAATTAGAGAAACCAAGGGAATATTTCATGCAAAGATGGACACAATAAAGGACAGAAATGGTATGGACCTAACAGAAGGAGAAGATATTTAGAAGAGGTGGCAAGAATACACAGAACTGTACAAAAAAGATCTTCATGACCCAGATAATCATGATGGTGTGATCACTCACCTAGAGCCAGACATCCTGGAATGTGAAGTCAAGTGGGCCTTAGGAAGCATCACTATGAACAAAGCTAGTGGAGGTGATGGAATTCCAGCTGAGCTATTTCAAATCCTGAAAGATGATGCTGTGAAAGTACTGCACTCAATATGCCAGCAAATTTGGGAAACTCATCCATGGCTACAGGACTGGAAAAGGTCAGTTTTCATTCCAGTCCCAAAGAAAGGCAATCCAAAGAATGTTCAAACTACTGCACGATTGCATTCATCTCACACACTAGTAAAGTAATGCTCGATATTCTCCATGCCAGGTTTCAACAGCATGTGAACCGTGAACTTCCAGATGTTCAAGCTGAATTTAGAAAAGGCAGAGGAACCAGAAGCCAAATTGCTGACATCCATTGGATCATTGAAAAAACAAGAGAGTTCCAGAAAAACATTTGCTTTATTGACTATGCCAAACCTTTGTGTGGATCATAAAAAACTGTGGAAAATTATTCAAGAGATGGGAAAGCCAGATCACCTGACCTGCCTCCTGAGAAACTTGTATGCAGGTCAGGAAGCAACAGTTAGAATTGGACATGGAACAACAGACTGGTTCCAAATCGGGAAAGGAGTACATCAAGGCTGTCTATTGTTAACCTGCTTATTTATCTTGTATGCAAAGTACATCATGAGAAACACTGGACTGGATGAAGCACAAGCTGGAATCAAGATTGCCAGGAGAAATATCATTAACCTCAGATAGGCAGATGACACCACCCTTATGGCAGAAAGTGAAGAAGAACTAAAGAGCCTCTTGATGAAAGTGAAAGAGGAGCGTGAAAAAGTTGGCTTAAAGCTCAACATTCAGAAAACTAAGATCATGGGATCTGATCCCATTACTTCATTGCAAATAGATGGGGAAACAGTGCAAACAGTGTCAGACTTTATTTTTCTGGGCTCCAAAATCACTGCAGATGGTGACTGCACCCATGAAATTAAAAGTCACTTGCTCCTTGGAAGAAAAGTTATGATAGCATATTAAAGCTAGACAGCATATTAAAAAGCAGAGACATTACCTTGCCAACTAAGATCCTTCCAGTTAAAGCAATGGTTTGCCCGGTAGTTGTGTATGGATGTGAGAGTTGGACTATGAAGAAAGCTGAGCACCAAAGAATTGATGCTTTTGAACTGTGGTTGGAGAAGACTCTTGAGAGTCCCTTGGTTGCAAGGAGATCCAACCATTCCATCCTAAAGGAAAGCAGTCCTGAATATTCATTGGAAGGACTGATGCTGAACCTGAAACTCCAATACTTTGACAACCTGATATGAAGAACTGACTCATTTGAAAAGACCCTGATGTTGGGAAAGATTGAAGTCAGGAGGAGACGGGAACCACAGAGGATTGCATCACCTACTCAATGGAAATGAGTTTGCATCAACTCCGGGTGTTGGTGATGGACAGGGAGGCCTGGCATGCTGTAGTCCATGGGGTCGCAAGGAGTCGGACATGACTGAGTAATTGAACTGAAATGAGTTGAGTTCATTAGTTACTCAACTTTTGTCATTATTATTATTACAGTGTCAGTCTGGATAATAAGTACAATGACCAGCAGAGTCATCAGTGCTCTAGTTAGTGAACCAAGAACAGTGTTCAAATCATTTTCTCTGAGATCAGGGCAAAGCAAAAATATCTGGAAGCTCTCCAACAGGTAGAAGAGTCATGTATCATGACTAGCAGAGGCAACATTAAGTATGAGGCAAAGCTTTGGCATGACCCACAGCTTTTTATCTAGTCTTTGGTACATGAAGTTATGTGTAGACCAGAGGCCAAGGATATGATTAGATGGGTGAAGTATCTGACTGGAATCATGAATTTGAAAACTTATCACAAAAATGTTCTCAATCAGCCACAAAGTCTGTTTAAGTAGGTTTTACTTCTGTGCTTTTGGGTAAGGGGGATCTCCTACTATATTTGCTCATGGTGCTTCTTTATGTTTTTTAGATGTTCTGGTATTCTTTATTTATATTTTTAAGATAACAAAACAGACCCAACTTTGCAGGGTCTGTTTTGGGAAATGTTTCTGTTCTTATATTTGATGTAAACTTTGTAGATTATACAGTCTAAGCTGAAGGAGATGGGAAGATGCATGAAAAGGCTAAGAATGAGGAATAGCAGAGTTCTCTCCCTTGATCTTCTTTCTTCCTTGCTATGAGCAAATGCATCATACTGAAAGGGCTTAGTAGACTATTTGACTCTTTTTTTTTTTTTTCCTTCAGAACATATATCTTTTTGACAGGAGGCTTGACTTAGAAGTAACATTTGTCACTTTATCATATGGAAGAGTTGTAAGTTGAACATATCATTTCTGTTTCTTTCTTGGAATTTAATCTTTTTTTAGCTCCCACTATTCAACTTCTTGAATAAGTAGTTGAATAAATTCTCAACTAACCAATAATTCCCGTACTCCCCAAATGCCCTCTCTGAACTCATCTTGCATATTCTTTACTTTCTTTGACCTAAAGGCACTTACGTGAATAGTATTCCTACCATTTTAAGTATCAGAAAGCATATGTCTATCATATAATATTGAATTTCCTTGTGAAATAACTTGGTTCAGAATTATGTGAATTTTATATTTTTGTGTGTTCAAAATTTTCAGTTCATTGGTCTAGGTAGCTGTCATTGTGTTGAATCAGAGTTCTTTGTATGAGGTAGTGTGTGTTACTTTACCAAAATCATGATCAGAATCACTTTCAGAAGAGAGAGGTTTCAAAATAAAGCTTGAAAAATACAGGCAAATCTCTTCTAGAGTTACGACAACAATAAATGAAATATTTATGAGTCAGGGATTGGCCGTATAAGAAAATACAGATGAGTATGTGGTTTCATTGCATTACTTACAATATTTCTGTGACCAAAAAAATGAAAAGTGCAAAAAGACCTAATGCAGTCAGGTGTGGGGCTGCTGAGATGTGCAGAGATAATGAACTATTATGGTCTTACTCAGAGAGTGAAGTTCTCTCTTTATTTTTTTGAAAATGTTAATAGGGGGTGAAGAGATACAACTAGAAGATTAAAAAAAATACTGTTTGATGATACAGTGATACAAGTTAAAAATTAATTGAAAAACTATTAATATATTTAGCCTTTATTTTCATAAAGAGCTATTCCATTATTTCTGTTTTTAATTGCATTTTTCAATAATAATATTTAGTCATTTTAACTAAATATTTAGTCATTTTAACTAGTTCTTAAGTTTCAATATGTAGTGGTAAAAGTTAAAGTAAATGTAGTGTTTCTTTTGGTGTGGCAGTTGAATTCTCCCTTGTAAAGTCCATAAGTAAATTGACAAATGGCATGCGAAGTCCCTTCAGCATTGTCTGATTCTTTGTGATTCCTTGGACTATAGCCCACCATGCCTTTCTGTCCATGGAATTTTCCAGGCAAAAATACTGGAGTGGGTAGCCATGCTCTCCTCAGGGGATCTTCTTGACAAAGGGATCGAACCCATGTCTCTTGTGACTCCTGCATTGGTAAGCAGGTTCTTTACCTCTTGTGCCACCTGGCAGGCCAACTCAAATATATTATTAACTGAAGAAATAATCTTTTATTCCTAGAAAATAGCATTTATTCAAGTAAAAAGATCTAATATGTTTTAGCATAGTAAGTTTATCTAATTTTATAGATGGTGCTGTTGAGGGAATGTCTTAAGCATAATATAAATAAGTGAAAAAATCATTTGTGATAATTTTGCTGGTCATAAGAATCATATGGGGAAAATTGTCAAACTGCTAACCAGTCTGATAGTGATTATCTGATTTCTTAGTAGTTCTGGATAGGGATCAGAAATGTGCATGTTTAGAAAAGGTTTTGCATGGTTCAGATAAGTTGGTATGAAGAGCAGCTTTAGAAGACTCTAGAAGCACTGGAGTAGAGTATTACGTGTGTGCTGTGCTCAGTTGTGTCCCACTTTTTGTGACCCCCATGGACTGTAGCCTGCCAGGCACCTCTCTCTATGGAATTTCCCAGGCGAAAGTACTCAAGTGGGTTGTCACTTCCTTCTTCAGGGGATGTTCCCAGCCCAAGGATTGAATCCACATCTCCTACATTGGCAGGTGGATTCTTTACCCCTGAGCCATCTGGGAAGCAGAGTAAAATAAAGCTTCCCCCCCCCCTCAGGGAATTAAGGAGTTGAAATATAACCCAGATTTCACTGATTATCAGAAATAAAATTGTGATTTACAATATAAAATACATAAATACTCCTATAAGAATAAATCCAAAACCTCTTAAGTTCTAATAGTTTTCACTTCTGATTTTGTTTTTTTGATCCAGTGAGCATTTTAAGTTTCTATAAGTAATGTAATAGAAGAATGCAGTTTCGTATGTAGAAAAGAAATTATAGAAAGGGGAAAATACTATTAGTGTCCTTTAAAAGAAGACAGAGACAGAGAAGGGAGGAGTTTTGGGGGTGGAAGGGTGTGGGCAGAAAGAGAAAAAGAGAGAGCGAGGTAGAAGTAGTGGTGTTGTGTTGTTTGTGTTTAAAGCTTGAGACATTTAAGTTTGTCATGTTGTGTAAATTTGTCCTGTGACATTTCAGTTAACAAAGTTTTTCTTTTATCTTCATTGAGCTATATTTATGCCATATCATAGTGGTTGTATTAAAATTGGACAAAATAAAATGAAGATCTGGAGGTTACCTGAAGAATTACAGTAACTCTTTTTGAATCAAACATATTTGGAGTCTAGATAGTCTCCTAAAGTCTGTCAATTGACTATTTGAAATTGCGGATAATTCTTCCCATTGGAATATAATGCTCTAAATATTGATCAGCTTGCAGTGAAAATTTTAATAATGAATTATGTTTGAATACTAGGCTTTAAGACAGAAACTTAGGTCATTTAGGCTTCCCTGGTAGCTCAGATGGTAAAGAATCTGCCTGCAATGCAGGAGACCCAAATCGATCCCTGGGTCAGAATGATCCCCTGGAGAAGGGAATGGCATCCCACTCCAGGTTTCTTTGTGACAGAGGAACCTGATGGTCTGCAGTCCATGGGGTCACAGAGAGTCGGACACGACTGAAGGACTAACACTTAGTTCTTTTATTTTGAATGCTTGTGGTTGGGACAACCTAGTTTAGGAAACTCAGTCAGTAAAAGGCTGTTTCTTGTTTTGCAAATTCTCCACCTCCTTAGAGAATCTCTTCATCACTAGGTTTCTAAACGTAGTTTCTTCAAGTCTCCCTCAGGAAATGGACCCTCTCATATTTTTATGTGAGTTGACAGAAAGAAAGAATTTATAATTATAGGTACAACTTTGGGTTTGAGAATGCACTAGACACTTGAACATGGAGTTCTGATTTTATAAGGTAACTGATGAAGAAGGGAGAAAAAGAAATGTAGGCAAGATGGGAGGGAAATAGGACAACCTTACCTTTTGAGTAAGAGTGAGCTTGTGCCTGGACTGGCTTAGGTGCGAATGTAACCAGGGAAGGCCGTTTAGTCATGAGTCCCACTGTCAGAACCCTGCAGGAAGCAAGAGCCAGAGTCAGTTGGTTAGTCCTTCACTCTTAGAGCACCAACTCTCTAAACAAGCCAAGTTAAAGCAGAATAAAAAGGAGAGGACACAAAAGTGAGTCAGGTAATCTTTTTATTGCTGAATTCATGGGCTCAATAAAGGACAGAAATGGTATGGACCTAACAAAAGCAGAAGATTTTAAGAAAGAGGTGGCAAGAATACGCAGAAGAACTGTACAAAAAAGATCTTCATGACCCAGATAATCACGATGGTGTGATCACTCACCTAGAGCCAGACATCCTAGAATGTGAAGTCAAGTGGGCCTTAGGAAGCATCACTATGAACAAAGCTAGTGGAGGTGATGGAATTCCAGTTGAGCTATTTCAAATCCTGAAAGATGATGCTGTGAAAGTGCTGCACTCAATATGCCAGCAAATTTGGAAAACTCAGCAGTGGCCACAGGACTGGAAAGAGTCCGTTTTCATTCCAGTCCCAGAGAAAGGCAATGCCAAAGAATGTTCAAACAACCGCACAATTGCACTCATCTCACATGCTAGTAAAGTAATGCTCGATATTCTCCAAGCCAGGCTTCAACAGTGTGTGAACAGTGTGAACAGGCTTCAATCCAGATGTTCAAGCTGGATTTAGAAAATGCAGAGGAACCAGAGATCAAATTGCCAACATCCGCTGGATCATTGAAAAAGCAAGAGAGTTCCAGAAAAACATCTATTTCTGCTTTATTGATTATGCCAAAGCCTTTGACTATGTGGATCACAATAAACTATGGAAAATTCTTCAAGAGATGGGAAAACCAGACTATTTTACCTGCCTCCTGAGAAATCTGCATGCAGGTCAGGAAGCAACAGTTAGAACTGGACATGAAACAATAGACTGGTTCCAAATAGGAAAAGGAATACATCAAGGCTGTATTTTGTCATCCTGCTTATTTAACTTCTATGCAGAGTACATCATGAGAAACGCTGGGCTGGATGAACCACCAGCTGGAATCAAGATTGCCAGGAGAAGTATCAATAACCTCAGATATGCAGATGACACCACCCTTATGGCAGAAAGCAAAGAGGAAGTAAAGAGTCTCTTGATGAAAGAGGAGAGTGAAAAAGTTGGCTTAAAACTCAACATTCAGAAAACTAAGATCATGGTATTTTGTCCCATCACTTCATGGCAAATAGATGGGGAAACAGTGACAGACCTTATATTTTGGGACTCCAAAATCATTGCAGATGGTGATTGCAGCCATGAAATTAAAAGATGCTTACTCCTTGAAAGAAAAGTTACGACCAACCTAGACAGTATATTAAAAAGCAGAGACATTAGTTTGCCGAAAAATGTCCGTCTAGTCAAAGCCATGGTTTTTCAAAGCTATGGTTTTTCCAGTAGTCATGTGTGGATGTGAGAGTTGGACTGTAAAGAAGGTTGAGCACCGAAGAATTGATGCTTTTGAACTGTGGTGTTGGAGAAGACTCTTGAGAGTCCCTTGGACTGCAAGCAGATCCAACCAGTCCATCCTAAAGATGATCAGTCCTGGGTGTTCATTGGCGGGAGTGATGCTGAAGCTGAAGCTCCAATACTGTGGCCACCTGATACGAAGAGCTGACTCATTGGAAAAGACCCTGATGCTGGAAAAGATTGAAGGCAGGAGGAGAAGGGGATAACAGAGGATGAAATGGTTGGATGGCATCACCAACTCAATGGACATGAGTTTGGGTAGACTCCAGGAGTTGGTGATGGACAGGGAGGCCTGGCGTGCTGCAGTCCACGGGATCACAAAGAGTCGGACACAATTGAGCAACTGAACTGAACTGAACTGATCCGAAGATGTGTAATGACTATGGACCTTTGAATAACAGTGTTAGTGTATTGTATTTTAAAATATTTTGTAGCTAATCAGCCTCTTTAAAAAATATATTGAAATATAGTTAATTTACAATACTGTGCTTGTTTCAGGTGCACAGCAAAGAGATTCAATTATATATGTATTTATATATATTCTTTATAAGTTATTTTGTATTATAGGTTATAATAAGATAAGTGAATACAATTCCCTGTACTATACAGTAAATCCTGATTGCTTATCTGTGTCATATATAGTAGTGTGTATATTTTACTCCCAAACTCCTAATTTATCTCTCCCCCTTTCCCCTTTGGTAACCATAAGTTTGTTTTCTGTGTGTGTGAATCTGTTTCTGATTTGTAAATAACTATTTGTATCTTTTTTTTTTTTAATTCCATGTATAGACATGGAATAAACATGGGATAAACATTATTGTGTGAAATTTGTCTTTCTCTGACTTTCTTCACTTTTGTATGATGGTCTCTAGTTCCATCCATGTTGCTACAAATAGAATTATTTAATTCTTTTTTATGGATGAATAATATCCCATGTGTGTGTGTGTGTGTGTGTGTGTGTGTGTGTGTGTGTGTGTGTGTATGTGTATGTAAACCACATCTTCTTTATCCACTCATTCATCAGTGGACATTTAGGTTACTTCCATGTCTTGGCTGTTTTGAGTAGTGCTGCTATATCCATTGGAGTGCGTGTATGTTAGGCCATAAGTATATCTTATCTAATTATGGTTTTCTCTATGTATATACCCAGAAATGGGACTGCTGGTTATATGGAGGTTCTATTTTTAGTTTTTAAAGAAACCTCCATACTGTTTTCCATGGCTGGACCAGTGGCTGCACCAGTTTACATTCCCAACAGTGTAGGAGGGTTCCCTCTCTCCACACTGTCTCCAGCATTTGTTGTTTGTAGAGTTTTTGACAATGACCTTTGTGACCAGTGTGAGGCGATACCTCGTTGTAGTTTTGGCTTGAATTTCTCTAATAATTGGGGTTGTTGAGCATCTTTATGTGTGCCTGTTATCTTTGGAAAAATATCTATTTAAATTCTCTTCTCATTTTTTGATTGGATTGTTTGTTTTGTTGATATTGAGCTATTTGAAGTGTTTCTATATTTTTGAAATTAACCCCTTGGCTGTTGCTTCATTTGCAAATATTTTCTCCTGTTCTATAGTTTTTTTACTCAGTTGGATCTTTGAACTAATTCTGTGAGATCATTAAGGCAGATGTTATAGTCCATGCTCTCTGCTGATGAGAAAATAACAGAAATACTTGTTTACTCAAGGTTGTGTGGATAGTAAGTGGTGCAATCCAGAGTGAGTCATCTCCCTTCCCATAGTCTAGTGTTCTTCCCTCTCTGTAAAACACACTTCCTCCCATGGATTGGACATCTGAGTCTTCAGAATGTCTCTTGTATGTTAACTGCTTGGAGGGCAAGGGTGGTGTCTCCTGTTTCTTTTGTAGTCCTTTGTAGCACAGATGCACATAGTGGAAGCCCAGCAGAAATATTTGTTAACTGAGATGTGGGCTTGACATCATGGCAAGAAGAGAGCTTGGGATTAGATAGATGGAGAGGCACAGGCATATGCTGGCTGTGTGATCTGAGTCAAGTTATTTGATCTCTGAACTTTATTTTCTTATCTATAAAATATGGATGAAAATTCTACATAGTGGATTTTTTTTTCTTTTTGGTATGAGTCAAAAATAACATTTGTAAGGTTTCCTGTGGTCTTCCCTGGTGGCTCAGTTGGTAAAGAATCTGCCTGCAATGTAGGAGACCCCGGTTTGATTCCTGGGTCAGGAAGATCCCCTGGAGAAGGGAATGGCTACCCATTGTAGTATTCTTGCCTGCAGAATACCATGGACAGAGGAGCCTGCTGGGCTAAAGTCCATGGGGTCGCAAAGAGTTGGACATTACTGAGGGACTAACACACACACGCACACACACACCGAGTTTCCCACATGGTAGCTGCCAGATCAGATCAGATCAGATCAGTCGCTCAGTCGTGTCCGACTCTTTGCAACCCCATGAACTGCAGCACGCCAGGCCTCCCTATCCATCACCAGCTCTCGGAGGTCACTCAGACTCACATTCATCGAGTCAGTGATGCCATCCAGCCATCTCATCCTCTGTCGTCCCCTTCTCCTCCTGCCCTCAATCCCTCCCAGCATCAGAGTCTTCTCCAATGAGTCAACTCTTCGCATGAGGTGGCCAAAATACTGGAGTTTCAGCTTGAGCATCATTCCCTCCAAAGAAATCCCAGGGCTGATCTCCTTCAGAATGGACCGGTTGGATCTTCTTGCAGTCCAAGGGACTCTCAAGAGTCTTCTCCAACACCACAGTTCAAAAGCATCAATTCTTCGGCGCTCAGCCTTCCTCACAGTCCAGCTCTCACATCCATACATGACCACAGGAAAGACCATAGCCTTGACTAGGCGAACCTTTGTTGGCAAAGTGATGTCTCTGCTTTTGAATATGCTATCTAGGTTGGTCATAACTTTCCTTCCAAGGAGTAAGCGTCTTTTAATTTCATGGCTGCAGTCACCATCTGCAGTGATTTTGGAGCCCAGAAAAATAAATTCTGACACTGTTTCCACTGTTTCTCCATCTATTTCCCATTTCCCTTCAGTGATAATGATGGATCACAAAACTGCTTTTTCCTAGCTCCTCCTCCCCCGCCACCCCCCTGCCCCCCTTGCAGGGCTGTTTCATTTATTGGCTTTGTTTTTGTTTGTTTTCATCTTAAAAAAACAGTGCCAGAGTTTAGGATGGAGCCACCCATTTAGTTATGGGAACATTCCTCACACCAGACTCCATGAATTTTGAGGATCTGGAAGAAAGGGAAATAGGCAGTTTACCAGAAGCAAATAGATCCTGTTCCTCATTTCTTGCCCCCTTTGGTTAGGCAGTTAAGTTACAAAGAGCTGATCCAGGAATATTCTTTAGAGAAAAATCTGATATTGTGGATGTACTCAGAAGTCAAATATTGTCTCTGTCTGAACCAGATATCCTTGGAAACTTGAAACCTGAAACTTAAAAATTAATTTTGAATTTTGTTTGTGGTATTTGCAAGTGAAGCTACAATTGTTTATTCATGAAGTTCTCTGAAGCTATTAGATGTGGCAAAACTAGATGTTGCCCCAATTTAAGATTGTCTGTTTTGCAGTATTTTCTTTTCCATATTCATTCAAAGTCTTATACCATATTGCTTGGCTTTAAATTTGATATTTTTAAATTAATAAATTCATCATTGCAATGAATTCTCATTTTCTGGAGCAGTCTGTTTTGTAAACAGTCTTATATAATAAATTTAAAAGATTTCTCATTTCTGGGTATCAGTCTGACTCCCCTCTTAGTATTTTTTTTATTTTTTTTGCTTCGGTAATGAATTTGGATACCATGATCTCCATGTCATTTAATTTTGTATTTTATGTACTTTTATTGGGTTGCTGCTCTTTTGTTCTGAGAACTTCTTACTGAGCCTATAGCTAAGCTGAGAATTTTACTCTTGACTTTTTTTGGGAAGTCAGTTTTTCTGGTTCTGAAATGGCGTAATTTTCTATTTTTATAATAAAGCTAATTAATTACTTTGGAAGGAATGATGCTAAAGCTGAAACTCCAGTACTTTGTCCACCTCATGCGAAGAGTTGACTCATTGGAGAAGACTCTGATGCTGGGAGGGATTGGGGGCAAGAGGAGAAGGGGACGACAGAGGATGAGATGGCTGGATGGCATCACTGACTTGATGGACGTGAGTCTCAGTGACCTCCGGGAGTTGGTGATGGATAGGGAGGCCTGGCATGCTACGATTCATGGGGTCGCAAAGAGTTGGACACGACTGAGCCTCTGATCTGATCTGATTGGAATTAGAATCTTCTTTTATGGCCCAGTCTGTGGTATTCTATGATATGAACTCTTCAAAAGTACCGCTGTATCTTGTAATACACTGTCCTGTGTCCTCCATACACCACAGTTTTACATGTGCACACTGAGGAAATGAGGTTGGAAATAGTGGACTTTTCCTTACAGGTTTCAGGCACTAAGGAACAACAAGGAAGAATATTTTAAAGATGTTTCACACATATGTCTCTTCCCTTTCTTTCAGTTCTAGGAACATCATTAGATAATTTAGTCAAAGAAACATAATTCCTTTTCCCATTCGTCTGGAAATAATTTACTGAGTAGATATGTGCTCAGTGGAAGAAAGGGTTGGCAAGTGGTACATATTCTTTAGCTTGTGGATGTTGGGAGCATATGTTAGTGATCCCCTAATAAAAAGCACATGCTCAGAAAGTGGTTACTGTGTGTGCTTGGTGTTATGGGAGGGTCCTCATTTTGAGTGGAAATAATGGATGAATTGAAACCAATGCACAAGTTCTGTAATACAGTTTTCAAGATCTAGTCCAGCCCTAGAAATAATCTATTCATAAATTATAAAAGATTGGGCTTTCATTGTACTTTCTTAGAACTCAGCTTTAGTAAAATTCTAAAGTAAATATATGGTGAAATTAGTCTTAAGTAATTTAAATGTGAATTTAACAACCAGATAAAGATAAAAAATAAAGTGCTTAGATATAGTCACATCAACTGATAAGAATGTCAGGACATTTTGCTACTTCTTTAAAGTTGGTTTATTTGTTTTTTTCCCCATATACCTTCCAAGTGGATTATTTACTTGATGGAAATAAAGAGTATGAACCGGGTTTAATGTTCAATAAAAGTCTAGCATTATAATTTTATTTAGAGGACTTCGCCTCTTGTTTCTTATTTTCAGGGTTGATCTCTTTAAAATTAATTGACCCGGCTATATAAAAATTGCTTAACAGTGATTTAAACATGGAATTTCATTTTAGGGCCAAGACCACTGTCTGCCACAAAGTGTGATGAAGTTTGAATGCATATAAACCTCTCTGTTCCTCTTTTCCAGTCAAAGTCTGTTCGTCTCTAAAAGCAGCCTTTGACATTTTTAGTTATTCAGTTTTTTGCTTTTGTTAACACTTTTATTGGCAAGGTATTATGATTTCTTTAAAGTTTTTAGAATACTTTTTCTTGTGTTAAGCCTAGTATTTTTTTTTCTCGCTATTAGACCTGATTATTCTTAGAGGTTGTATCTCAGAATTAAGGTGTTTAGGATTATATCAAAATGCCAATTATCTTAAGTGTATTTTTAACTGTAAAAATTGTGTATGCATCAGCTATGGTCCATAGGGTTACAAAGAGCTGGACGTGACTGAAGCCACTTAGCACACATGGGTAAGGTAGCCTTTATACATGGAGTTCATTCATATTGTTGGTTTAATAACATTTGAAGCAGTCATGATATTCTTTAGGTTTCCTAGTTTTTCGTCATACATTTTATCTCTTTAGGTTATATGTGAAAATAGTTTTGATGGAAAACTCCAACTTATCAGCATACCAGTGTTTTTTAGCAATTAATGTTTATGCCTAAATATCAGTATTGGTTTAAAGACGTTTCATTTAATTTCTACATTTAATCTTTTCAAAGCTAGATTACTTAAAATGGTGAACTATAGCAATATTCATCTTCCCTGTTTTTAGGGGAAAACATAAACTGTACACTTAACATATGATGAACTCACAAGACTATATCTTAATAAAATAATATTAAGACATTAGACATTTTACTCGGAGAAGGCAATGGCACCCCACTCAAGTACTCTTGCCTGGAAAATCCCATGGACGGAGGAGCCTGTTGGGCTGCAGTCCATGGGGGTCGCTAAGAGTCGGACACGACTGAGTGACTTCACTTTCACTTTTCACTTTCATGCATTGGAGAAGGAACTGGCAACCCACTCCATTGTTCTTGCCTGGAGAATCCCAGGGACGGGGGAGCCTGGTGGGCTGCTGTCTATGGGGTTGCCCAGAGTCGGACACGACTGAAGTGACTTAAGCTTAACTTAGACATTTTACTTACTTTTTTAAAGGGGATAAGAACTTTATTTTCTCATCTTAATTGTAAACTGTGTGAGGTGGGTTAGACAGCAGTTTGTTGTCTTGTACTTCTGTTACTTTAATAAAATCAGGGCATTTCAGAGAACATAATGAATTGTTTTGCTGTATTAAAGATGTTTATTGACTTTATTAATCTATTTAGGTTTTTTAAATTTCATAATATAGTTTTAATTATATATGTCATTAATAAAAGTGGGGAGAATTTCTTTTTAAAGCAGTTAATTTTTACCAATATTATATGTTATGGACATTTATATGTTTTTAATGTCATTCTGTGTCATCTTCTTAATTTATAACAGTAGTATAAATCAAAATAATAGTATAGTTTTGTGGAGCATTATTGCAGTCATAAAATGAGAATGTCATCATGTTGAAATACAAAGAATATATATATATATATATATATTTTTTTTTTACAGTATCACAGTCATGTTTATTTTCTTGCTTAGAGTTGACCCTACTAGTATATTAGACAAAATATTTAACCTTCGGGATTTCTGGTCCTTGTTTATAAATTTGGGGAACAGTGAGGATCCTGCTTCATCTGGTTGTTTTGGGGTTAATCAGTGTTTCAGGCTAAGTGTTTTGTACAGTCTGGTGGTCAGTAGATGTTCAGAAGCAGTCCCTCTGCTGAAGGCAGTTAGCAGTGTTTGTGTCCAGCAGACCACAGAGCCAGGGACAGGTAGGGCCTGAGTCTTCTTCAGTCAGTGTTACGGCCCAAGCAACAAGCACGCTTCCAGAGAGTAAGTTTTAAAAGTTTATCTTTCTATAAAATTAAGCCTTCCTGAAGAGACTTTAGGTTGAGTTTATGAAAGAGCAAGTCGATGAGTCATCTAAATTTTGTAACTTGAGGAAATCAAGAGCTATGTTAGTCACTGTAGGATTTGAAAATGCTCTATGATTTAAATGTTAACTTTTAATCATAAATCTAAGTCAGTGCATTCATTCACACTTTATCTGTTTCCTTACAGCTTATTTATTTTACTAAAAAATGATGAAAGGGAAAAAAACCTCCAAAATAGTAGTTTTTGAGGCAAAGATATATAATTTATTTTATTGTTAACTGATAAATATGTCAGATTAGTTATAGTCTTAACTGCATCTGAATGCAAGTCTCATATTTTAAGATAGAGATATCTTTTATTTTCATGAGAGCTTTAAGAATTTAGGATTTGAGCATTTGCTGCGGCATATGGTGCATTTTCTGTCCTATTTTGTATACCAGCCCATTAAGAAGAGAAAGTGAAGTAACTAATCTAAAAATAACTCTGCTGTTGGCCTAATTTAACGACAACAAAAAAAAGTCTACTGTGCATCAGTAAAATTCCACATTTTGTCTCCCCTGGTGGAAAAATCTCTGAAGCATTTTGCCACCTATTCACAGCACAGCATCTTGTTTGGCATCATAATTGCAGCCAGAAGGGCTGTTTTGACTTTTTTTAGTTATGTGTGCCCCAGTCATAGTGCAGACCTTGGCAGTCCAGAGACCCACCTTACCTGATACCAGTTTAGTTACCCTTCAAGTCACATACTCATGCATCTTTTTCCAAAGCCCATTCATTTTCACAAAAACATACAATCTTGAATTTGAAATTGATGTTTTAAAAAAAAGCCAGTGGATACAAAACTACTAAAACTAGTCACAAGAAGTATAGTGATGTGTTTAATAGTTTAATTTTTTAATGCCTGTTCAACTTACCTTTAAAGTTATGTAAGGTATCTTAGGGCTTCCCTTGTAGCTCAGTCGGTAAAGGATCTGCCTGCAGTGTAGGAGACCTGGGCCCGATCCCCGGATGGGGAAGATCCCCTGGAGAAGGAAATCGAAACCTACTCCAGTATTCTTGCCTGGAAAATCTCATGGACAGAGGAGCTGGGTAGGGTGCAGTCCATGGTGTCGCAGAGTCGGACGCGACTGAGCGACTAACACTAACTAAGGTATCTTAAAAATACTTCTAAGATGAAACAAGTTTAATGAATTTCTTTCATCTTTGCATGTATTCTTTGGTGATTTTTTGGCATTTTGTTTATATTATTTACTGTTCTTCAGATTAACATTTTTATATTGTTCAGCATCTTCTTGGGTTGCTAATTAGAGTAGTGTGTATAAAAGTACTTCATGTAGATAATGGTTCTTTTTCTGACTTTAAGATTGCAGGCACTTTGGATACTTTATGATAATACATTTGCTATTGATTACAGGTACAGAGTGCCTCAAGAGCTTGAGTGTAGAACATCACCAGTGGAACTGAGGCATTTCTTCATGGTGAGGGAACTGATTGGCACTAATGTTTGTAAAAGCTTTTGCAACTTAAATTCAAAGGAATTTTTATTCCTTTTGTGAGATCTTTAAGAATTTGGGAGTGAGCATTTGCTGTGGCATATGGTACATTTTAAATTTTAAAATACTTTTGAATCCTACATAAGCATTCATTCACTGATATGTTGGACTAGTATGAGCTTAGAACATCCATAAGGAATATTTTAGCTCTTAAAAAGATAAGATATGGAGCAGATAGGAAATAAACTTTGTTAAAGAATAACATTCAAGTATTAGGAGGATTGCAAGAGAAGTAAGTATTAATAATAGCCTTATTAGGAAGACCACATTAATCGTTTGCAGTGAGTCACGTATGCAGTGACTCTGGCTTATATGTGTCTGACTCACTTTGGCCAGTGGGATGTAAGCACATATGATGCAAGTAGACAGATGATAAGTGCTGGCCTTCTTGGAATGCCACTGTCACCATGTGAGGAAGCCTGTTCTAGCCTCCCAAAGATGAAAGGCCATATGGAGACATCTGGCCTGTTCAAGGCCTACTGGGCCCAAGGGAATTCTACCAGAGCTAACCTACCAGGTGAATGCACCTGCAAAGTGAGCCTATTCCAGGTCCTTATAAGAACCATACACCTTACTCACAGACTTATCAGAAATAAGCTGTTGTTTTAAGTTGCTGAGCTTGGGAGTTGTTTGCTATGCAACAATTGATAAACGAATATAGGAATTCATGCAGCTACAGGATGCAGTACAGAAAGTGAAAATAATGGCAGATGTCTACCGAAAGCAGACCAGGAGACCTATAGTTAAGCTGCTAATTTGCTTCTGTGGTTCCTAGTAGTTAAAGTGGAATGCAGTTAGTTTTAGAGCATCCATTTTGAAAAAGAAGGAAGAATAGCATTCTTCAGAAAACGGAATGCCATTCCTTGGACTAAATTCTATAAGAGATTTCTCATGTCAGGCCTTAACAGGAGAGAGTAATGAGTGATATATAAGGGGCTATGTCCTTGACGACATTCCAGCAATAGATCTTCTGAAGGGACCTTTTGTGTATTTCTGTAAAGCCCAAAGATATATCTTCAAAGCACAACTCTGTGAGCTTGATTATGAGAAGGATTAAGGTATATTGTACTCTTTTAAAAATTTTATTATTACACAGTTTCCTATTTGACTTTATTCATTTCCACAACGTCAGTTAAATTCTTTGACACAACAACTCCAAATTTATGTGTTTAATCCCTCATTTCTCATTGTGCTACAGATTTGAATGCTTTCAACAGTGTACTATAGATCCCTTCCTGGAAGATTTTTCTTCTTTGAGTTTCTTATTTGGAATATAAAACATTGCTTTCCTTCCAGAAGGTTTAGTTGTGTTATTTCTAGTCCCACAGTGTCTTATAGCTATTGATGTTCAGCTCTTAGAATGAACCTAATAGTGATGGCTGGTGGACTTGAGAGCCTGATGGCCTGAAAATATTGAAGTTGTATTATTCTAAAGTTTTTACTCGCGTTAGAGAATCAGAGATTGAAAACAGTAACCAAAGAGAAAAACTGAAATCCTGGAAAAATTGAAATAAAGATAATAAATGAGTTCTCTACTTCAAGCAAATGAAAATTTATAAACCTTGTGTGAAACAGAAAAAGAACATAACTTACATGGCTGTTTTGTTTTGAATCAATAATTACTGTGTCCTTTTGACTACCTAAGTGTCACCTAAGTGAATCTGCTTTTCTCTATGTGCTTTCATTATATCCCATCAGATCAGATCAGATCAGATCAGTTGCTCAGTTGTGTCCGACTCTTTGCAACCCCATGAACTGCAGCACGCCAGGCCTCCCTGTCCATCACCAACTCCCGGAGCTCACTGAGACTCACATCCATCGAGTCAGTGATGCCATCCAGCAATCTCATCCTCTGTCGTCCCCTTCTCCTCCTGCCCCCAATCCCTCCCAGCATCATAGTCTTCTCCAATGAGTCAACTCTTCGCATGAGGTGGCCAAAGTACTGGAGTTTCAGCTGTAGCATCATTCCTTCCAAAGAAATTCCAGGGCTGATCTCCTTCAGAATGGACTGGTTGGATCTCCTTGCAGTCCAAGGGACTCTCAAGAGTCTTCTCCAGCACCACAGTTCAAAAGCATCAATTCTTTGGTGCTCAGCCTCCTTGACAGTCCAACTCTCACATCCATACATGGATTACTTTAAATTTGTATTTTAGAATTGGAGGATCTGAGGTCTTGATAAATTAGGATAGTTGCTTGTTGTTGCTGTTCTTCAGTTGTTAAATTGGGTCCAACTCTTTGCAACCCAATGGGCTGCAGCATGCCAAGGCTCCTCAGTCCTCCACTAAGACACTTCCAGCTCTTGCTTGGCTAATGCAATAAGGTCTTTTGAAATATGTGTTAACTGTCCATATTTCTGATACAGGGATTTTCTTATTTTCTTTTTTTCCTTGCTATATCAGTGTCTTTCAGAGTATAGGCACAGGGTAGTTGCTAAATGTATATTTATTGAAGGAATGATGGTGTTTTTCATGGACACTTTTATACCTCTCTAGTAGGTTACTGAGCAACTTCACTTTCACTTTTCACTTTCATGCATTGGAGAAGGAAATGGCAACCCACTCCAGTGTTCTTGCCTGGAGAATCCCAGGGACGGGGGAGCCTGGTGAGCTTCCGTCTATGGGGTCGCACAGAGTCAGACACGACTGAAGCGACTTAGTAGTAGTAGTAGTAGTAGTAGGTTCTATAACATAGTAACCAAGCACTTAATTTCATATTATCCCTCTGGTTGTAATGGCTCCCTATGTCTTTTAGTTTATAATGACCCAAATACTGTTTGTTACATATTTTGGAGTTATGATTTTTAAAATACACAGAATAGCTTGCATAAAGTCTGGATAACATGAAAAGTTAACTAACAACATCACTGGAGCAAATCCAGATGTCATTTGCCGAGTAAGCTTTGTGGCTCTGGGGGGAGTGATTAGTGGGCTTTGTCCCATGGGAGCTAAAGGTCTTTTGGAGAGGACTAGGCCACTGAATCTTTTGGGGAATCGGAGTGGCAGAAGAAGTTGCAAAAATGAAAGCCGCCACACCTTCTAAGAACCTTATAAGAACTTATACCATGAGAACTTTATACCTTATAAGAACTGCCGTACCTTATAAGAACTTTCTTTAGGCTCTTTTCTGGACTTAACATTTTGCTGGCCCTAAAAATGTGTATCATAAAAAATAAATAAATTGAATGCAAAAATGACAAAAGGAAAAATGTTTAAGAAGACTAGACTATTATTAAAATCAAAAGTCAGAGTAAAATTTTGAAAACATGGAAGACGTTTAAAATGGTAGCTCTCAAGGTATTTAAAATTATAGCTGTAAATGAGAGCAAGAGGGGAAAAAAGATTAGTATTAGAACTCCGGAAATTAGGGGTAAGAGTTAATTGAATAAAAATGTGACACAAAGAACAGAAGCTGAAAGTTGGGTAAGAAAATACAGTATACAGTAAGAAAAAATAATAGTAAGATATATGAGATTAAATTTTAAATGCATAGGGTAACTATGGTTAACAATTCATGTGAAAGAAGAGTGATTTGATGGAAGGTGATGAGGATTTGGTGAGGGGTTGTCTTCACAAGAGAATTACCTCCTCCTCAAGCTTTTGACATTTTGTCTTGCCTCCTTCAAGGGCACTCATGCCTCCCTATGTCTCAATCTAAGATTATCCTTTGGGGACTATCCCTGTGAAGCTGGGATAACACCACCCCTCTCCCATCCCAGTTTTTTTTTTTTTTTTTTTGCATGGCAAGTATTCAGAGTTGATTGCAGAATCTTTAGTAAGAGCCTGTGTCTAAATAACTCTCTAAACCTGGCAGTTGAAAATGATTTTGATGTTTCACGAGAAAATTTTTACTTTGATTTAACAAATGATTCTGTTTTGCATTACCCTATAGTCCCTTATTTGTTGTTACATGATTATAATAGTGAATGCTGTTAGGAATGTTTACAATATACATTATTTGCATTACTTTTTTGATCTTTATAGCAACCTCTGGGACAAGTGCTTTCATTATATCCCATGGATTACTTTAAATTTGTATTTTAGAATTGGAGAACCTGAGGTCTTGATAAATTAGGATAGTTGCTTGTTGTTGCTGTTCTTCAGTTGTTAAATTGGGTCCAACTCTTTGCAACCCAATGGGCTGCAGCACGCCAAGGCTCCTCAGTCCTCCACTATATCCCAGAGCTTGCTCAAATTCATGTCCATTGAGTCGGTGATGCCATCTAACCATGTCATCCTCTGTCACCACTTCTCCTTTGCCTTCAATCTTTACCAGCATCGGGTTCTAGTGTTTATTGGTCAAGCTGAGGTTAGTACCTGGATCTTTTAACTTCCACTCTAGTTGTGTTTCTACCATAGCCTTTACCATATTTCCACCTGCTGTCTCTTGGGTTCACAGTGGTTGAATGTTTTGTAACATTTATGAATAAGAATGGCAAAAAAGAATGTGAAGTTTTAATAGAAACTGTGCTCTCATTCCAGATTATGAATGAATTAATAGAGAATTTATGCCCCTAATACTGCCCTTATGCATAATTTCTTATTCTGTGTGAAATTTGTCATCATTAAAGCATGATTTTTAAAATGGGAAAAATTAATGGTTTTCAGAATGACTGAAGATATAAAAAGTATGTGAGGAAGCTAAGAATAGACAGGTATAGTAAATGACTGGTTATATATCAGCCAAGAATTTTTTTGACTACTCCTGTCTTTACCTAGGCAGAATCAAGCTTTGAGAAGATCTTGACAGGCACAAAAATTAACAGATTTTTCACTACACAGTAAGTACAGTTATAGAGATTGGCACAGCATGTTAGAGGTAGACATAGAAGGGACTGCTGCCACAGAATGGGTGAGTGGGGACAGGAGAGGCTTCCCAGAAGAAAACTCTGAATTGTTACTGGCAGATTGTTTCATGTACCAGTGTTGAAAATGAGGGCTTTTCTGGTTCTTTCAATCAATAATTGACAAAGTGGTTGGTCATCTCCTGATTGGCAAGGACAGTACATTTTAGAATTAAATTAATCCCCAAATGAAAATCCATTCTTCCATTCTCATGAGTGAAAAAATTTGCATAGGTTTTTACTTCGATGAACAATTAAGAACTACTTGTGTTGTGCTTAGTCGCTCAGTCATGACCAACTCTTTGCGACCCCACGGACTGTAGCTCATACTTACTAGTAGTCTAAGTTGGATATTAAAGCTTACTAAAAAATATATATATAACATTGCCAAAATGCAACCCATTACTAGAGTCTGCTACAAGATATTAGTATTTCATCAGAAATCGAAGTGCAGTGAAATACTTGATAAGTTGTAAAGCTCAAACTGCTCATGCTCAACAAACACTTGGCTGGAATTACCAGTATTTTCTTGAATGTTTTATCAGTATATCAGTTGGACTCTCTTAAATTGGTCATGGTGTTTGCTGCTGTCTTGCGTCTGAATTATAAATGATTAGTATAGATTCATCATCTTATTTTTTCAGGATTGTATCCTTCAGTGTTAATTCATACTTGTATCAGTAGTAGTTTTTAGCTCTTGCATGTCTTATTGTTGGTAAATCATG
This sequence comes from Tragelaphus eurycerus, assembly GCA_935064755.1. NCBI lineage: Eukaryota > Metazoa > Chordata > Mammalia > Artiodactyla > Bovidae > Tragelaphus > Tragelaphus eurycerus. The sequence goes on from CAKXYN010000002.1 coordinate 43,299,537, forward strand.
AGTGAAAAACAAACCATGCATGATTTCATCAGAACTTCTCGAATGTTGGCATAAACTTCTCAAATGTAGGAATCTGAAGAGCTTATTACAAAAGAGATCCCTGGGCCCCATCTGCAGAAATTCTAATTCAGTACATCGGTGTGGGGTCTGATAATTAACAGTTTTGACAAGCTCCCAGGTGATGTTGATGTTGCTGATCTTTCAGCCATACTTTCTGGTGGCTTAGTGGTAAAGAATTCACCCGCCAATGTAGGAGACACAAGTTTGATTCCTGAGTCAGGAAGATCCCCTGGAGAAGAAAATGGTGACCTGCTCCAGCATTCTTGCCTGGGAAATCCCATGGACAGAGGAGCCGGTGAGCTACAGTCTAGAGGCCATAAAAGAGTTGGACATGACTTAGTGACTAAAAAAATATCATTCTTGCTAAAAGACACGTAGACCACTCATGAAAACATTGCTGTATAATGATATCTCCTATTGTTTAGTCCTTTTCTTTTGAAAAATAAGCATTCATAAGATGGGATATTTAGGTGGGTGAGGAGCAGAATCTGAGTATTTTGGCCACTTTTAGTAACACACCAAAAAAAAAAAAAGATTGAGAATCTCTGATTGTGAGCAAATTACAGTTGATCAGATGTGACTCAGACATCACATGCTAGAAGAACAGAGGTGATAAATCACTGTGGCTCAAGCATCATATGCTAGGAGAACAGAGCTGATAAATGTGGCTAGAGAAATTTACCATCTTACCTAGGGTTTTGTATATCACATTCAATAATTTGCCTTTAACCTAAGACTGATAGTAAACCATCAAAGCATTTGGAACTAGGAGATGGCATGATCAAAGTTATATAAAGAAGAGTATAGCAAGAAGGGAAGCAGAGACAACAGTTTGAAGCTGCAACAATAATGTAGATGAAAAACAGTGAAGGATCTGAACTAAATAATAAACAGTGATGAAAATGATAGATGTGAGAGATTGTAAGGCAGTGATAATGATTATAATAGCAATTAATATTTGCTGTGCATTATGAGCTGTAGACTGATCACTTTACCAAGCATGTTGGGTATATGAATTAATTTAGTCCTTACAGCAGCCTTATGAGGCAAATTATCTTATTAACATTTTTTAAATGGGGAAACTGAGTCACAGAGAAACTAAGTTACTTGTTAAGGCCACACAGCTGCTTAGGGCAGAGCAATGATTTAGACTCCAGCAGTTTGTCTTAGAGCCCAGACTCTTGAACTGAATGGTAGATTTGATGGAATTGGGTGATACGAGGTGAAGGTGGATTGAGTGCTCATAGATTAACCATTTCTAGCCTAGACACTGGTACTGTGTAGGTAAATTATGAGGAGATGTGTATTTGGACTGTGATGAAGTGGAGAAATGAAGGGCCAGGGAGAGGATAAATTCAATTTTGGATTTGGATTCAATGGAGTGGGTTGCCATTGCCTTCTCGGAAATCTATCTGTAGTACTGTATTAAATCTTGAATGTCACTCTTTAATTAAAACTGAAGTTGTGTCTGGAGATAAACATAGTTTCAAAGAATTGGGAAACAATGTTGCAGGAATACTGGAGTAAGGAACTGGGTTGTTTAATGCAGAGTTAAAGAGAAGGGGTGGAGAAGGCAATGGCACTCCACTCCAGTTCTCTTGCCTGCAAATCCCATGGACAGAGGAACCCGGTGGGCTGCAGTCCATGGGGTTGAGAAGAGTCGGACACAACTGAGTGACTTCACTTTCACTTTTCACTTTCATGCATTGGAGAAGGAAATGGCAGCCCACTCCAGTGTTCTTGCCTGGAGAATCCCAGGGACGGTGGAGCCTGGTGGGCTGCTCTCTATGGGGTTGCACAGAGTCGAACACGACTGAAGTGACTTAGCAGCAGCAGCAGCAGCAAAGAGACAGGGAAAGCCAATGGTACACAATATTTAAGAGAATCATTAGGTAGAACCGGGAATGTATGTAGCACAGTAGTCAGAATAGGACCAAACAGATGCAAATTACTCAGTTCCAGATATGCTGAGAATAAAAGCATGTCCAAAAAGGGAAAGGATTGCCTTATGAGGTAGTGCATGCTACTTAAGGAACTGAAAGAGTATTGTAATAAACTGTTCTGGGTTTTATAATTTGTTTTTAAATTATTGATAGGTGTATTCTGAGTTTTTCTTCACAAGAGAAGTAAATCATTATTTTTCTTGGCATAAAGCATATGAAATCATCACCATCTAAGATGATAGTTGCTGGAAATGTGTAGGGATTTCCCCTAAATATTAATCTGTGTATCGTAACTGCTTTAGTTGTTTCAGCAGATTGCAATAGTTTGGTTGCAGGAATTGTTTACTATATCAGTGACACCAAATAAAGGCAGTGTTTTTAATTCCACTTAAAGCAAAATGTCAAAATAAAGTGTAGTTCCTCATTACTGGATCTACAATTTTTGTATCTCCTTTTTTTTTTTTTCTCTTGGCCACTGGGAGTTTTGTTACCAGCAATGAAACACAACCCTCATGTTGTACTGTGTAGGATAGATACTGTAAATTTCTGGGCTTGCTTTTCCATTGATCTGGATTGCCGTATGGGAATCCTATTCAGCTGATCTTTATTTCCTGAGTCAGAAATTCTGTTTTACCAATCTTTGGGGCTTTCAGCAGCTATTCTCAGTGGGCCTTCAGGTATTGCACATGAAAGAGAAGGTTCAAAGGCATAGAAAGAAGGTTCAGGGCTGAAGTGTTTACACTGCATTTTAAAAAATTTTACAAACATTTTCTAAGTTGATGGATCAGCATGAAAGCTTAGTAGATCTAAAGCTTTTTATATGCTGTAGTATAGGTAGCATTTGAATTATACACAATTTTTAAGGAGTGGTGTGGTACTCATCAGTTATAAATTTTATGCAGAAGTGACTCACTTGTATGTTTCCAGCAAGTGTAATGAACAACACTGTGATTAATGTTTTATATTTCTTGATTTTTCCACTAGTTTACTTGCCTCTTCTTATTCTGATTTATTTTGAAGCTGGCAGTATTGAATTGAGATAAAGTACAGTTTACAGTCAAAATAAGAAATTAACAAGCCACTGGAAAACAGATATTTCCCAGGTTTTACTACTTTTTATGTGGTCAGCTACATATATTGCATAGCAATAAAAATATTGTTTTTTAATTAATGAAAATACAAAAAGCCAACTGTTATGCATTTATCATTTATTTAGTAAAATATATTTTAATTATAAAGAGATTTTAGCACCATATATTGATTTTTTTATAGTGTAATGTTTGCTAATGTGTCAGTAGCTTGTTTGAACATAATCTGGTTCTCTGTGACTAGTTGAAGATTACACATTTATAAATTTTAAATAGACAACTTTGATACTTCTCTCAGCTTTGTGTATAAACAAAATGTTCAGTATGAAATGCAAAAGTTTGATAAAGGTCTTGTGTTTATTCTGAAGTACATAAATGTTTGTAGAACATTTTTTAAAAATCCTTATAAAGTAAGTATTTGAGTCTTCTGCCATACACAGCATTTTCTTATTAAACAGATTTTTGACATTATGTTAAGCTATAACAGAATCCATGCTTCTGGGAAGTTTACATACATTAAAAGACTTTTTGACAAGATGAAATTAGTCTTCTGTATGAAATTATGGGAGAATTTACAAAATGAGCATATATGCTTAGGAGCTAATTTATCAAAATATTTTTGACTTGATTTTCCTTTTATGGGCTTCTCTCCCATTTTTATCTCATCGTGTATATGTGTGTGTGTGTGTGTGTGTGTGTGTGTGTTTGCCTGTAAAATTTGCATAATGTAAATGTATCTTCCAACCACAGCCAAAGTTGTTTGGAGATACATTGTTTGGCCCTGGGGAGAAGTTAGGCTCATAAGGAAAAGAATACTGAGATTTGCTTAACACAGCCTGTCCTCCCTCACACATAACTACAAACTTAATTGTGCTTTTCTGATAAACCTGGGGTCATTTTCATGTTAAATACTCATGCGTGGATTTAAAAGTGATAATACACTAAGTAGCCGCTCTCAAAAGCAGTTGGCTTTTATTCTAATCATGGGGATCAAATCGTGATGCTTTTGTTAAAATCATTCCATAATTTAGTTTTAAATTTTAAATTCTTTTTAGGGTGGATTCCTAAGCTTCCTTGGATTTCTTCTAATATTGGGATATTTATTTATTTGGTTGCATTAGTGTGTTGCCATTTCTCAGTTCCCAAAGGAGTCTGTTTCAATCTATATCATAACTTGACACAATCTGTTGTTATAGATCTGCTTTCCAATAGACTTTGAGATCTTCGTGGTTACAGACTGTGTTTTATCTTTCTTCGTCCAAGGCCAAGTGATATAATAAGAGGCGGTGAGGTAAGAATGTGGCTGTCCTGTTCAACGCAGCTTCAGAGCAGAAGTGTCAGTCTGTTTCCTGATGGTTGGGGGCGTCCCTGGTGGCTCGGACGGTAAAGGATCCACCTGCAAAGCAAGGACCTGAGTACGATCCCTGGGTGGGGAAGAGCCCCTGGAGAAAGTAGTAGTTAAACACTCCACTCTTTCAGGCACTCCATTCTTGCCTGAAAAATTTCATGGACAGAGGAGGAGCCTGTCAGGCTCAGTCCATGGGGTTGCAAAGAGTTGGATGACAATAAATATGCACACGCACTGTTGCTCTAGACTATAAAGCCTCACCACAGCAGGGTCCCTGGTGTTCAGTGAGCAGAATTCTTGCCCTTTCTTCCCACGAGATGGTCCTCCTACCCAAAGAAAGCCTAACCACTTTTTAATTTTAGAGTAGATTGTCCAATTGAGGGATTCCCTCTCTTGGTCTTAGGTTGATAATAGGCCAGTTTGGGCACATGCCCATCACTATTCCACAAAACACTCATTTGTGGGATACCTGGGTTTGACCCCTTGGTTGGTAAGATCCCCTGAAGAAGGGAAAGGCTACCCACTCCAGTGTTCTGGCATGGAGAATTCCATGGACAGTATAGTCCATGGGGTCACAAAGGGTTGGACACAACTGAGTGACTTTCACATGTATATGAAAATTGTGCATATCAAACAAAAGATAACTTGGTTCTAGTGAAGAACATAACTTTTTAAAGGGATTAATAAGGAGAAATAACAATTTATTTGAATTTCATATGGATTCCTTAAAAAAAAAAGCAACCTCTGCAAGCAAGGAAGGTACTATACTATGTCTTTAAGAATTTAAAGATGAAGAGTACTTAGTATTGCTCTCAAGGAGACAAAATGTAGTAGGGATGCATGTGTGTGTGTGTACGTGCATGTGCGTGTGTGCATGGTCATAATGCAGATTAAGTGAATTAAGCGTTATAACCAGCAACCTATGGGAATAATCTGTTCTAATATGAGCTTCAGGAAAAAAAGTACAGAGGATATGAACACTTGACCTGAGTTTTGAATAATGCATAGAGACCTGATAGGTATATTTATGCAAATATTCAAGCACATAATAGCACACATTCTCAGTATGAATTTATGAGGATAAATTTATGTGAATGTGTGTGTGCACGAATGCATAGTCATGGTGAGATTAGCGTATACTCTTCTTAAATGCCTTTATTCTCATGAAATGTAACAATATAGAAGTCTTTATAAAAGCCTCTCTCCCTTAACTGATGTTGCCGGAATATTATTTTGACTTAAATCTTTAGTGTAGCAACTAAAACTGTCAGCAGTCATGATTAAATAGTATATTAATCTGTAGGATTCTTATAGTGACACATGGCTATGTATTAAAGTGAAATAAATGATAGACTTTTAGAATAATCTGGTCATGAAGGGACATACATAATTTTGTTTTTAAAAAGTCCAGCCCTTTGGCAGCTGTCTAGAATTCAGATGGTAATTGTATTATCCTGGATGGGAGCTATGTGGAGGAAGACATTATAGATCATTTATTCCTACCCATGTCATCTTGAAATGATTAAACCAAAATAATTCTGTGGTTTACCCTTCAACTTGGTCTTTTAGATGATTCTACTTCCCTGTCCCCAAATCTCTTTAATTTTTGTTGCTGTCTATATGAGGTATCTATAGTTGGATAACAAATTACCACAAAAATCAAATTATTAAGAGATGACTAACCATTTCATATATAGTTTCTTTGACTCAGGACTCTGGGCATGCCTTAGCTGGGTACTCTGCTTCAGTGTCCCTCACAAACTGTAGTCACAGTGTCAGTCAGAGCTGTAATCTCATGCGAAGGTTCATCTGGGAAAAGATCTACTTCCAATCTTAAATGGTTTTGGCAGAATCCAATTCCTTGTGATTTTTGGACTGAGGGCCTCTGTCCTTTGCTGACTGTTGACTGGAGGCAGCCCTCAGTTTCTTGCCATGTAGGTCTCTGCATATGAAAGTCTGCTTTATCAAAGTCAACAAAGGAGAAGGTCTGTAGAGATAGTCTATAAGGATGATGGGAGTTATAGTCTTATGTAATATAATCATGGTGGTGCTATCTCATCACTTTTGGTGTATCTCCTTCATTAAAAATTATATCACTGGTCTTTCCCACACTCAAGAGGAAGGGATTAAGTATGTCTTACAGACATGAATACCAGTACCAGATGATGGAGGTCATTATGGGCCACCTTAGAGTCTGCCTGCTGCAATGCCTAATGTTTATTTTGGGTGGGAAAGACCTATTCTGTAATGATAAATAAAAATGTAGAATTCAGAAGGGATAAACTCATCAGTAATTAATTTTATTTGTCAGTGAATAACTGCATATAATGTCAGAACTTTCCCTTTTTTTTGGTGTCCAGAGAATATAAAGAGACTAAAAAGGCATTAGATTGATGAATTATAAAAGAAGTGATTGCATCAAGCTAGCGCATGCAAAGGACAGATTTTTTTTTCCAGTTTGTAAATTTTGTCTTTATCTAAAACATTTATTGTTTTCTTCAACTTCATGAAAATAAATGGATGTTGTACTCATAAATGCTCGAGCACAAGCCTACCTATAACTTTACTGCAATTTAAAAACAATTTAAAATCATGATTTCTCTTACTATTTCTTTCCCTCTTCCTTTTTCCAGAGTTCTCCTTGTTTGATGTATCAAAGTAGCTGTACATTTGTAGTCAGTATTAGAAAATAAAAATAAATAAAGGAAATAGAGAAATACACAGAACATAGTTCTTACTAAATATATTGTGAATAAGAAATGATAATGATAGAAAATTTATACTGAATTTGACAATGAAAATGGATAGATGCAGGACATAATTATTTGTGTATATTCAAATATTAGGGACGGAGCATTGAATTAATGATTAAAATAGATTGAATAAGGATCAGAAATTTGTATGTGGTAAATTAAATTCTCTTGCGCTTTGTTTGCTTCTTAATATCTTATAAATTTTAAGGGTATTCCAATAGTCATTACTATTTCACTGTCAGAATTAGCCAAAGATATCTTTTTTAATGTGCAATTAAACCTCAGGGATTTTCTCCAACTACTAATCAATGCATTTCTCCTACTTTAGTTAACATGATCATCTGTGGTTGATCATGGCTCGGTATTATCCTGAAATGAAGGAGATGTAGCCATTAAAAGCAGGGAATTCAACTTCAGGTCACCACCTCTTATCCTAATATAAACTACTTACACTCTTGTAAATTACTGAATTCTTGCAAAGGTCCTTTCTCCCCCAGAATGACTCATCTCTTATTTAAGAAGCAGATTCTTAGCCTTGGCCTTACATTTTCAGTATAGATTTCCTATTATTAATGCACTTTTAAAACTTTATTTTTTATTTAATTAGTCCTGAAAGTTTCTATTTACCCTCAAATTAGTCACTAGTCAGGGATCTGAACACTCCAAAACTTGAATTTTTAAAAAATTTCTTGACAAAAGATATTTAGTCTATTGTCTATAGTGTCCCGAACATGCCATTTTAGTGTTGTTTGATCTAGATTTTAAAAGCCCGGGGATTCGAGGACTTTTGCTGTTTAGTTGCCAAGTCGTGTCCAACCCTTTGTGATCCATGGACACGTGATCCATGTGATCCAAGCATGCCAGGCTTCCCTGTCCCTCACCATCTTCCGGAGTTTGCCCAAGTTCATATCCATTGACTTCGTGATGCCATCCAGCCGTCTCATCCTCTTTCACCTCTTTCTCCTGCTGCCCTCAATCTTAACCAGCATCAGTATCTTTTCCAGTGACTCGACTGTTCACATGAGGTGGCCAAGGACTATCACTATGTAAATATCTTTGTGTAGCAGTTCGTGCGATTAGACATTCAATAAAGGCTTTCTGATAATGGAAACCCAGTTAAAAGTCTTCTGGGGAAATTCAAAATTTTTAAACAACCAAACAGAGTCACAATAGTGTAAAGTTCTCCAGTATTTTGAAATAGCTTCTTTCTTCCTAGCTACTTAGCCTTATGTCCCTTTTCATACTCTCCATTTCTTTTTAGGACATTAAAATAAACAAACAAAACATTCTGTGCTTCTTTTGTCTGAAATACCTTAGATCTCTGACTGCCAGAATCTTTTCTTCTTGACTTGGGTATGTTGGAGATATCACATCTTCCACTCTGATTTGTCCTTTCCATTCAGGAGTGTGGGGAGGAAGTTGAATACTCAGTTGGCTAGAGTTACAGAGGAAGAAGGTATCTTAGGAATAACACTGCTCAGCATTCATAACTGAGCCTAGATATTTAGTGGAAAAAACCCTGACTAAAAATACAAAGGTTTTAACTAAAAGTTCTATGTTTTTTTTTTTTTTTTCCTTCGTGAACCAGGATAATATTATGTTGTGTGTGTTGCTTGAACGCTATTGTGACCTAGTGATACAATAGATATCAACTTGTTTGTGCATCTTTGCCCTATGCTATGCTATGCTAAGTCACTTCAGTTGTGTCCAACTCTATGTGACCCCAGAGATGGTAGCCCACCAGGCTCCCCCGTCCCTGGGATTCTCCAGGCAAGCATATTGGAGTGGGTTGCCATTTTCTTCTCCAATGCATGAAAGTGAAAAGTGAAAGTGAAGTCATTCAGTCATGTCTGACTCTTAGCGACCCCATGGACTGCAGCCCACCAGGCTCCTCTGTCCATGGGATTTTCCAGGATTTTCCTGGAGTGGGGTGCCATGTTTGCCCTAGTGACACATTATTGGCTGTTTAGCGATATCGCAGATAACCAGTATGTTAGCCACTGGACAATTCTGAGTCAAAGCCCGATGGCAGACTTTATTCTGACTGATAAGTAACTTGAGGCTAAAAAATTGTATTTTAAAAAAATTATGATAAAATTGCACTTTGGCTACTCATGTGTTTTTAGAATATTTTAAGTAAGTATCTTTTAATTTAATGATGGATAACTGCAAGTCATGTGATATTACTTTTTCTGTGAAAACTTAGAAACCAATGCCTGTTCATTTCTTTTTTTTTCTACTGTTTGCCGCTAGGGAGTATAGGCTGAACTTCATAATTTAAACTTCACTGTATTTTACTTTGTGTTATTCTCTAATTACTTTCTATATCTTTACTTTTTTATATATAAAAAAAAGGTTATTTTGGGCAGTGCTGGGTCTTCACTGCAGTTTTTCTCTAGTTGGGAGAGAGGGGCTACTGTTTATAGTCATGTGGGTCTTCTCATCACGGTGCCTTCCATTGTTACAGAGCACAGGCTGTAGAGTGTGGATTTCAGTAAATTGTGGCATATGGGCTTAATTGCTCTGCAGTATGTGGAATCTTTCTGGACCAGGGATTGAATCCACGTTCCCTGCATTGGCAGGTGGATTCTTATTCCACTGAGCCACCAGGGGAGTCCTTTACTTTTCTGTCATTAACTAGAAATAAAGTTTTGAACTATCTTATTCTTCTCTTGTACCTCACAGTTATTTTACTCTTGGGTACATATTGGGCATTTAATTTAAAAAGTTAAAATTATTTTTATCTTAAAGAATATTCTTTAAGTGTGATGAAAATGTGGTAAAATGAAACCCAAACACTTCTCTTTAGGGAAAAAGAAAACTTTGTTCAAACTTTTAGGACAAAATCTGTCTCTAGAACACATCAGAAAGATTTTCTATTAAAAAGCCACCCTATTAAGCATATGTTTAATATGATTCCTTGTATTTTTGTAACCATGCCTATACTGTTATTTTTCCTCAGTATTTTTATAGATTTTCTTTTTTTTAAGGAAGCAGTTAGGAGAAAGAAAATTTCTAGGCAAACCATCCCTAGTATTTTATTACCACAAAATGAAACAAATTCCTAGTTAAACATTAGTAATTGCATATTCTTAATATGAAAAAGTAGCTGAGAATATTTAAATTTCTGCCATTCTGAGATTTTTATCTTAATATATTTTGTGTGTTGATTTTTTAGTGTGAAAAGTAAGTATTTTGGTAAATCACATGCTATAGAAGTAAAAATACAGAAATATTTTTATAAATCATGTACTACAGAAAAAAAAATACAAAGATATCAGGGTAGGTATTTGAGGAAATTGGGAATTTTTTTTTTCTGGGAAAAAGTTTAAACTGCCATTGAATTTCATTTTCATTTAATTTTTTAAAAGAAAATGTTGGCTTTGTTATGCTAGATCATTATATGCTTTATTTCTACATTTTGTCATAATGCACACTGAGTATAAATAAACTCTGGTTTGCTAACCCTAATAGCAATTAAACTGGAAGTGTTTGTGTTTCATCACTGTGAACTTCGCAGAAACGTTTCCATGACAACCTTCATGCTAGTTAAGACAACCAGAGGTGATCAACAGTTTATGTATTTTTTTCTTTTGCAAGAATGGAATTTGTGTTGACAGTTTTGGCCTTTAATGGCACTTTTGTTCTGTGTGAAAGTATTTGTTTATCAGATCATATGTTGTTAACTGTCAGACTGAGGTAGAGTGACTGCTTTTGATAAAAGGCTGCCTTAGAATGTCTAGCCTGTGAAGCTCTTGTACTCTAATTATCCCCATCAGTATAGAAGAATCCATTTGCATCAGTACTCTACAGATTTTACTTTATTAAGTCCAAGTATTATGCTGAGTAAAATTGGGAAGATCTTAATTTTGTTTGGCCATATAAAAATTGAAATTCCTTGTAGCCTTACTTCTTAATGAACTTCACCCTCCCCTGGAAAAATTCCATGCACGTATACCTAAAGAAAAATATCTAAGTGTCCTCTTTAGAAAAGGTTATTGGGGGCAGTTTTATGATTTTCCTTAAATCACTTGCTCTCCTAGAATATTATAACTAATCAACAGAGTCTGCTACCAAAGACGTACAAAAAGAGGAAAAATAATTTTATAGTTTCAAACAGAAATTGCCAAGCTGATGGTGTAACTAAGAACTTTTTCCTGTTTACTGTTAATATATAGGCACATTAAAAACTTTGCTTACTTTGAAATCCTCAAAATAAGCATCTATATATATATATGTTCTTATAAAGAGGACTGTTGTTGTGAAGTTTCTTCAGAACTGTGTGTGTTCCACAAGAGAGAGAAACTATTCACTCAGGGATGTGTGTTTGTCCTCTTCTGTAACTGACCCCATGGTCACTTGTTGAAAGTTGTCTAATACCTGGAGGATGGGAGTAGGTGTCAAGGCATATTAAATATTTTATATGATTTATAGTGGAAAATAAGCTCATTACCTTATAAAATAAAGCTTGATAGTTTTCTTGGATAGTATGACTATATAGATGTTCAGATCAGATCAGTCACTCAGTCGTGTCCGACTCTTTGCAACCCCATGAACTGCAGCACGCCAGGCCTCCCTGTCCATCACCAACTCCTGGAGGTCACTCAGACTCACATCCATCGAGTCAGTGATGCCATCCAGCCATCTCATCCTCTGTCTTCCCCTTCTCCTCCTGTATAGATGTTAGGTTTTATCATATGTCTTCTCAGAAAAAGAAATAGTTTGATTTTTACCAGCTTTGTTAAACTATTAACAATATTAAATAATAAATTTCTAGGACTAAACATTATCCTTGCTTTCTTTAAAATTACCTGTTAACATTATTAACCTCAATGAAGTTGACATGTCTATAAAATGACATATGGTTTTATCTTATTTTAAAGAATAGAATCCTGATTTTTCAATTCTTTTATTCAGTCTTTGTCCTGACATCACCATCCATCCAGATGTATAAGGCAGAAGCTTGGAAATGATCATGAACCCTTCTTTCATTCACTCACTCATTCACTCGTTTCTTCTTAGGCACTCTTAGTACTGAGGGTAGAGTGCAAAACAATATGCAAAGAAATTCCTTCTCTCGTGACTAGACTGTGGTCTCAGGAATCATAAAAGATAAAGATAAGTGCCTTGGAGAAAAAGAAAACAAAAAGGGGTTTGTCTGTGTGTGAGAGAGAGATGGGTTGGGTTTTGCTATTTTAAATGGAATAGTCAAGGAAGACTTCATTGGAAAGTTGTCATTTATACAAAGAACTGAAAGATGAAGGCAAGAGGTATGCTGTTATCTGAAGTGTTAAGCAGAGAGTAAGCACATGTAATGGTCTTGAATTTTGAGAAACGGCAAGCAGATTGGGCAACTCATGCAGAACACACAATGGAAAAGATAGTATGAGGAGCTAGAATTGCGAATTGAGGGACAGAGAACATAGGGCTTTGTGAGCTACTCTAGAACATTGAGTAGACGATTAATACAGTATCATTTCCCTCTTGACAGAATCACTCTGGCTGCTGTGTTGAAAATAACCTGTAGAGAGGTAGGGATGAAGGCAAGGAAGGAGCAAAGATGAAGCTAGTTAGGAATTTATTGCAAGAATTCAAACAAGAGATGGTAGGAGCTTGGATAAGAGTGGTAATCATAGTGTAGGTGAGGGAAGGGATCAAATTCTGGATGTATTTTGAAGATTTAGCCAACAGGATTCACTGACAAATTGAATGTGGTATTTGAGGCAAAGACAGGAATCAAAGTGGATTCAGAGTTTCTGCCTTAAAATTGATATTATTTCCTTTTTTTTCTGAGTTGGGGAACACCATAGAGAGGGAAAGGGTTTTGGGGAGAAACATTAAAAATTAAACTTTGGATGGGTTTGAGAGCTCTATTAGATATCTGATTGTAGACAGTAAATAGGAAATTGGATATAGGAACATGGAATTTAGAGCAGAGATGTGAGCTGTAGAGAAACATTTGTAAATTAGCACATAGATATTATTTGAGACAATGTGAGGCTAGGAAGGATCACCAAAAGAAAGAAACAGGCCAAGGATTTCTCTTACTGAAGCTGTGGCAGAATGAATGCTTCAGTATGGCCAGAGCAGTCCCAGTTTATGCCTGGCCCCAGAGTAACTCAGAGTGCCCCACTCTCCCTCTACAGGGAACCTCTTTGGACAATGAAATACATGATCATTGGACAAATATTTTTTGTCTCTACTCTTTTTATATCCACTTCCTTTTCTTAGTTTGTTAGTCCAAACCTCTCACCAGTTTCTTAACTTCTCTTCTCACCTTCTCCCATCAATCTTTACTTCCAGAATAACCTAATCATTCCACATATAAATCTAATAATGTCATTCCCCTTGTTAGGCTTTTCCTATGGCTTCTCATATTTAAAGAGTATAACAGTGTCTATAATATGAAATTTCAGAATTCTTTGTTATCTTATTCTTGCCTCTCTGTACAGCTCCCTTCTCTTGCCATTTCCCCCTTATCTAGCTTCTTGGAAATGAGAGATTTTTTACTGCTGTTTGGGAGCTGCCACTCAGCTGCTAAGCCCCAGGGGCTGCTTTCCTGTAGTAAGGAGCTGTGTAGGGCTGGGGACCAGCACTCTTTACTACTATGCCTCCCAAATCTTTCCTGATTCATGGGAGTTGGGGGTGGGTGAACAGGCACCACCACCCAGCTGCTTCCACGTGACTGGTGTAGGCTTTCTGCAGCACTGTGGAAATGAGATTGCCAATATTCACCAATGTCCAATTCCAGATAGAAGCTGGGAGATATGGACACTGTTATTTGGCTCCTAGCCCATCTGGAATTGGCTGGCAGCTTATCCTGACTGGAAACCCACAATTCTTACTGAGTTTTGGTAGATTTGGTTGAGTAAGTTCCCTTGTGGTTGCATATCTTTTGACTCTTTTCCAGAGATTTTTTTTTAAAAATTTACTTTTAATTGGAAGATAATTGCTCTACAATGTTGTGTTGGTTTCTGCCACAGAACAATGTGAATCAGCCATAAGTATAAATATATCCCCTCCCTCTTGAGTCTCCTGCCCATCCTGTAGGTCATCACAGAGCATCGGGCTGGGCTCCTTGTGTTGTACAGCAATTTCCCACTAGCTGTTTTACACGTCGTAATGTACATACTTCAATGCTACTATCTCAATTTATTTCATCCTCACCTTACTTTGCTATGTCCACAAATGTGTTCTCTACATCTGTGTCTCCATTCTTCCCCTGCAAATAGGTTCATCAGTACCATTTTTCTAGATTCCATATGTACATGTTCATATATGATACTTTTCCCTTTCTGACTTACTTCACTCTGTATAACAGGCTCGAGAATCATCTGGTACATAGCACAAGATGGTGGAGAAGGGTGTGTGCTCGTCTTCTCCTGCGAGAACTCCAAAATTCTCACAAAATTCTACCTCGCAAAATTCTTGCAAATTGTTGCAAATTCTAACATCCAAAAAAGATGTCCTTTTCATTCTAGGGAACTGGAATGCAAAAGTAGGAAGTCAAGAGATACCTGGAATGACAGGCAAATTTGGCCTTAGGGTGCAAAATGAAGCAGGGCAAAGACTAACAGAGTTTTGCCAAGAGAATGAACTGGTCACAGCAAACACCCTCTTCAACAACAGAAGACTCTACACATGGACATCATCAGATGGTCAATACCGAAATCAAATTGATTATATTCTTTATAGCCAAAGATGGAGAAGCTCTATACAGTAAGCAAAACAAGACTGGGAGCTGACTGTGGCTCAGATCATGAAATCTTTATTGCAAAATTCAGACTTAAATTGAAGAAAGTAGGGAAAACCACTAGACCATTCAGGTATGATATAAATCAAATCCCTTACAATTATATGGTGGAAGTGACAAATAGATTCGAGATTAGATCTGATAGACAGAGTCCCTGAAGAACTATGGATGGAGGTTTGTGACATTGTACAGGAGGCAGTAATCAAGACCATCCCCAAGAAAAAGAAATGCAAAAAGGCAAATGGTTGTCTGAGGAGGCCTTACATAGCTGAGAAAAGAAGAGAAGTGAAAGGCAAAGGAGAAAAGGAAAGATATACCCACCTGAGTGGAGAGTTCCAAAGAATAGCAAGGAGAAATAAGAAAGCCTTCCTCAGTGATCAATGAAAAGAAATTGAGGAAAACAATAGAATGGGAAAGACTAGAGATCTCTTCAAGAAAATTAGAGTTAAGTAAAATAAAGTAAAAAAAAAAAAAATAAAATGTAAAAAAAAAAAGTGCATTGAATTTCTAGACAAAATTTCAGAAAGATGGATAATTCTCTAGTATTTGACTTTTCTGAATGTTTTTTCCTTCCACAAATAAAGTATATTTTTACATTAAAAAAAAAAAGAAAATTAGAGATACCAAGGGAACATTTCATGGAAAGATGGGCACAATAAAAGACAGAAATGGTATGGATGTAACAGAAGCAGAAGATATTAAGAGGTGGCAAGAATACACAGAAGAACTGTACAAAAAAGATCTTCATGACCCAGATAATCACGATGGTGTGATCACTCACCTAGAGCCAGATACCCTGGAATGTGACGTCAAGTGGGCCACTATGAACAAAGCTAGTGGAGGTGATGGAATTCCAGTTGAGCTATTTCAAATCCTAAAAGATGATGTTGTGAAAGTGCTGCACTCAATATGTCAGCAAAATTGGAAAACTCAGCGATGGCCACAGGACTGGAAAAGGTAAATTTCATTCCAATCCCAAAGAAAGGCAATGCCAAAGAATGCTCAAACTACTGCACAGTTGCAACTCATTTCACACACCAGCAAAATAAAGCCAAAATTCTCCAAGCCAGGCTTCAACGGTATGTGAACCATGAACTTCCAGATGTTTAAGCTGGATTTAGAAAATGCAGAAGAACCAGAGATCAAACATCTATTAGATCATCGGAAAAGCAAGAGAGTTCCAGCAAAACATCTGCTTTATTGACTACGCCAAAGCCTTTGACTGTGTAGATCACAGCAATCTGTGGAAAATTCTTCAAGAGGTGGGAAAACCAGACCATCTGACCTGCCTCTTCAGAAACCTATATGCAGGTCAGGAAGCAACAGTTAGAATGGACATGGAACAACAGACTGGTTCCAAATAGGAAAAGGAGTACGTCAAGGCTGTATATTGTCACCCTGCTTATTTAACTTCTATGCAGAGTACATCATGAGAAACGCTGGGCTGAAATAAGCACAAACTGGAATCAAGGTGAGGGAGAACTATCAAAAACCTCAGATATGCAGATGACACCACCCTTATGGCAGAAAGCAAAGAGAAAGTCAAGTGTCTCTTGATGAAAGTGAAAGAAGAGAGTGAAAATGTTGGCTTAAAACTCGACATTCAGAAAACTAAGATCATGGCATCTGGTCCCATCACTTCATGGCAAATAGGTAAGGAAAATATGGAAACAGTGTCAGACTTTATTTTGAGGGGCTCCAAAATCACTGCAGATGGTGACTGCAGCCATGAAATTAAAAGACACCTGCTCCTTGGAAGAAAAGCTATGACCAACCTAGACAGCATATTAAAAAGCAGAGACATTACTTGGCCAACAAAAGTTCATCTTTCCAAAGCTATGGTTTTTCCAGTAGTCATATATGGATGTGAGATTTGAACTATAAAGAAAGTTGAGCACGGAAGAATTAATACTTTTGAACTATGGTGTTGGAGAAGGCTCTTGAGAGTCCCTTGGACTGCTAGGAGATCCAACCAGTCCATCCTAAAGGAGATCAGTCCTGGGTGTTCATTGGAAGGATTGATGTTGAAGCTGAAACTCCAATACTTTGGCCACCTGATATGAAGACATGATTCATTGGAAAAGACCTTGGTGCTGGGAAAGATTGAAGGCAAGAGGAGAAGGGGACAACTGAGGTTGAGATGGTTGGATTGCATCACCAACTTGATGGACCTGAGTTTGAGCAAGCTCTGGGAGTTGGTGATGGACAGGGAGGCCTGGCGTGCTTCAGTCCACGGAGGTGCAAAGAGTCAGACATGTCTGAACATAACGGAACTGAGGAACATCTACCTCGGTTCAACTGATGCTGATTCATCCATCTTTATGGTTAAGTAATATTCCATTATATATATGTAGCACAATTTCTTTATCCATTCATCTGTTGATGGACATTTGTTTAACTTTTTGTTAATAATCAACAATTTTGATAATTGTTCATTTTTATCAACTAATAGATATCTCTCCTGGTGAGAGGTTTCCAGTAGTTTCTCACATCCCCATTCTAGAAGTCTTCACTCCTATACTGTTCCTTCTGAGTTCAAATAACCTCCAAATATCATTTACTGACCATCTTTAGAGCATATATAACATACCATATATAAATATACACCACAGTTATCAGATACTCTCTATAATGTTAGGCTACTTTCAGCTCTTCATTATTGTAAATAAAGCTATTATTAACAATTTTCTACATATATTTTTTCCAAGGTTTAAGTATTTCATTAGTGTATATTTCTAGAGATAGAGCTATAGAGCAGTGCATGGGAAACTTTGCCAAATTTCTCCCCAGAAGAGTTATTTTAAATTCTTTTAGCAGTGGATGCACATTTTATTGATTTTCACTAGAATCATTTATACTTGATAGAATCATAGATACTATCATTTTTAATCTTGCTGCTAATTTGATGACCAAGTAGAAATTTAATTTATGATAAAATTATTTTAATCTTGTATTCTTGATCATCAGTGCCATTTCTTTCAGGTTAGTACTAAAGCCTGTTTTTCGGAAAAGGCAAATTAAAAAAAATAGGTAAAGAAATATGAGTGGAACTAGAATAACACACCAACGGAGAAGGCAATGGCACCCCACTCCAGTACTCTTGCCTGGAAAATCCCATGGATGGAGGAGCCTGGTGGGCTGCAGTCCATGGGGTCACACAGAGTCAGACACGACTGAAGCGACTTAGCAGCAGAATAACACACCAAAGTGCTGTTTCATTGCTATTGGCTATGCAAGATGTGCTAAGATTTTTTTCTTTGTTATTATGAGCAGTATGGGTTTTAGAACATGTATTCACTTCCTGTTCAGCTTCTTTCACACTTTCATAATCTAAAAGTAAAGTCTCAAGGGGGAAATAAACTTATTTCTGCTTAGATGAAAAATATGTAAGAGAAATTTAAAGATGATCTAATTATATTTTGCTTGTTGGTAAATATAAAGTGAGAGTAGCTTTGTAATTTAAAATATATAGAGCAATATATTCAGTTACACACATGGTGTTATGTATT
The DNA here is from genome assembly GCA_935064755.1 of Tragelaphus eurycerus. Lineage (NCBI taxonomy): Eukaryota > Metazoa > Chordata > Mammalia > Artiodactyla > Bovidae > Tragelaphus > Tragelaphus eurycerus. Next base: position 43,317,991 of record CAKXYN010000002.1, read on the forward strand.
AGATCAAAGAGAAATCTATGATATTTTAAATTTCTCTTTGATTTTGAAAAAGTTGATTATCTGCAAAATCTATGTTATTTTATCTACAAATGCTGGCCGTGCCTGTAGATTTAATGTGCCTTTCCCCACATAACAATTATTTTCTACATCTCTGCTCAATTCACTAATAAGTAAAGAAAGATATGCTTCATATCTGTTAAAGAAATTTTATAGTTAATTATGTCTTTCCTACAACACAACGAGAATGTCTTTCATGTATGCAATATTCCCTCATCTTTTCCAATGTAAAACTAAACAAGACACCCCATCAGCAACATAAACCATTCAGGAGTGCCAGAAGAAACTGAAATAGTAAGGTTTGGCTAGAATCTGATCCTGACATACCCCCATTACTTCTGGAGGTTAGGTTACTTCAACTGTATACCTTTAAGAAAAATTATATTGAAGTATAGTTGATAAACAATGTGGTATTTGTTCCAAGTGTACCAAAAAAAGTGATTCAGTTACATACATACATTATTGTTTAGTTGCTAAGTCGTGCCTGGCTCTTTGCTACCTCATGAACTGCAGCACACCAGGCTTCCCTGTCCTTCACTATCTCTTGGAGTTTGCTGAAACTCATGTCCATTGAGTGCGTGATAGCATCCAACCATCTCATCCTCTGTTGACCCCTTCTCCTCCTGCCCTCAATCTCTCCCAGCATCAGGGTATTTTCCAATAAGCTGACTCTTCACATCAGGTGGCCAGAGTATTGGAGGTTCAGCTTCAGCATAATTCCAGTGAATATTCAGGGTTGATTTCCTTTAAGATGGATTGGTTGGATTTTCTTGCTGTCCAGATCAGATCAGATCAGATCAGTCACTCAGTCGTGTCCGACTCTTTGCGACCCCATGAACCGCAGCACGCCAGGCCTCCCTGTCCATCACCAACTCCCGGAGGTCACTCAGACTCACATCCATCAAGTCAGTGATGCCATCCAGCCATCTCATCCTCTGTCGTCCCCTTCTCCTCCTGCCCTCAATCCCTCCCAGCATCAGATTCTTCTCCAATGAGTCAACTCTTCGCATGAGGTGGCCAAAATACTGGAGTTTCAGCTTTAGCATCATTCCTTCCAAAGAAATTCCAGGATTGATCTCCTTCAGAATAGACTGGTTGGATCTTCTTGCAGTCCAAGGGACTCTCAAGAGTCTTCTCCAACACCACAGTTCAAAAGCACCAATTCTTTGGCGCTCAGCCTTCTTCACAGTCCAGCTCTCACATCCATACATGACCACAGGAAAGACCATAGCCTTGACTAGGCGAACCTTTGTTGGTAAAGTAATGTCTCTGCTTTTGAATATGCTATCTAGGCTGGTCATAACTTTCCTTCCAAGGAGTAAGCGTCTTTTAATTTCATGGCTGCAGTCACCATCTGCAGTGATTTTGGAGCCCAGAAAAATAAAGTCTGACACTGTTTCCACTGTTTCTCCATCTATTTCCCATGTAGTGATGGGACCAGATGCCATGATCTTGGTTTTTGAGTGTTGAGCTTTAAGCCAACCTTTTCACTCTCCACTTTCACTCTCAACAAGAGGCTTTTTAGCCCCTCTTCACTTTCTGCCATAAGAGTGGTGTCATCTGCATATCTGAGGTTATTAATATTTCTCCCAGCAATCTTGATTCCAGCTTGTGTTTCTTCCAGTCCAGCATTTCTCATGATGTACTCTGCATATAAGTTAAATAAACATGGTGACAATATGCAGCCTTGATGTACTCCTTTTCCTATTTGGAACCAATCTGTTGTTCCATGACCAGTTCTAACTGTTGCTTCCTGACCTGCATACAGATTTCTCAAGAGGCAGATCAGGTGGTCTGGTATTCCCATCTCTTTCAGAATTGCTGTCCAAGAGACATTTATTCTTTTTCATTTCCCCCCAATTAGGTTATTACAGAATATCAAGCAGAGTTCCCTGTGCTATGCAGTAGGTTCTTATTGATTATCTATATAAATATAGTAGTGTGTAGATGTCATTCTGTGACTGTGAACCTTAATCCATGTGTTACACTGCAACTTTCATGATACATCTGTCTGTCCTCCAGTCTCAGTGTTTCTCAATTAGTTTTATTTTGTCCTCTGTTTTTATTTCTGAAAAACTTTGTGTTAAATATCTATGTCAACTCTAGCTTACCCTTTTGAAGAACTGCACTTAGCTATTTAAGATATGCTTGTTTGAATTAACTTGTATTTCTGTTTTTACATTCATTTTATTGACAGAATTCAGAATTTTAAGATTTGATAAAGTTTGAATAGAAAGAAATATAACCTAAAATCTGATGATGTTTAGACAGCAAAATTTAGTAAAATATTTTTATATAGTAAAAGTAAATGATTATAGTGTTATAATAAAAGTTAGCTTTTCTTTAATAAAGAGTTTTCAAGACTTACATTTTGTTGCTTTCCAAAACTGGGCAATAGCCTTTTGGGGATATAGTTTCCCTTTTTGAGAAAATGGTCCTCAGATTGTCTTCCAAGAGTTGTAGGGATACTTAGGTAAGTGAGCCTAAGCTAGCCATCAGGGAAAAAAACAACAAACAAAAAGCAGACTTAGAAGTAACAACAAAATAAAGCCTGTTATAAATTAATTATATGTATATTCTGAAATTTTACCCTGTGTGTGTAGTCTCTTAGTCTGAGAAGGAAATGGCAACCCACTCCAGTGTTCTTGCCTGGAGAATCCCAGGGACAGGGGAGCCTGGTGGGCTGCCGTCTATGGGGTCGCACAGAGTCGGACACGACTGAAGCGACTTAGCAGCAGCAGCAGCAGTCGCTTACCCTGTAGACTGTAGCCCACCAGGCTCCTCTGTCCATTGGTTTTTCCAGGCAAGAATACTGGAGTGGGTTGCCATTTCCTTTTCTAGGGGATCTTCCCGACCCAGGGATCAAACCTGGGTCTCCTGCATCATGCTGCTGCTGCTGCTAAGTTGCTTCAGTCGTGTCCGACTCTGTGCGATCCCACAGATGGCAGCCCACTAGGCTCCGTCCCTGGGATTCTCCAGGCAAGAACACTGGAGTGGGTTGCCATTTCCTTCTCCAATGCATGAGAGTGAAAAGTGAAAGTGAAGTCGCCCAGTCGTGTCCGACTCTTAGCGACGCCATGGACTGGAGCCTACCAGGCTCCTCCGTCCTTGGGATTTTCCAGGCAAGAATACTGGGGTGGGGTGCCATTGCCTTCCCCCTCCTGCATCATAGGCAGATGCTTTACCCTCTGAGCCACCATGGAAGCCTGCTGATAAATAATTAGAAAGTTTTATTCTATTTTGGCTAATTTCTACTATATCTACTAACGGCTAGAGATTATTGTCTTTAGACATATTCTCCAGCACCATAACATGAACAACAATAAGCTCATATTATTCCTTAGGGCTTCCGCAGGGGCTCAGCAGTAAAGAAGCCAGTAATGAATCAGCAGTAAAAAATCCAGCCTGCAATGCAGGAGTTGCAGGAGACATGTGTTTGATCCCTGGGTCAGGAAGATCCCCTGCAGTAGGAAATGGCTACCCAGCCCAGTATTCTTGCCTGGAGAATCCCATGGACAGAGGAGCCTGGCAGGCTACAGTCCATAGTGTTGGAAAGAGTTGAACATGACTGAAGTGACTGAGCACATGTACAAACACATTTCTTAGTGAATCAGAACTTAACTGTTATTCCTTGAAGATTGTATATAGCCACAGCCTTAAAAATCCAAATAACTGATGTTTGCTGAAAATGTTGAGGGATATAAACCTCATTTATAAATTTTAAATTACTAGTTTTAAAATAATACTTGAAAAACTTAATGAGTTTTATGAGTTTGCCTTTCATCAATATTTATCATGCTTTATTCTAAAACTTAATAAAATAACACCAGTTTGAATTATTTAGTAGTCTTGTACTGAAGTATTTGTTATTGATACTCAAATATCCATTTGTTAGGAATATTTTTCTATGCTAAGGAGGATAGCAGAGGGAATGATATATGAGTTTAAGGATATGGAAACAGAGATTAAGATAGTTAAAGGCATATATCACAAATATTGAGTTAATTCATTATTGTGAATCTGTAAGTAAATATCTGACATTTACATTTAGAGGATACAGGTTGGGTTACCTGTTACAAGTATTATGAGTAAGTAAACAAGGTTTTTCTTTACATAATTTTAGATGAGAGACATCATTTCAATAAACTTCTGTTCCTGAAGTACTCACCAAGACCAGTGATTAAGAAGTGCTTTCAGTATAACTACTGGACAGTTTACACTGTAGAATTTTTGAGATTTGTTCAGTTCTGTTTAAGTTATACTCTGGCTGAAAAGTTTTGTTTCACATGGAGAAGTTCAGGAAGTTTTAGTGAAAAAAAAGTATCTTATTTATGAGGCATTTTAATTGGACAGGGTATTAATCACAAGTTGTTTTAGAGTTTGTGGATAAGTAAGGGAAGGGGGCTAGAGTGACCCATGTGGTAATAGAGTTGGAGACATAGACTTTAGGTTTCAGTTCAGTTCAGTCACTCAGTCATGTCCGACTCTTTGCAACCCCATGAATCACAGCATGCCAGGCCTCCTTGTCCATCACCAACTCCCGAAGTTCACTCAGGCTCATGTCCATTGAGTCAGTGATGCCATCCAGCCATCTCATCCTCCTTCGTCCCCTTCTCCTCCTGCCCCCAATCCCTCCCAGCATCAGAGTCTTTTCCAATGAGTCAACTCTTCGCATGAGGTGGCCAAAGTATTGGAGTTTCAGCTTCAGCATCATTCCTTCCTTAATACAAACTTTAGCTTAATGTAGATGCAGATGACTACAGATAGAGGTGTTTACAGATATTTGCATATACATTGGGTAGTATACACACTTATTTCCTTGTTTTGACATTTGAGACGGCCTAAAAGCAATAGGTGTACTTATTATCTATACCTTGGTTTCTCATACTTTTCTCCTAAAAAAAGAACCAGGGATCCTTGAAGAAATGGGGCTTGTTCTCATATTGGGGCAGGAAATACATGAGATGCAGCTGGAACTCTTATAGTGCCAGAAAATAAGAAAATGTTCAAGAGAAGCACAGTATATAAAATTCATTTCTGTGAGTCTATACCATACTTATATAGACAAAGGATTCAGTAGATAAGTGGGAGAATAGACATTTCCAGAAGAGAAGAATTTCAGATAATTTATGTAGATGCTTCACTCGCAAGGATGCTTCACTCCTGACTCCTTAGTTGTGGACTGTACATGGTGATTTTCTTCCAGAGAGTACAGTATGGAAAAGGGAAAAAGAGAAACTTCATTAGAGAAACCTGATAAACTTTTCCTCATCCAGATCATCAAGGTCAAAAGCAATAGTGATGCAAGTGATGTATCATGTTCATAGAATATAAACTTGATATGATGTGATGAAAATTGCTATTTTCTACTATGGTCTTCTCCCCGTTCCCCCAAATCTGTAAGCCTAATCTAATAATGAGAAGAACATCAGATCCCAACCAAGGGACATCGTATAAAATACAGTTTGAGAAATTATCACGGCCAAGGAAAGTGAGCCTGGTGCTGCTGCTGCTGCTAAGTCGCTTCAGTCGTATCCGACTCTGTGCGACCCCATAGATGGCAGCCCACGAGGCTCCCCCGTGCCTGGGATTCTCCAGGCAAGAACACTGGAGTGGGTTGCCATTTCCTTCTCCAATGCATGAAAGTGAAAAGTGAAAGGGAAGTCGCTCAGTCATATCCGACCCTCAGCGACTCCATGGACTCAAGCCTTCCCGGCTCCTCCATCCATGGGATTTTCCAGGCAAGAGTATTGGAGTGGGGTGTCATTGCCTTCTCCGGAAAGTAAGCCTAAGGAGACATAAAGACAAAATACAACATAGTCTCCTGGATGGGATTCTGGAACAAGAAAAGGACATTAAGTAAAAACTGTGAAAATATGAACATGATATGGACTTTAGTTAATGTTTAAAAACCTTAATGTTAACATTTCTGCCTCTGTGGACTCAGTGCGGCTAAATTGGGTGTGGTGGGGGATTGAGGGATGGACCCTTGTGGTAGGATTAAATAATAAGAGTAGCTAACACTGTTTCAAGAGTACTTTAAGCCAGGAATTCCTTTAAACATTTTCCATGTCTTGCTTAATTTTTTAAAAACAACTCTTTGATAGGAAGTGTTATTCTCTTGTTAGAGATGAGGAAATGACAAGTTAAATGGCTTGCCCAAGCATTAATACCCAGCTCTGATTCCTCTTCTCTTAACTATTAGGCTTTGCTGAGATTGACTGTTTTGGGTGAAGCTACAGGAAGCAGTTTCCCTTTGTCATCAGGTTTGGCTTCTGCCCAGATACATAGGTGATAAAGTGTAATAAAAAGACATATATCAAATGAAACTAGAAAGTTTATTCCTTTAGATTATGATTTATGATTATTTCATGCTCATTTTCCTGCTACTTTTTATCCTTTATATGTCAGATATACTGAAATTCTACAAACTGCTGGAGTCCCCAACTCATTAGTATTTCTGTAACTGAGCAAATACTCTCTGACAATAAGACCTTAGGCGAAATAATCATTATTTAGCATTGCCATTGTGTTATAGTATTTTAAAGCATTTCTCCTTTTTTTTTTTTTTAACCACATCCTTTCTTATAATAGCATTTGGATTTTGTTGGCTTTGTAATTCTCAAATAACAGATAAAGTAACTGAGGCCTAAGAACATTAAATCAAGTTTGTGTGACAACTTTATGTATGAGGAGCTCCAAAACATATAATCCTGCAGACTTCTATTGTGCTCTTCTGTGACATGGAAATAATATAAAGTCAGTAATTCTTAGTTTTCTGGAGCCCAACTGACAATGAGCTCAGTTTTCTTCTATAAAAATTATTTTATATTTACATAATTGTGATCCAAGTAAAGGTGATGCTAATAGGCAGAGACAAATATCTGCCCAGAAAAAAAAAAAAAATCCCTCTGTCATTTGAGGTGAACGATGTGCCCTTGACTTGAATCTTTACGTGCCTCGTGATCCAGTTTCTTATTTTCCACATAGTGAGTAGTGAGGGCCCAGTGACATATTTATTTTGGGGCCCAGAAAGTTGCCCAAGTGTTTTCTTTTTGGTGAACTGTATTAAAATTCTGTAATTTAACCCACATTCAAGCAGTCCATCGTTCTATACCTGCAACGCATTACATTCTGATGAGGGCTTGCCATGCCATGGGCAGGCAACTAAGCTGTCACACTTAACTCTTTCTATTCAGCTACTACTTCTGTGGTAGTGCCTCCCAATTTTATCCATGCCTGACATGCATAGAAAGTGATGGTATTTGGAGCACACCATGGGTTAACTTGCGGAGAAGGCAATGGCACCCCACTCCAGGACTTTTGCCTCGAAAATCCCATCGACAGAGGAGCCTGGTAGGCTGCAGTCCATGGGGTCGCTAGAGTCGGACACGACTGAGCGACTCCACCGTCACTTTTCACTTTTATGCATTGGAGAAGTGGTGACTGGCCTGAGGACTCTGGCTGCCCTGGGCCCCTCTTGCCACCCTGAAGGGAGAATGCCTCAGGGAGCTGCCATAGCTTGGCGTCCCAGTAACATATTTGTGACACACCAGGTGCTTTAGCTCTCTTTTCTCTGACATGCACCGATGTGTTTTCCCCAAGTGTACTTAGATTCTACACCACGTTGTTTAAGATTTTTTACAAAAAAACTATTTATACTGAAACATGGATTATATAGAGGACAGATAGCATTACAATTTCTTAAACTGATTTGAATCTTGCTCTTGACAATTTTCATGGACAATTTCATTACTCTGAGTGGGGAGCATGTCTTATGTGGCCCAATAAATTATTCTTCTTTCACATCTATGTTCTGAATTAAGTGAGAAAAAAAGAGAGGCCCACATTTCCCAAAAAGTAATTTACCCCTTCCTTTCCTGGAAAGAGGTGGAAGACCAAGAGACTGAGAGAAGACCAGGAACTTGCAGGGTTATGTGAGTAAGTTCCCTACAAACTCTCAGGAAACAGCGTTAGTGGGAAAGAAGATCACTGGTACCACTAAGTGATTTGCCATTATTAGTTATGGAGAGCTGTGAAAAGTAAAGAGTGTTAGTCTCTCAGTTGTGTCTGACGCTTTGTGACCCCATGGGGTGTAGTTCGCCAGGCTTCTCTTGTCTATGGGATTCTCCAGGCAAGAATATTGGAGTTGGTAGCCATTCCCTTTTTCAGAGGATCTTCCTGATCCAGGGATTAAACTTGGGTCTCCTGCATTGCAGGCAGATTCTTTACCATCTGAGCCACCAGGGAAGCCCTGCTGTGAAAAGTAAAACACTTTATGTACCAACAGAGAAAATAGCATCTTATAAGGGACTCTTCTGGAGCCTCTATTATATCCTGAAAAAGTCCCTCAAACTGAAGTTTTTTTTTCAGCTAATAACTTGGGAAATGTATTAGTATTTTATAAAAGTATTTAAAAAAAATCAGACTCTTCCATTTTTGGTTGACAGTTTTAAGCTTAGGAAGCACAGATATTTCAGAAACAGTATTGTTTATAGGTAAACAGTTTTCTTACTGTTGTAAATTCCAGAGAATCACTGGGACTTAACAAGTAAGTATATAAACTATGAATCTTAGATGAGGTGGAGGTGGATTAAAATTTCAGATATCCAGGAATATTTAGAAAAGTTTCGAGAAGATTCATTTCAGTTAGAAAAGTCTGGAAAAAGTAAGAGTTTAACTTGTAGATGGTATTATACCATTTATTTTAACTTAAATAATCTCTTCAAAAGGAATTGGTTGGCATTTGTTATAGCCTGACCTTCACTCAAGGCTCTCTGTATCTTCTGACATATGGTCAGCTCTTAGCAAATGATATTTCCCTCTTTTCCATTTTCCATGTTGGTCATGAAATCATTTATTAGCTGAACTATTAGGCAAGTGTTGCTGTCAATGAAAGATAAAATTGAATGTAACTGTGAGGTATCCTTGAAGACAAAGCATTCTGAAAGAAAAAATAAAATATTGTTATATTTTAAAAGCCCACTTTCCATTTAGATGGAGATATTAAACTGTATACCACAATATCCCAAGTATGATTGAGGATCTTTTGCCATTTGAAAATATACTTTCAAGAACTATTTTAAAAGGCATAATTTATCAGAGCAATATTATTAATGTGAATAGATTCTCTTGAGGTTAAGTTTTTTTTCATAGTTTGCTGTTGCTCCTAAAAATGGGGCAATTTAGTGTATTGGTCAGGACAGGTTAGGTGTGCCTTCGGCCCTCTGCACAAAGCCATGTAACACTTCAGACGATAACTGTGGTTGTACCTGGGCAAGAAAAATAGTAGCTATATTCAATATACAAAGGCTATCAAAATGAAATATAGCACCTTTAGTATTTTATAGTTTGCAAAGCCCTGTTAGATATATTATCTTTGTTGATCCTCATAACAACCCTACGTTGTGTGTGTGTGTGTGTGTGTGTGTGTGTGTGTGTGTGTAAATCTCAGAGGTTAAATGACTTGACCAAAAATAAACTAACAAGTGGCTGATTTGTGACACAGATCCAAAGCCTCAGGTATCATGTGCAGTACCATTCCCTCTATACTTTTGCACATAAGAAGCAGATGTCATTTTTGAAACTTCTAAGTATTCAATCAGGGACAATGAGAAGTTTCACATAGCTAGGTTTTGCTGGATTTAAGGAGCCTTACAAGTGCTAAGATTATTCAGCTATGTAACTGGCTACCACAGAAAGCAATGATGACTAGAAAGGTTAGGCAGAGGCTAGATGGCCATCTGTTGAGCTTCCTGTTGGACTGGATGACCTTTAATATCCTTTCCAATTTGGAGATTCCATGACTCTGGTGTCAATGATGCTGTTTCAGCCAGTTGCCAAGTAACTTGTCTGTTGTTTTTCCTGCCTGTCACGCACAGCAATGACAGTAAGCATCATTTTCCTTGTATACCATGATGGATTTACATCAGTGTCTTATTAGCAATTAGCATTCCCGAAGTTTCTTATCTTTATGGTGTTCAAATCTGTTCTAAAATTGCTGCCAAAATTCCATTTTAAAAGGTGTACAAATAAAATTCCTTTGATGGATGACATACTTTAAAGCAATATCCCTTATTGCTTCCCCTTTCTTTTCAAGCATCATCATTCATACCCTTCTCAGTCTAACATTGCTTGTACTGATTAACTCAGTGACTCCTTCATTCATCCACTCATTCTGTAAACATTCATTGAATCTATGAGCAGAACATTCTATGTAGTTAAGAAAGTACATGATGATACTTAGAATCTTACTAGCTATCAGGGTGGTAAAGCAGAGGAATCAATTCAAGTCATTCAAGATGTATTTATTAGGGAACAAACAGTAGGGTTACATAGTATCTGCTTCAGATGCACCACAAAAAATGAATGAATTGGTTTCTGAATCCAGATAAATTGCCTAAGGCTAGGAGAAGGCAATGGCACCCCACTCCAGTACTCTTGCCTGGAAAATCCCATGGACTGAGGAGCTTGGTGGGCTGCAGACCATGGGGTTGCTAAGAGTTGAACACGACTGAGCGACTTCACTTTCACTTTTCACTTTCATACATTGGAGAAGGAACTGAAGCGACTTAGCAGCAGCAGCAACAGGAGGTATAAGGCTTACTTTCTCTTACTCTTTGGGTATAAAGCAGATGAAACTCACCACTCTACAGAAACTATCCAGTGTCAGATATAAACACATACAAAGCCAGCAACACATACATATATAAAGAATGATGCTTTGCTACTATAAAGCACTTTATTCTTAGCTCAAGAAAACTCAAGTACTCTGTCAAATGTTTTGAAAGTTTTCATAGATTTTTGCTGAGCTCTTGTATCAATGGCCAGCTTATGTTTGCAACTGATGAATGAAGTTTGCTTACTTTAAGGGGAAAGATATGAGTGAAATAACAAACTTAACTAATTCATCATTTGTGTAAGTAACTCCTTTGTTGAACCTGATTATAGCTTTTAAATACTGGGAGACTATTTCCTCAGTATTTTTTTGCCATTCACACAAAAGATCTGGACCTGTCATTTGGACCCTCACCTGGGCCTAAGCATAGGATAACTCAAAATGGCAACTGGCTTTCATGAGCATGTGCACTTAGAGTGAAAAAATGGAAATCAGAGTTATTTTGAAACTTAATCATAGAAATGAGATGCCATCATTTTGCATATTCCCTCTCCAATAGTTGTGCCTGGGAAATCCCATGGATAGAGGAACCGGATGGGCTGTAGTCTATGGGGTTGCAAAAGACTCATGACGCAACTTAGTGAATAAAAAACAACAACAAGCTCCTTAAAAGCTAGGCACTAGATCCCACCCACACTCCAGGGGAGGCGATTGTACGGGACAGAGGAAGCAGAGGTTGGGGTCATTGGGAATCTTCCAGGCTGCTCCCACAGAATAAATCCTACTAGACTGCTTTTGTTGTGGTATCTGCAACAGACAACCAAACCAAAAAAATCTGAGTCATTTTTAGTTTTCCTTCTTTTAATCAATGACAAAGTGAAACACACACTAATATAAATGTCCATCAGATATGTCCTCTTTGCTTCATCGTCTTTGCTACAGCCCACTTTCAGATTTTCATTTCTTCTTGATTGGATTACTACTTTCTATTCATTACTAGAACTTTTCAGTTCAGTTCAGGTCAATTGTTCAGCTGTGTCCCACTCTTTGGGACTCCACGAACCGCAGCATGCCAGGCCTCCCTGTCTATCACCAACTCCCAGAGTTAACTAAAACTCATGTCCATCGAGTCAGCAATGCCATCCAGCCATCTTATCCTCCTTCGTCCCCTTCTCCTCCTGCCCCAATCCCTCCCAGCATCAGAGTCTATTCCAGTGAGTCAGCTCTTCACATGAGGTGGCCAAAGTATTGGTGTTTTAGCCTCAGCATCAGTCCTTCCAATGAAGACCCAGGACTGCTCTCCTTTAGAATGCACTGGTTGGATCTCCTTGCAGTCCAAAAATCTCTCAAGAGTCTTTTCCAACACCACAGTTCAAAAGCATCAATTCTTCGGCCCTCAGCTTTTGTCACAGTCCAACTCTCACATCCATATGTGACCACTGGAAAAACCATAGCCTTGACAAGACGGACCTTTGTTGGCAAAGTGATGTCTCTGCCTTTGAATATGCTATCTAGGTTGGTCATAACTTTCCTTCCAAGGAGTAAGCGTCTTTTAATTTCATGGCTGCAGTCACCATCTGCAGTGATTTTGAGCCCCAAAAACTAAAGTCTGACACTGTTTCCCTATCTATTTCCCATGAAGTGATGGGACCAGATGCCATGATCTTAGTTTTCTGAATGTTGAGCTTTAAGCCAACTTTTTCACTCTCCTCTTTCACTTTCATCAAGAGGCTCTTTAGTTCTTCTTCACTTTCTGCCATGAGGGTAGTGTCATCTGCATATCTGAGGTTATTGATATTTCCCCTGGCAATCTTAATTCCAGCTTGTGTGTTTTCCAGCACAGCGTTTCTCATGATGTACTCTGCATATAAGATAAATAAGCAGGGTGACAATATACAGCCTTGACGTACTCCTTTTCCTATTTAGAACCAGTCTGTTGTTCCATGTCCAGTTCTAACTGTTGCTTCCTGACCTGCATACAAATTTCTCAACAGACAGGTCAGCTGGTCTGGTATTCCTGTCTCTTTCAGAATTTTCCACAGTTTATTGTGATCCAAGCAGTCAAAGGCTTTGGCATAGGCAATAAAGCAGAAACAGGTATTTTTCTAGAATTCTCTTGCTTTTTCCATGATCCAGCGGATGTTGGCAATTTGATCTCTGGTTCCTCTGCCTTTTCTAAAACCAGCTTGACCATCTGGAAGTTCATGGTTCACATATTGCTGAAGCCTGGCTTGGAGAATTTTGAACATTATTTTATTAGCATGTGAGATGAGTGCAATTGTGCGGTAGTTTGAGCATTCTTTGGCATTGTCTTTCTTTGGGATTGGAATGAAAACTGACCTTTTCAAGTCCTGTGGCCACTGCTGAGTTTTCCAAATTTGCTGGCATATTGAGTGCAGCACTTTCACAGCATCATCTTTCAGGATTTAAAATAGCTCCACTGGAATTCCATCACCTCCACTAGCTTTGTTCGTAGTGATGCTGTCTAAGGCCCACTTGACTTCACATTCCAGGATGTCTGGCTCTAGTTGAGTGATTACACCATCGTGATTATCTGGGTCGTGAAGATCTTTTTTGTACAGTTCTTCTATGTATTCTTGCCACCTCTTCTTAATATCTTCTGCTTCTGTTAGGTCCATACCATTTCTGTCCTTCATCGAGCCCATCTTTGCATGAAATGTTCTGTTGGTATCTCTGATTTTCTTGACAAGATCTCTAGTCTTTCCCATTCTGTTGTTTTCCTTGCATTGATCACTGAGGAAGACTTTCTTATCTCTCCTTGCTATTCTTTGGAACTCTGTATTCAGATGCTTATATTTTCCTTTTCTCCTTTGCTTTTTGCTTCTCTTCTTTTCACAGCTATTTGTAAGTCCTCCTCATACAGCCATTCTGCTTTTTTGCACTTCTTTTCCATGGGGATGGTCTTGATCCCTGTCTCCTATACAGTGTCATGAACTTCATTCCTTAGTTTATCAGGCATGCTATCAGATCTAGCCCCTCAAATCTATTTCTAACTTCCACTGTGTAATCATAAGGGATTTGATTTAGGTCATACCTGAATGGTCTAGTGGTTTTCCCTACTTTCTTCAATTTAAGTCTGAATTTGGCAATAAGGAGTTCATGATCTGAGCCATTGTCAGCGCCCGGTCTTGTTTTTGCTGACTGTATGGAGTTTCTCCATCTTTGACTGCAAAGAATATAATCAATCTGATTTTGGTGTTGACCATCTGATGATGTCCATGTGTAGAGTCTTCTCTTGTGTTGTTGGAAGAGGGTGTTTGCTATGACGAGTGCGTTCTCTTGGCAAAACTCTATTAGCCTTTGTCCTGCTTCATTCCGTATTCCAAGGCCAAATTTGCCTGTTACTTCAGGTGTTTCTTGACTTCCTACTTTTGCATTCCAGTCCCCTATAATGAAAAGGACATCTTTTTTGGGTGTTAGTTCTAAGAGGTCTTGTAGGTCTTCATAGAACCGTTCAACTTTAGCTTCTTCAGCATTACTGGTTGGGGCATAGGCTTGGATTACTGTGACATTGAATGGTTTGCCTTGAAAACGAACAGAGATCATTCTGTCGTTTTTGAGACTGCATCCAAGTACTGCATTTTGGACTCTTTTGTTGACCATGATGGCTACTCCATTTCTTCTGAGGGATTCCTGCCCGCAGTAGTAGATATAATGGTCATCTGAGTTAAATTCACCCATTCCAGTCCATTTTAGTTCACTGATTCCTAGAATGTCGACATTCACTCTTGCCATCTCCTGTTTGACCACTTCCAATTTGCCTTGATTCATGGACCTAACATTCCAGGTTCCTATGCAATATTGGTCTTTACAGCATCGGACCTTGCTTCTATCACCAGTCACATCCACAGCTGGGTATTGCTTTTTCTTTGGCTCCATCCCTTCATTCTTTCTGGAGTTATTTCTCCACTGATCTCCAGTAGCATATTGGGCACCTACTGACCTGTGGAGTTCCTCTTCCAGTATCCTATCATTTTGCCTTTTCGTGCTGTTCATAGGGTCTCAAGGCAAGAATACTGAAGTTGTTTGCCATTCCCTTCTCCAGTGGACCACATTTTGTCAGACCTCTCCACCATGACCCGTCCATCTTGGGTGGCCCCACACGGCATGGCTTAGTTTCACTGAGTTAGACAAGGCTGTGGTCTGTATCCTGAAAGATGATGCTGTGAAAGTGCTGCACTCAATATGCCAACAAATTTGGAAAACTCAGCAATGGCCACAGGACTGGAAAAGGTCAGTTTTCATTCCAATCCCAAAGAAAGGCAATGCCAAAGAATGCTCAAACTACCGCACAATTGCACTCATCTCACACTCTAGTAAAGTAATGCTCAAAACTCTGCAAGCCAGGCTTCAGCAATATGTGAACCATGAACTTCCTGATGGTCAAGCTGGTTTTTGAAAAGGCAGAGGAACCAGAGATCAAATTGCCAACATCCACTGGATCATGGAAAAAGCAAGAGAGTTCCAGAAAAACAGCTATTTCTGCTTTAATGACTATGCCAAAGCCTTTGACTGTGTGGATCACAATAAACTGTGGAAAATTCTGAAAGAGATGGGAATACCAGACCACCTGATCTGCCTCTTGAGAAATTTGTGTGTAGGTCAGGAAGCAACAGTTAGAACTGGACATGGAACAACAGACTGGTTCCAAATAGGAAAAGGAGTTCGTCAAGGCTGTATATTGTCACCCTGTTTATTTAACTTATATGCAGAGTACATCATGAGAAATGCTGGACTGGAAGAAACACAAGTTGGACTCAAGATTGCTGGGAGAAATCTCAATAACCTCAGATATGCAGATGACACCACCCTTATGGCAGAAAGTGAAGAGGAACTAAAAGCCTCTTGATGAAAGTGAAAGTGGAGAGTGAAAAAGTTGGCTTAAAGCTCAACACTCAAAAACCAAGATCATGGCATCTGGTCCCATCACTTCATGGGAAATAGATGGGGAAACATTGGAAACAGTGTCAGACTTTATTTTGGGGGGCTCCAAAATCACTGCAGATTGTGATTGCAGCCATGAAATTAAAAGACTCTTACTCCTTGGAAGGAAAGTTATGACCAACCTAGATAGCATATTCAAAAGCAGAGACATTACTTTGCCAACAAAGATTCATCTAGTTAAGGCTATGGTTTTTCCTGTGGTCATGTATGGATGTGAGAGCTGGACTGTGAAGAAGGCTGAGCGCCAAAGAATTGGTGCTTTTGAACTGTGGTGTTGGAGAAGACTCTTGAGAGTCCCTTGGACTGCAAGGAGATCCAACCAGTCCATTCTGAAGGAGATCAGCCCTGGGATTTCTTTGGAAGGAATGATGCTAAAGCTGAAACTCCACTATTTTGGCCACCTCATGCGAAGAGTGGACTCATTGGAGAAGATTCTGATGCTGGGAAGGATTGGGGGCAAGAGGAGAAGGGGACAACGGAGGATGAGATGGCTGGATGGCATCACTGACTCGATGGACATGAACCTGAGTCAACTCCGGGAGTTGGTGATGGACAGGGAGGCCTGGCGTGCTGCAATTCATGGCGTCGCAAAGAGTAGGACACAACTTAGCTACTGATCTGGTCTGAATACATAGTATCTCATAGCCTACTCGGAGAAGGTAATGGCACCCTACTCCAGTACTCTTGCCTGGAAAATCCCATGGACGGAGGAGCCTGTTGGGCTACAGTCCATGGGGTCGCTGAGGGTTGGACACGACTGAGCAACTTCACTTTCACTTTTCACTTTCCTGCATTGGAAAAGGAAATGGCAACCCACTCCAGTGTTCTTGCCCGGAGAATCCCAGGGATGGGGGAGCCTGGTGGGTTGCCGTCCATGGGGTCACACAGAGTCAGACACGACTGAAGTGACTTAGCATTGCCTACTATATCTCAGTTACTGTAAGGATATGATGATATATGTTTTTGACTCTAGCTAAGCAAGGTGGGGCCTGTTACAGATGGCACTCTGGTTGTCCTAATGTGCCATATAACTGGTATTGCTTTTAATGTGCATGTAGTCATGAAAAAGTTTGAGAAGCAATGCCTTAAGTATCCATTTCCACTTTTCAGGAATCAGTCACACCAGTTTCTTAGTATTCTTCTAGAAATAGTTGATGTGTGTTATAAGGATGTAGGTATCTCTATATGTCACTTTTTAATAAATGGTAATATAACATATATACTTTGATGTATCCTGCTTTTTTCACTTAATGGTGTACCTTGGAATTTGCTCCCTGTCAGTCAGTATGTATACTGCTACTTTGTGGTTTTCCCTGTTATATAATGCTACTTATTGAATAGATATGTTATCTTTATTTACAAGTGGTACATTTTAAGAAGTTTTGTTAATATCTGCTTGAGATAGGTGTATCTTCTTTATATGAGATCTACTTCAACAAAAAGAACTTTTAAAACTTCTTAAAACTGCAGTGGTTTATGTCACTGATGGTCACTTTCCAGTGTGGAAGTTTTCCTAGATGTCAGTTTTCTCTCCTTGACTGTGTTTCTAGCTGGGCTTTTATTGTACAAGCAGAATGTTTTTGATCAGATTCTATTTATAGGACAGTTGTAATTCTGTCAAGTACATTGCACACATTTAAAATATTGTCTAAATATTTATTCACATGATGGATTACTATGGCTCACAAAAGGTAGTTATGACTTATTGAGTAAATAATTTTAGTTTTGAAAAATTTGGAAAGGCTTTTGAAGGGGTCATGATGATGTCTCATGTCAGTTATGAGAAACAGCCACTGGATGCCCTTGTGTTTTTCTCTAAATGGTATTTTAATTCTTAAGTGTTTAAGCAACAAGAGAAAAATTTTAAACAAATTTCTTGCAGGTGTAGTCTTTCTTCATTCCCATGATGCCATCTCTCTGTTATAAGAAAAAGAAAAAAGAAAATCACAAACAAACAAAAGAATATTGCAGCAAAGTTTTAAGATTCCTGGATGTTAAAACAAAATTTCAAAGATATAAAATAGAAATTGCAAAAATATTTAAAATAAGTGAATGTATTTCAGTCAAATTTGAAAGGTTTATTTTATAATGAATTGTGGTTTGGTTTAAATTAGTTTTTTTCTGAAACTTCTTTAAAAGTAATTTATTTCTAACTCAGCTTGAAAATTGTGCACTTCATGCTGCTTCAGTTCCTTCAAAAAGAGACAAGATTTTGGCTTTTAATAAGTAATTTAAACTCATATATGTGTGTGTGTGTGTGTGTGTGTGTGTGTGTGTGTGTGGTTTTCTTTTTTCAGTCATGTGGCACCAGGTCATTTTATTTATAATTTAGAAGTTGTTTGAACTTTACAAATCTTTTGCATTTATTTGAGATTAATTTGTTATTTCTAAAGAAAGTGAGGAAAATTGTTTTTGTGTTTTTTTTTCCTATGTGATATTAAGTTTATCTAGACATTGTAGGTTTGTGATTTTAACATCTTTTGACAAGCAAATTAAACCGTAGAAAGAGCATCCAACTTGGAGCTTGGGGCATATGGTACTACCGTCTGCAAATATAACTCAAAAACAAGTCATTCTGTTCAGTAAGGGGTCATGTTCAGATTCAGGTTCTTTACCTTAACGTGCAAGGGAAAAAGTAGCCTCTTACAAAAAATTGTAATCTCAGAATCTCAGAAAGATGTATATCTTGAGATTGAAATGCAGAATAAGAGATTAAGGTACTTGTGTCTACAATTTCATTTATTTAAGATCTAAAATTATACCTTGAATGTAAAAATAGTTAAGAAAAACAATTAGGGTAGCAGAAATCTAATAGAGTAGTTGTTTAGGTCATTATTACAGCAACTAAAATTATTAATCCTGTGAAAATTTTGCTTTGTAATGTAATACTATGATTAAAATTCAGTACCTAGTTTCTCACAGTATGTCATCATGGTGAAAGGAACTGTTCTGAAATGATCAATTGAATACATTACTTTTGCATGTCGACATTCCTATTTTAGTTATCTAGGACTGACAGATAAAATAGCCCAGTATATACACATCTTGGGATTTCAGTGAATGGACAAAGACAGGGAAGGTCTATTGATCAGTTTTTATTCATATTGTCGTTTTGAGCAAATGCATCTACAGATGGTGGAGTTTTGACTGCCCATCAGAGCACCAATACCTTTGAGACTGCTATTACAGATAAACCTCTTGTACATGCTTTAGGTCAAGAGTGTCAAACCTGTTATAGCACCTGCTTTTGCATATGCAAATCTGTTGTTTTGTTATTTTATTAAACAAAAAGAGGTAACAGTCTCTTGTAGCTCTAAATAAGTCTGGAACATTGCCGACATTAAATAAAATCCAGCAAAAAGACAACTGTGATTTCTGTTGTGTAGTCATGGGAGGTTGCTTCTGTCTGGGGCTTTGTTTCTGGAAGACTGCCCGTAATTCAGAGGGAGGGTAGAGAGGCAAGTTTATGTTTGGAGGCAAGAACAGGGAAGGTGTTTGCTGTCATTGACTGTAGGGTAGTTGTGAAGTTTGACATGCCCAGAAGCTACCGAATGCCATGTGGGGCCCCCCACTGCATACCTCAGTTTTCATCGTCTAGTGAGCCTGCAGCAGGATTTGTAGGCACTGGAGCCGACAACATGTCTACTTTGGTTTGGAGCTGATTGATCCACAGAACAGAACTTGCTTGTGGGATCTTCACTTGCTGTAGAACAACATAAATGATTGAAATGCTTTCTTTAGGGAAAATAAAAGGAATTATCATTTGTTTATAGACTTTATTGCTTATGGGAAATAAATTGTCAAGTAGTAATACAAAGAGTTTGCTGGACACTTTGACCAATGTTTGTGAGTTATGGTCCTGTTCAACTTTGACATTTAAATAGAAGTGGGAGAACACAATCAGGGAGGAAGAGAGGGTAGAAGGAGATTCTTATTTACTGTATCTCTTTAAAAGAGATGTGATAAAACTGGCACCTCAGGATTTGCAAAATGACTGAAGATTTTACTCTGTTGCCATAGATTGCTGTGGGGAGGAAAGGGAAATACTAGAATTGATGAACAAATGTTACATGCTGTCATTTTACATTATTTTACTGTGAAATTGTTTCTAATTTTCCTTTTGGAAAAATAGTGCAGAATGTGTGTACCATAGAAAGTAATGTTAGAAATTTGTTAAGTGTGTGAATTATGTTGAAGTTTGTATATTCCAACATGGATTTATGATAAGCAGGTGTAAAAAATATAATTTTCTAGCTTGGGAGAAAAATTAAAAATTCTTCCCTGACCTTTTAACCTTGTCAAGTGATTTCTCTGCTCTTGACACAGTGCATTATATTTGCAAAGGTTGGAAGTTAACTCTTCAAGGTACCAGACATCATTTTTATTAGGATATTAATTCTCAGAGGTGCTAATCTCATCAAGATTTGTAGGCATTTTCTTTCATAGCCCATTCTGATTTGTAGCTCTTTCTTTTCACAGCAGTATTAAATACCAAACCTTCTCTGATATGGAAGTTCATTAGAGATATGTCTTTGATGGCAGCCCTTTCCTGGCTTCAGTTTCAAATACCTTGATGTAAAGCTTAAGAAGCCATTGTGTTGTAAGCCCTCCTTGATGTGCCTTATTTAGATCTGCATAGTAAATCAAGGAAAGTAAATAACAAGGCAGCAGATGGAAGCATGGAGATAAGGCCAGTGAACAATTGTATTTGTATTTTGTTATGATGTTGACAGGAGCTAAAATTCACTAATCTAGTTCAACTGATCTGCATTTCAAAGAAATCTCATTTAGCAGCAACTTGAAGGTTTGTAGGATAAAGTTCTTTTATTGCAGCTTTTATTGCATTCTTTGCTAATTTATCTGGTCAAGATTTAGCCTTGCTTACTTAAAGCTGCAAGCATGTTACAGGGAGTCTTAAATACTATGAAAGCATTAATGTCTAGACCATGAACTGAAGGTAATTACATATCCAGCCCTGAATAGGGTACATTTAGAAAATACTGTTGTCCAAACTCAATTGTCAGGGCAATATAGATAAGGTAGTTTTCTTTTTTCCCCTCTTCTGCTTGTTTGTTCTGAGATTTTTTTCCACTTCATAAATAAGCTAATACACAATAAACTACTCAGAAATCATGCACAGAATAAGTCAATCTCCTTTAAATGCAAATCTATTGATGCTGATATTGCTTGTGCCCTTTTGAAGATGTATGATTATTAGTTTTGGAAGTCTGATATGCTCATTTGACCCTGCAGTTATAATACAAAAGTGAAATATAATGTGAAATTTAAAACGTTGCGACAGCATTTTGTTGTTGTTCAGTCATTCAGTCGTGTCTGACTCTTTGCAACACCATGGATTGCAGCATGGTAGGCTTCTTTGTCCATCACCATCTCCCGGAGCTTGCTCAAACTCATGTCCATCGAGTCCGTGATGCCATCCAACCATCTCATCCCCTGTCATCCCCTTCTCCTCCTGCCCTCAATCTTTCCCAGCATCAGGGTCGTTTCCAGTGAGTCAGTTCTTCACATCAGGTGGCCAAAGTATTGGAGTTTCAGCTTCAGCATCAGTCCTTCCAATGAATATTCAGAACTGATTTCCTTTAGGATTGACAGTTTGCATCTCCTTGCAGTCCAAGGGACTCTCAAGAGTCTTCTCCAACACCACAGTTCAAAAGCATCAATTCTTCTGCACTCAGCTTTCCTTATGGTCCAGCTCTCACATCCATATGTGACTACTGGAAAAACCATAGCTTTGAGTAGATGCATCTTTGTTGGCAAAGTAATGTCTCTGCTTTTTAATATGCTGTCTAGGTTGGTCATAACTTTCCTTCCAAGTAGCAAGCGTCTTAATTTAATGGCTGCAGTCACCATCTGCAGTGGTTTCAGAGACCAAGAAAATAGTCTTTCACTCTTTACATTGTTTCCCCATCTATTTGCCATGAAGTGATGGGATCTGATCCCATGATCTTCGTTTTTTGAGTGTTGATTTTTAAGTTAGCTTTTTTACTCTCCTCTTTCATTTTCATCTGGAGAAGGAAATGGCAACCCACTCCAGTGTTCATTTTCATCAAGAGGCTCTATAGTTCCTTTTTGCTTTTTGCCATAAGGGTGGTGTCATCTTCATATCTGAGGTTATTGATATTTCTCCAGACTATCTTGATTATGCTTCATCTAGCTTGGCATTTCACCTGATGTAATCTGCCTATAAGTTAAATAAGCAGAGTGACAATTACAGCCTTGACATACTCCTTTCCTGATTTGGAACCACTCTGTTATTCCATGTCTGAATCTAACTGTTGCTTCTTGACTTGCATGCAGATTTCTCAGGAAGCAGGTAGGGTGGTCATATATTCCCATCTCTTTAAGTACTTTCCTCAGTTTGTCGTAATCCACAGAGTCAAAGGCTTTAGCATAGTCAATGAAGTAGAAGTAGATATTTTTTCTGATGGAATAGCATACTCTGAGGTAAAACATACAAAAACACTGTTATTTTCTAATTTTGGTTTTTGTATTCATGTTCAGTTGCTCATTCATATCCAACTTTTTGTGACCCTTTGGACTGTAATCCACCGGGCTCCTCTCTCCTTGGGATTCTCCAGGAAGAATACTGGAGTGACTTAACCATTGCCTTCCCCAGGGGATTTTCCCAACCCTGGGTCAGAACCCACTTCTCCTTCATCTGCTGCTTTGCAGGCAGATTCTTTATATTTTCCTTAATGGGAGTTAGTTATTTTCAAATATAGTTAGACAAATTAAATATTATATGTGTATATTTATTTTGTCGTATAAATTTTAAGTAAATTTGGCTTGTCGTGTTTTCAAAAGGAAAGTGAGCTCAAGTTCCATCTCTGTCACTTACACCCTATGAGATCTTAGATAATGTACTCTCTTCTATGAATCTCTCCTGTAAATTGTGGAGGGTATGCCAGAGGCACGAAAAGTCTTCTCTGTTAGAAGACCCAATCAGTAATTAAATAAATAAATATTTAGGTATATATTTAAGAAAACTTATGTGTTCTTGAGTAAAGAGAAGGTTTGAGATGGTAAGTCTGCCTCAAAGTTCATTTGGGTTTTTCCATCCATAACAGATTAAGGAAAGAACTAAATGAACTTTTTGAACACCCCAATAAAATTCTGAAGATATGTAAGCCATAATTAATTTGAAGAAGTATCAGAACCAGAGTATTCAAGTGAAGATGTTTAAGAGGCAGTAGAGAATAAAGAACTGAGCCAAAGACAAGATGGAAAATTTTATTCACAACATGTTTTAGGCAGTAAAATTAAATAGCATGCTTTTCTCAAAATGTAAATGGATTGTATATCAAAAGATTTTGTATTAGTTGCTCAGAATTCACACCACATTTTCCTTTAGGAACCTTGTTATACATGACTTTTAGATCACAGGCTAGCCCTTCAGTTTTAGTGTGAGGTCATAAAGAAGTGCTTTAAGTCCTTAGACAGCTTAATGTATTATTATATTTATTATTTTTAAAAATACAAGGTTTGTTACTAAACCTTAAATTGTATCTCTCTGTTTCTGTCTCTCTCTCTCTCTCTCTCTCTCTCTCACACACACACACACACACACATACACATATGCACAGCTTTTCTGATTTCTCTTGAAAATTTACATTTGGCAGGGCTAATACTGCATTCCTGTGGAGCAAATGCTGGATTATGCAAGTAATCTGATGATGTTTAAAAGCTACCCCTTTAGAAACTTTGCCACAGTACCCTACAACTTTCTTTTGTTTTTCAATTAACTGCTTTACAGATGATGAGATGGTTAGCTAACATCACTGACTCGATGAACATGAGTTTGACCAAACTCCGGGAGATAGTGATGAAGGACAGGGAAGCCTGGCGTCCTGCAGTCCATGGGGTCTCAAAGAGTCGGACACAACTTAGTGACTGAACAACAACAGGCTACTTTACACTTTTATCTTTGGGTATTTTGTTTGTGATCCTCATGATGTATTTCATGTTTATCATATTATTCTTTCTAGTAGTATTTGCCTTGAAACCTGCCCACTACATGCAACAATTTTTAAAAGTGAAACATGCTTGGATTACAAATGAGATACAGGAACAGACTGTGTCTCATTCTAGTGGGTTTGGATTCCTCTACCCAGCCTCCTTGTCTTCTGCTGCCTGTGAATTCTTGTAGAACTTCTTCCTTAACTGTTGGTTGTTCCTTGGTCTCTGAGTTAAGACTGGAGGATGAGGGGAGGGGATGCAAGATTGTGTATTCGGTAGGAACTTTAAATCTGCAGGTCAAGAGAAAGGTGTAGGCTGGATATAGCATCACTTGCAGCAAATTATGGTCATTACAAGAACTGGAGTACAGATTAGGAAAAGAAGAGGACTAGAATGAAGTCTTGGGAAACTAACATTAAGGAAATAGGTGGAAGAAGAATAGGAACCAGCAGACAACGAAAAAAGGAGGTCTGAGAGGTAAGAGGGGAATCAGAAAAGAAGGGCCAAAAGGGCTTCCCAGGTGGCGTTAGTGGTAAAGAACCTGACTGCCAATGCAGGAGGCATAAGAGATGTGGGTTCAGTCCCTGAGTTGGGATGATCCTCTCGAGGAGGGCATGGCTATCCATTCCAGTATTGATACCTGGAGAATCCCATGGATGGAGGAGCTTGGCGGGCTATGATCCATAGGGTTTCAAAGAGCTGGAAATGACTGAAGCGACTTTGCACATGTAAGCCGAAAGTAGAGTTTTAAGAAGGAAGGAATGAAAAAATAAGCTAAATGAATTAGGGACGTTAAGCAATCTAAGAATTAGAAGTCACATTTTGTTTGGTCAGCTAGGAGGTGATTCCTATACTGATGATGAAATGTTTAGCTTCAAGGATGTGAGGATTTAGTAAACCTTTGACCATCTGTGTGAATGTATTGATGTTAAAAGGATGGAATGTTGTTCATTCCAATCTTAGTAAAATTCTTTTATCATGTTAACAGATCATAGAAAACAAGAAAATGAAAAACAGTAACTTGATAAAAAGAAATAATCATATATATATAAATTATAATTAATTATACTTTGGAAAAATATATAGAGTTATCATCTAAACTGGGACACTTTTGAAAAGAAAAGAGCTAGCTTTTAATAATTGAATTAAGTACAAACCTCACCTATCCTAGGCAATCTGAAATGGATGTTAAATCTGATTATATAGTTCATATTTTTTGAGTGCTCTGTTCCAGACAGTGAGATGAGTTCTTTACTAGCATATCTGATTTAATGAGTAAGGGTTTCAGTTGCCATCAGAAGCAATTGTTTCTTTGTAAATTCTGAATTCACTGACAAAATTGTGATACATAATTTTGATGTCTTTATTGACCTTAACTCTATATTAAAAAAAAGATGGTACCTATTATACCAAATTGTGTCCTAGGGAATGGGGAGATGAAAATGATTAATGTATAGTTCTAATTGTTAATAATCTACTGGTGGAGTTGAGAGAATCTGGGAACAAGAGCAAAGTGTCATGATAGTGTAGTTTCTGAAGACTCCAACTAGTGTTTTAGTACATTATGTTCTGTATTTTTTAGGGTTCAGATTATTGTGTGTTTGAACAAGGTAGAGTTTGCTTTTTGTAAAAAGTTTTACCAATGGAATAGATAAGGTATAGTTAACTGTATACCAATGGAATAGATAAGGTATAGTTAACTATATAAAAGTGAATTTTTCTCTACTATAGAAAATATATTCTATGTGTATGTATACACACACACACACACACATATATATATATATAGAGAGAGATCAATTCTTTATAGCAAAGGATTGCATATCTATATCTTTAATGGAATTTTAGTTGAACTCACACTATATTCTGTGAAGGGTCTGGCATATTTCTCTGACACATCAGGTAGATATGTGTGGCATTAATTAGCATAGGTATTGCTATAAATGACATGTCATTCCAGGACAACAAAAAGTGTTTGTTACTGATGTCAATCATTCACCCTTTGTCAGTTCAAAAAGCTTCCCTAAAGGAATGTTCATTGATCTTGCACTGATCCAAAATACAGCAAAACCATTTCTGTGTTCCTGAAACTAAAGTAGGACTACCTATGTTTGAAAAGCCATATGGAAATATTCATATAGAATGTATGTTGATAACCTTTAATAGTAAGACTATTGAGTTAGGCCAAGATTAGTTGATCTCTCTAAAACAAAGTATACCAGTTTTCTGTAATCCTAAAATCTAGCCTTGAATGAGTTTTCTCCTTCAGTAACATTAATTTTTGATAGTCAAATTTCTGTTTGTTTCACCAGAAATAATTTTGTGATATTCCAGGTAAATGATTGCAAGTACCGCTTATACTGGTTAAAATCAGCAGAGGCTCACACAAGTACCAATTTGTGATTAGATGGATGACTTAAAGAAATGCTTATGCCCACATATATATATACTTTTTGTATTTAGCAATTATGATATAGCTATTAATTGGCTTCATTTGTTTACTATATTGCCACTATAGTTTTGTTTTTTTTTTTTTTTGGAGGGGGATAACAATCACAAGTAAAAGAGTCTTAAATTTCTGAGCAAAAACTGACTTTACAGTGCTAGCAGACACGTTTCCCCCAGCTATATTTTATTTCTGATTTTCTCTAAATGTCCCCCCTATCTTCTAATTTATTATTTAATGGAAAGCAATATGAATGACTTTAAGATAAGGCAACAGTGTGTGATCCAGACTATGGCACAAGTTGAAGACATTTATCTTAATATTTCATTTTAATGAGGCAGAAAATATCCATTATTAGAAAACTGCAGTTTGATAAAGTTTGTAGAATACAATTAATTCTCTTAAAGTTATGACTTTTCATACCACCAAAGGTCAAACAATCATGCATTATGTTTCTGTGCTCTTGTGAAAGTAAGATGTATTGCATTTTTACATTGTATAGATTCCTTAGAGAATTAACATCAAATCAGATTAAAATGTCCTTGTGTCATATACTTTCATTTGACCAACATTCTGTTAGAATAGCAGTTCCCAACCTTTGCACCATCTTCACAGTTTATACGCTAGATTTCTTGCCCTGCCTATAGATTCTTTACTGTCTGTTTCTAGTCTCTCTCATGCTCTTGAAATCATCTTTTTTTATTATTCCATTAAAAATTTTTAAAATGGATTTTCCTTTACACTTTTCTAATCATCCTGTAATTCTTTAGCCCTAAGACATTAAAATGAATGAGTAAAAATATTTGATACCTAATCGTCTCTGCCAGTCCATTCAAACTCATGGATTTTCAAAATTATGTTAAAG
Source organism: Tragelaphus eurycerus (assembly GCA_935064755.1). Classification (NCBI taxonomy): domain Eukaryota; kingdom Metazoa; phylum Chordata; class Mammalia; order Artiodactyla; family Bovidae; genus Tragelaphus; species Tragelaphus eurycerus. The sequence continues at coordinate 43,344,919 of CAKXYN010000002.1, forward strand.
TCTTTTAAAAATACATTTGAGCAGGCTTTTGTAGTCATTTGGATTTTGAATATTAATTTTCTCTTGCTATGCTGCTTAGCCATAAAAATGAAAAAGAAGATAGATGTGGGTTTCTTTTAGTGGTGTTAATTTAAACTACTTGATTTATTTATTATAATATTCAACAATGGCGATTCCTATTTTCTCTGTTCACTTCAGATCCAAAGGAAAATAATGAGAAACCCCCACCCCCCAGGACAGTAAGAAAAAAGTTTGATGCATTTTGTAGTAATTGATTAAAAGTATAATTTCCCCCTAGATCAAACAAATAATAGAAGTCTGTTGAAGCTTTGTGCTGACCTATTCTGGAAGTAGAAGAATACCCTGGAGAAAGGAGCATTGTAAGCACAAAGAATAAAACCCCTCAATCCTGGGAGAGAGAATTAAAGTCTAACCCTCCAAATGTAAGTCATCTGTACTCTATGTTTTCCATCTCTGTTTTTGTGGCTGGCTGCTCAGGTGTTAGTAGAAAAATATGTTATGACAATGTTCTTTGCATTTGTTTTTCTCTACAAAATATACATTTGTTTTGGTTGGTAACTTAAATTTGTATTTGTGTTAACGTTTTCTAACTAAAATAAGGTAATGCTTTACAATAATAACACTCAGTGCAAAATGGATTAATTTTAATTTTATCTTCTGGCAGAGAACTGTTAAGAATTTTGAGAGTATTCTGATGAAAGGAAGGTAACTTCCTTTGATTTAGTATGTGCATTTGTGCCATTGTAATCCCTTTATGCTCTAAACTTTGATTCCTTCTTTTTCTTTTGTATTTCTTCATATCTGAGAATAAGACTATCTTAATATATCTATTTAAATCCACCTTTCAGTAAGAGAGACAGTATGTCCTTTTTTCACTTTGCATGGTGAAAATGAATTGGACTGACTTTGTATCCATACTATAAAAATATATAAATTTTGTCAGCTTAGTGTATTGGAAAGACTGATTTCCTGTTTTGTTAGGGTGAACTTAAAAGATGTCTGTTAATGATTTTATAGAAACATAGAATTCAGTTGCTGTTCAGAAATTGGTAGAAAGAATGATGACTAAAGGCAGGGCTTATTTTAGGAAAATTATTTGGGAAGAAATTTCTTATCATCAACACCTTTATCTGGAAAGTTACCTCATGTATCATCCTTGCATAAGGCAGTTGATATGTGATATGATGGCTTAACTGCCAGAAATTTGACTTTTATTTAATAATTGATTACCTTTTTCATTTGTCAGTGGAAAGATTCAGTGATAGTGTATTGTTTTCATTTTAAAAGGTCCAGAGTATACAGTAGATAATGAATACTTAGTGTTGAATAAAACCAAATCATAAATTCTCCCAGTTATCACCAAAATTTAAATATGAGTCTTTACAGATTTTGAATGTGATATTCTTAACCACATAGTGTCTGACAAAGTTGTCAAAGAAGTCTGCAGTGAGAATCCCTCATCATTTCTACGTTCACGTTTAATCTTATTGTTTGGAATGTCTGATAGAGCCAGGAAACACTGTGGCCATTCCTGACATTCTATACTTGTGAGTTAGAAATCTTAAATTTAGCACAAATTATGCATAAAAAATAAGTCTTGGAAGTTCAGTTCACAATTTTTAATCATTGAATTAAAATAGACAACTTAGAGAAAGACTGCAAATATTAGTATTGCTTTCAGGACATAAAACAATTGCTTTTCACTTAAAACTTTTTTATAACCAAAAATTGTGAGGAAACTTTAAAAAGTTATTGAAATTTGATGGGTTGGTAGTGAACCATTTACTGGTTTGAGGTTGATGAAGAATTGGAAAGCATTGTCATTCACAGAAAAAGATTCCAATCTTCTGCTCTACAGCAATGAAAGTATAATATATAGCAACAGTAACAAGGTTGGATCTCCTAAGGATAATGTTGATTAAAAACACCCAAATCTAAAAGAATGAATGCTGTATGATTTCCTTTATATGAAGTTCCAAAGCTAGACTTTGATGTTTAGGGATGTAAGAAGTGATTATAACAAAAGTAAAGATGATGGTTAAGTTCTAGGTAGGTGGTCGACGGGGAAGGCGATGGCACCCCACCCCAGTACTTTTGCCTGGAAAATCCCATGGACGGAAGATCCTGGTAGGCCGCAGTCCATGGGTTCGCTAAGAGTCGGACACGACTGGGTGACTTCACTTTCACTTTTCACTTTCATGCATTGGAGAAGGAAATGGCAACCCACTCCAGTGTTCTTGCCTGGAGAATTCCAGGGACAGGGGAGCCTGGTGAGCTTCCTGTCTATGGGGTCGCACAGAGTCGGACACGACTGAAGCGACTTAGCAGCAGCAGGTGGTCGAAATTGAGGTGAAGGTTCCAGGACCTTCTGGTGTTTCAGCAGTTTTCTGTTTATTCACTAGGTTGGTGGTTGCATAAATATTTGCTTTATACAAAATCATCAATGAGAAACTAGATATTTCTCTACTAAGACTGCAAAGTAAAATGTCCCCTCTTAAACATCCTATTCAGTATCATACTGGAAATCCTAAGTAGTAAGATTTTAAAAAAGGGAATTAAAAGACATACAGATTGGGGAGGAAGAAACACAGTTGTCTTTTTGCAGATGACATGATTATCTATGTAGAAAATCCAAAAGATGATTGCAATATTGTAGATTACAACAACAATATTGGGAAAACTATAAAATTCTGATGAAAGAAATAGATAGACATACTCAATATGGTTATAATGTCACATCTTATTAACTTGAAGATTATAGATTTAGCATAATCCCAGTCAAATCCCTATAAGTTATTTTGTGAATATTGATAAACTAGTCCTTAAATTTATAGGGAAAGACAAAAGACCCAGAATAGAAAAAAAAAGAGCAAAGTCAGAAGACTAACACCACCAGACGTCAAGACTTTGTTTAAAGAAAAGACCCTGATGCTGGAAAGATTGAAGGCAGGAGGAGAAGGGGACAACATGAGATGGTTGGATGGCATCACTGACTGTATAGACATGAGTTTGAGCAAGCTCCGGGAGTTGGTAATGGACAGGGAAGCCTGGCGTGCTGCAGTCCATGGGGTGGCAAAGAGTCGGACACGACTGAGCAACTGAACCGAACACAATGAAGACAGGATGGTATTGACAAAATAATAGTTCTTTGCAATGAACACTAAAGAACCTAGAGGTAGACCACACAAGCACAGTCAACTGATCTTTGACAAATGAGTGAAGGCAGTTCAATTGAAAAAGGGCAATAACTTCAGAAGTGATGCTGGAACAACTATTTGTACAATTTTATGCAAAATAATAGACACAAAACATATACTTGTTATAGAAATGAATAAAAAAGGGATCCTAGAGCTAAGTGTAAAATGTAAAACTATAAGACTGCTGGAAGGTAACATAGGTGAAAATCTAGGGGATGATTTTTTAGATAAAATACCAAAAGTTCAATCCATGAAATTAAAAAAAATTATGTTTGATAAGTTGTACTTCATTAAAATGAAAAACTTGTATTTTTGAAAAGACATTGATAAGGGTATTGAAAGACAAGACACACACTGGAAGAAAATATTTGTAAAACACCTATCTGATAAGGGACTTGGTATCCAAAATAAACAAAGAACAATAAGAAAACATATAATCCAATTTAAAAGTTGGAGAGAGCTTTAGAGGGATCTCACTGAAGAAGATAATTCTGATGGCAAATAAGCATATGAAAAGATGCGTGGTATTTATTTCATTAGGGAACTGTAAATTAAAACAATAAGATACCACTACTTACCTAGTAGAATGGCTGAAATTCAAAATACTGACATCACCAAATGCTGCCAAGGATGTGCAACAAGCAGCAAGGTCTCTGATTTGTTGTTGGTGGGAATGAATATAGCTTCTCTGGAAAATAATTTGGCAGTTTATTATGAAGATAAGCACACGTACAGTCTTCACTACTATGCAGCCCAGCTATTGCACTCCTGGGTAGTTACCCAAATGAGTTGAAAACATGTCCATGAAAAATTTGCACAATGTTTATATAAACTTTATTCATAATTGCCAAAACTAAAAAGCAAACAGAATGTCCTTTACTAGATAAGTAAGCAAACTGTGATATAGCTAGACAATGGACTATTAATTCAGTTGGTGAAAAGAAATGACCTATTAAGCCACAAAAAGACATGGGGAACCTTAAATGAATATCACTGAGTGAGTTAAATCATTTGTAAAGCCTACATACTGAGATTCCAACTATATGACATTCTGAAAAAGGCAAACTGTGGAGACAGTAAAAAGCTCAGTGGTTGCCAGGGGTTGAGGAGAGAGAAGGACGAATAGGCAGAGCACAGAGGACCTTTAGGGTGGTGAACCTATTCTGTGTGGTTCTTTAATGACGGGTACATAGCATTATGTATTTGTCAGCTGTATAATTGTGGAACTATACAACACAAACAGTGAACCCTAGTGTGAACTCTAGACTTAAGTTCATAACTATGTTTTAACATGGTTCATCAGTTGTAGCAAATATAGCACAGTATTGCAAAATCTGAATAATAGAAGAAACTTTATGTGTTTTGGAGATGGAGAAGACGTGTATGGGAACTCTGTAGTTTCAGTTGAATTTTTCTATAAAAGTAAAACTCTTCTAAGTAAATGAAAGCTTTACTTTAGATATGTTTTTGCATGTAAAATATATTTTTTAAAAAATTAAGAAAGCAATCTCAATGATTCTGTTAAATAGAATTCCAAGAAAAAGTGACATAATATCATATTTGATCTTTCTACTCTGGATATTCAAGCTTTTTAAAAAGATAGGGTTTTAAAATCATTATTTTCTGATTTTATAAAGCACTTCTCAGACAGCTCAGCTAGTAAAGAATCTGCCTGCAGTGTACAAGACCCTGGTTCAATTCCTGGGTTGGGAGTGTGTTTTACTTGGGGAAAGTGCTAATATCCATATAGGAAGACCTCTGTGCTTGCATATATTTAGTAACTTTTTATGACAGCTATGTAGAATAAACTTGTTTTAAGATAGTTCAGTTTTGAATTAACAAAAATACATATATATATATAAATTTTTTTTTTTACCCCAAACCCATATACCCAAAACCCATTCTGTAGTAAAGAAATGATATTTACTGAGTTTTTTGTAGCTTCTTAAAATTTAATGCATTTTATGCAGTGGTCCATCCTCCTGAGACACTTAAGTGGGATTTTGTTAATTTTAATGTTAGCATGTTGTAAAAGAAATGAAAAACAGATGCACTTTATATTCTCTCTCTGAATAGAAATTTTCAAATGCAGTTTCAGTTTAAAAAGTACCAGATATGTTTATTTTTTTTTGCTTGACCAACCTAGATAGCATATTCAAAAGCAGAGACATCACTTTGCCAACAAAGGTTCGCCTAGTCAAGGCTATGGTCTTTCCTGTGGTCATGTATGGATGTGAGAGCTGGACTGTGAAGAAGGCTAAGCGCCAAAGAATTGATGCTTTTGAACTGTGGTGTTGGAGAAGACTCTTGAGAGTCCCTTGGACTGCAAGGAGATCCAACCAGTCCATTCTGAAGGAGATCAGCCCTGGGATTTCTTTGGAAGGAATGATGCTAAAGCTGAAACTCCAGTATTTTGGCCACCTCATGCGAAGAGTTGACTCATTGGAGAAGACTCTGATGCTGGGAGGGATTGGGGGCAGGAGGAGAAGGGGACGACAGAGGATAAGATGACTGGATGGCATCACTGACTCAATGAATATGAGTCTGAGTGACCTCCGAGGGCTGGTGATGGACAGGGAGGCCTGGCGTGCTGCGGTTCATGGGGTCGCAAAGAGTCGGACACGACTGAGTGACTGATCTGATCTGAACATTTTTTCTTGCTTTTCTTTTTTCTTCCTCCTTTCCTCTTTTTCCTCCTTATTTTTTCTTTCATTCTCAGTATATTCTAATATTTAATGTTCGAAGGAGAGAGTATAATCTTATTTAACTAGTTGACATTAACAGAAACCAGGAATTTATTATTCATAAAACTGAAATTTAAAAATCCCCCTTTTCTTCAAACTCTGGATATGGCTAGGCTCAACACAAATGTCTAGGGAGAATGCATCTGTTGCTATTGCATTTTTTTTGTTTCCCTGAAAACTTGGCATTTGTAAAATATCTTTGATTTTGATTTGTCTTGGCCAAAACCCAGATTACCAGGGAATTACATTTTTAACATATTCAACCAAGAATTATCTTTGTAACAACTTTTCCTTTGCCATATTGAAATTTTGGGAATAAAATCAGATTTTGTTTGAAAAACCAGTTATGTTTCTTCATAATGCCAGAGTGAATTTTTTTCTACGTTAAAGTAATACCACACAATACTTAAATTTTGCCTAAAACTTACTTTAAGCATACTGTGGAAGAAAGATCATTTTTGCATTTGACACACCTGGGTTTGTTCAGCCATGTATTTTTTTATATTGATCTTGGTAAGTTTTATATGTGAAAAAAATGATTTTCATATAGGCTTTTGTGAAGATTGAATGATCAAACTTTAAAAATACGTGGCACAGAATAGGCACTCAATAGTAGAGATCTCTCTTACCTTTTCTATGCATGTAGAAATGTTTGTTATAAATATAAGTATGTGTGTATATTTTCATGTGTGTATGTGTTTATATATATGTCTCCATCTCTGTCTCTATGTATAGCAGTGTGCAATACATAGTGATTTATTCTATTTATTAAATTCTGAAGCAGATAATTATTCTGGAAAGGATATAGTTCCATAATTCAGGAAATATGGTTTCGATCACCGTATGGAAATACTTAAAAAGTTATTATTTCTTTGTGGCCTAGTATTTCTGTAACTTTATATTAACCTACCTGGAATATTTATAAATTCTTAAAAGAAGATCTAAAGAATGTTTATGTTTCTTTTACAAATTCCCAGCAGGCAATAGAGGAATTTTTTTCTCCTTCAATGATATATCAGAGGATGATATATAGGATATATATCCTACATTTTGGGGGAGTTCAAAAAGATTTGCTTTGGGCAATTTGAGAGGCTATATAGGAGTATGGAAAACAAAATAATTTATTTATTAAGTGTCTGAAAAGAGACATATCAGTCTTAACAAGAAAAAAAAATACAAAGGAGGAGTTGAATCTTCCCAAAAAATTGATATTCATGGGATTTAGTTTTCATTAGATAACAAAGCACCAGTTTCTTAGGGCAGCTTTTTACAGCTGTCTTCTTAACTGATTTGAATCTTTGTAAGATAGTAATTCAACAAAATGAGGTGTAATATCCATGTTCTTTTACAATGATGTAAGCTTTTTTGCAAAAGCAGTTGTTAATGTCTTAAGAAAGTAACCCACCTGAATGTGTCTTGTGACTGCTGAATGACTCCCTAGAATCTTAATGAATGGATTGCCCTCAGACCCTCAAGGGAGGATTTTAACAAAGAAACAGAATGCTTAAATGCAAGGCTAAAACTCATCCAGCTATGTACCTTATCACAGAAGCCTGACCTCTTGGTTTTAAGTGCTTATTATTTTTTAAAAAAGGCAAACTAGTTAAAACTATTGTAGTCCTGTATATCTCTTCTATTTTAAGATAGTAAAGACAAAACTTATTAAACACAGAATAGATGGTAATCTCCGAATCCATTTGAAGGATTAATTACCCTTTTGAGTCTACTTCCAAGCTAATGATGCAAAGTGATATCTGAAAAAAGGGACTGAATATTCCTGGGATGAATGACTGTTTTTTAGTGGGTATGTGCCATGCTGTGCTTATTTGCTCAGTCATGTCCCGACTCTTTGTGACCCCATGGACTGAAGCCCACCAGGCTCCTATGATGTCCATGGAGATTCTCTAGGCCAGGATACTGGAGTGGGTTGCCATACCCTCCTCCAGGGGATCTTCCCAACCTTGGGATCAAACCCAGGTCTCCTGCATTGCAGGCCGGTTCTTTACCAGCTGAGCCACCAGGGAACCTCAAGACTACTGGAGTGGGTAGCCTATCCCTTCTTCAGGGGATATTCCTGACCCAGGAATCGAACCAGGGTCTCCTGCATTGCTGGTGGTTTCTTTACCAGCTGAGCTACCAGGGAAGCCCTTAGTGGGAGCATCAATGATCTATTAATAGTTTTGTGGAGGTGATGATTCTACTCATGCAATTATCACTTAAATGCTTCATTTTGATTATAGCCCAATGGAACAGTATGAGAGCAACATAGTGGCCTCGGGGAAAAAATATGTAGTTTGAAGGTATATTTTCTCCTGAAGATAATTTCTGCTGAAGTCTGTTAAATGTTCAGTAATTTTTATTATTGTACAACTTAAAAGGACCACCTTATCTTTTTGTAAGTAAGACTGTACCATTTTTCAATATAGAGAGTATATTTTAGTAAATTTTTTACCTAAATAAATAGCCATCCACTATCTCAGATACTTAAGCTATATATAAAAGCATTTCTTGGTCAGCTGATCTGGGTAAATTGGTTAAGAATGTCTTTCCCTGAAAATTATTTTAAAGATTCTTTTCACTCTAGAATCCAAAGTGGTAACTTTAAGATTTTTATTTTAAAATCCTGTGGACATACACAAGATAACACAGTAAGCACTCATATATTCAAATTTGACATATGTGAATATTTTGTTGTATTCAGATCTGTCTTTCTTTTTTTAAAAATACAATACCATAAATGAAGCAAAAACTGTGTGCTCTCTTCTTGCCTCTCTCTCGGCTAGAGAAATTTACTGAATTTGGTGTTTATCTGTATTCTTATTCATTTTTGTGATTTTAACATTTATGTGAGTGGCATCATATTAAATCTGCCCTTCTGAAGAAGTTTTGCTTTCAAAAATTATGTTTAGGGGCCTTATCCATGGTGATAAACACAGGTCTGATTTCTTAGGTTTTTTAAGTTAGCTATTATTAAAGTAAACCTTGTACATTTATGAGTTTTGCAGTTATATACTGAAAACTGCAGAAGTTGTATATGAACATTGTGGTGAATTTTCACAGAATAGACAGATATGTGTAATCAGTACCCAGCTAAAGAAATAGCACCCCACCAGGTCTCAGAAGCTCCCACTCAGAAGTTACTATCCCTCCCCACCCCTGCCAGGGAAACAGTATTCTAACCCCTAACACATAGGTTAGTTTTGTGCTTTGGAACGTTATATGAATGGAATCATTTAGTACATAGTCTTCTGTGTGTGTCTCACATTTTTTTGTTAATATTAGGTTTACATGCTTCCTCCATGTTGTTGTGTATAGTTAAGTGTCTATACAGAGTGCTATATAGTATTCCATTATGTGAATATACCACTGTTTATTTCCACTGGACTTTGGGATGTTTGTATTGTTTTCACTATTAGGACATTTGTATATGTCCTTTTCATATTATGCATATCTGTATAGCTTGGGGGAGAGATTTTGTATGATAAAATATCTACATCATTGTGTCAACTGAGTGTCTGTGTGTGTGCTTAGTTGCTCATTTCAGTTCAGTCACTCAGTCATGTTCGACTCTTTGTGACCCCATGGACTGCAGCATGCCAGGTGTCCCTGTCCATCACCAAACTCCCGTAGTTTACTCAAACTCATGTCCATTGAGTTGGTGATGCCATCCAACTATCTCTTCTTCTGTCGTCCCCTTCTCCTGCCTTAAATCTTTCCCAGCATCACAGTCTTTTCCAGTGAGTCAGTCCTTCGTATCAGGTGGCCAAAGTATGGGAGTTTCAGCTTCAGCATCAGTCCTTCCAATGAATGTTCAGGACTGATTTCCTTTAGGATGGACTGATTGGATCTCCTTGCAGTCCAAGGGACTCTCAAGAGTTGTCTCCAACACCACAGTTCAAAAGCATCAATTCTTCAGCCCTCAGCTTTGTTTATAGTCCAACTCTCACATCCATACATGACTACTGAAAAAACCATAGCTTTGACTAGACAGACCTTTGTTGGCAAAGTTGCTCAGTTTTGTTGGCTTAGTTGCTCAGTCCTGTCCAATTCTTTTGACCCCAGTCCATATTCTTGCCTGGAAAATCCCATGGATGGAGGAGCCTCAAAGGCTATAGTCCATGGGTCGCAGAGAGTCAGACATGACTGAGTGACTTCACTATACTATACTGTGGACTGTAGCCCACCAGGCCCCTCTGTCCATGGGATTTTCACTCTAGTGTTCTTGCCATTTCCTGCTCCAAGCAGTCTTCTTGACCCAGGGATTGAACCCAGGTCTCCTGCATGGGCAGGTAGGTTCTTTTACCACTGAGCCACCTGGGAAGCCCTTAGTGTCTGTATCCTCAGTTATCTTTATATAGTGTCACTGTCAACATTAGTAGACACTGCCATGCAGTCTTATAAAATTTATATCCCAATTTACTGTCCCATCATTGATGCATAATGTCCCATCAACTCATGCATCAGTTTCTCCATTTGTTGCCAGCATTGAGATTGTCTTTTTTTGTTTTTACCATTGTTGTGGATAATACTTAGGTTTTAATTGTTCTTTCATTCAAGCTTAGCTATTTTAAAATCCTTCTTCAGTAAATGAACAGTTCAACTGTTTACAGTTTTTTTTTTTTTTTTTTTAATTTTTTTTGCAGGGGAAAATGGACAAAGGAAAGGATCAATGAGGGTGGGAGGGAAATGGGAAGGAAGAAGGAGGGTGATGGTGGGGAGGAGTATGTGTAATTTCTTAACTAATGGCTTTCTGTTTTTAATCACAAAGAACATTTAAAAAAAATCATGTTGAATTCATCCTATATTAGGAGGTTTGTTCTGGAAATGAAAAGTTCAGGAAACTAAAAGTCCAGTTTGGGTGTCCTCATCTTAGGCACATCTTGGTATTTTGTATTGGTAGGTCTATCTTTACCACAATATATTATTTAGGACGGGATCACATTTGTCACTTCTTCCTCTCTACTACCCAAAGTGGTACCAGACCCATAAAATAGTCAATAAACATTTACAGAGTGAACAAATAAGTCTATTTTTTTTTAACTCTCCTGGATGAACTGAATTTTTTGAGGCTCATAAGTGAATATGTTTTCTTCTTTACTTTGTCTATTACAGCCAGATTGTATGAGTGGGGTATTAAAGTCTCCCACTATTATTGTATTGTTGTATATTTCTTCTATCATACTAATTAGTGTTTGTCTTAGATATATCAATGCTCCAATGTTGGGTGCATATATATTTAAAATTGTTATAACTTCTTTTTGGATTGTTCCTTTAAGTCGTTATGTATAACCTTGATTGTCTCCTTTTCAGGACCATTAAAGTCAATTTTATCTGATATGAGTATTGCTACTCCTGTTTTCTTTTGGTCCATATTTGCATAAAAAATCTTTTTCCAGCCCTTCATTTTCAGTCAATATATATCCCCTATTTTAAGGTGGTTCTCTTGTAGACAACATATATAGGGGTCTAGTTTTTATATCCATTTGACCCGTTTTAGTCTTTTGGTTGTCTCTTGTAGACAAGGAATGTAGGGGTCTTGTTTTTGTATCGATTCAGCCAGTCTTTGTCAGTTGATTAGGGCATTCAGCCCATTAACGTTTAAAGCAATTACTGATAAATAGGATTTACTTTATTGCTTTGGGTTCGAATTTATACACCCTTTTAATGATTCCTATCTAGAGAATGTCCTTTAGTTTTTGTTGGAGAAATGGTTTAGTGGTGCTAAATTCTCTCAACTTTTGCTTATCTGTGAAGCTTTTGATTTCTCCTTCATATTTGAATGAGATCCTTGCTGGATACAATAATCTAGGCTGTAAGTTATTTTCTTTCATCACTTTAATTATGTCTTGCCATTCCCTCCTGGCTTGGAGAGTTTCTATTGAAAGATCAGCTGTTATCCTTATGGGAATTCCCTTGTGAGTTATTTGATGTTTTTCCCTTGGCTGCTTTTAATATTTGTTCTTTATATTTAATCTTTTTAATTTGATTAATATGTGTCTTGGGGTGTTTCACCTTGAGTTTATCCTGTTAGGGACTCTCTGGATTTCTTGAACTTGAGTGGTTATTTCCTTCTCCATTTTAGGGAAGTTTTCAACTATTATCTCCTCAAGTATTTCCTCATGGTCTTTCTTTTTATCTTCTTCTTCTGGAACTCCTATGATTCGAATGTTGTAGCGTTTAATGTTATCCTGGAGGTCTCGGAGATTGTCCTCATTTCTTTTGATTCGTTTTTCTTTTTTCTCCTCTGATTCATTTATTTCTAGGATTCTGTCTTCTAATTCACTAATCCTATCTTCTGCCTCTGTTATTCTACTATTTGTTGCCTCCAGGGTGTTTTGGATCTCATTTATTGCATTATTCATTATATGTTGACTCTTTTTTATTTCTTCTAGGTCCTTGTTAAACCTTTCTTGCATCTTCTCAATCCTTGTCTCCAGACTATTTAACTGTGATTCCATTTTTATTTCCAGATTTTGGATTAATTTCACTATCATTATTCGGAATTCTTTATCAGGTAGATTCCCTATCTCTTCCTCTTTGGTTTGGTTTGGTGGGCATTTATCCTGTTCCTTTAGCTGCTGGGTATTCTTTTGTCTCTTCATCTTGTTAAAATTGCCAAGTTTAGAGTGTCCTTACTATATTCTGGTAGTTTGTTGAATTCTCTTTATTGAGGTGGTTTACTGGTCTTTTCAATATCTGATCTCTGCCCTGTTGAACAGGGAGAGATGAACACCCAAATCTAAGCCGGCCAGGTTCAGGCACTCCAGGTTCAGAAGCACAGACTCGGTTGAGTCTGCGTTTTATGCCCTTCCCAGGTCTTAGTAGCGCAGGCGATGAAGTGTTTAGCGAGCGCAGCTGCTGCAACTTATCGCCTCCCCGCCGCTCAGTTTTCTGGGTATACAACCGGCGCACTTTCTGAGGCAGATGTTGACCATCCAGAGCCCCAAGAAGCATGAGTTAGCACAGAAACCTGCTTACAGTTTTGTAGTCAACGTCTCTCTAGGGCTGTGGTTGCCCGCTTCCGGCTCTGGCTGCCTGTCACTGGAGTGGGACGGTCTGCAGCCAGCTATCTCTGTGCAGTCCTTTGTTCTGTACGTAGTCCTGGTGGTGTCTTAAGTTAGGGCTGGCTTTTGATATACTTTTGATATAGTAGATAACCGACAGTCTGGTTATTTCGCTCAGATAGCGCTCAGGATAGCTAGGTCAAATCCTTTCTCAAAGCGATGCAGGCTGCTCCGCTCCTCCTAGCCCGGCCCCTGCTTGCTAATAGCAAATGCTGGTGTCCGCACCGCTTCTCCGCAAAAGGAGTTACCGTAGGGCTCGTAATCTCCTTTTGAAGACAATGAATTGTCTTTCTAAGTGCCTGATGTCCTCTGCTGGCATTCAGAAGTTGTTTTGTAGAATTTACTCAGCATTCAAATGTTCTTTTAATGGATTTGTGGAGGAGAAAGTATTCTCCCCATCCTACTCGTCCGCCATCTTAGCTCCTCCCTTCTGTTTAAAGTTTTTTATTATTCTAAACACTAATGCAGTGAATGTATCTGTATATTTCTTTTTGTGTACATGTTTGAGACTTTTGTTAAGGTTGTAAGTTGCAGTAGAATATCTGAGTTTTAGAATACTACATCTTTATTTTTACGATGTACAGGTATATGTCTAGTTGAGTTATATTGCAAAGTGATAATTTTTATTTCATTATAAAGTACAGAGTATAAATGTTGCTTTTTTTTTAAGAGCATCATGTAAAGCTTAGGACCTGATGATTTGGGGAAAATTTAATAGGGAGAGATGAAACATCCTGCATAGCTCCTGGCATTTAGATTAAGAACTTCCATTATTATTGTTTTCACTCTTGGATTAAGCATATTAATTATATTGCTTATTAATTAATTTATTATATTGCTGCACAGTGCTCATTCTGGTGTCCATTACAAGTCATGTAAGCTCTCCCACCATACATTTAAAGTAGCTTCTTTCTATCTTTGAAATCTATTTACTAGAGCTCTATTCTTACCTGTATAACAAGAGTCATTGCATATATTTGATCTTGATGTTTGATAACCCAGTGGCATTATATACTCAGATAGTTTGGAAAGTTTATATAATTTGACTGATAGAATTGCACACTCGTGATATTCTTATTAAAGATTTGATCCTAAGCAAAATGGTGAATTGCACCCAACATTTGCTTTGTGCCACTCCCACTGAGTTTTATTAAAGTGGCATGTGCTTTTATTTTATAGTTAAGATATTTATATTTTCTGGTCAATGTAAGAACAGAAAAAGTTAGTATTGGTAGGATGACCAAGTGAAAGTCGCTTAGTCATGTCCAACTTCTTTGTGACCCCTCCATGGGTTCTCCAGGCCAGAATACTGGAGTGGGTAGTCTTTCCCTTCTCCAGGGGATCTTCCCGACACAGGGATCAAACCCAGGTCTCCCACATTGCAGGTAGATTCTTTACAAGCTGAACCACAAGAGAAGCCCAAGAATACTGGGTTATCCCTTCTCCAATGGATCTTCCCAACCCAGGAATCAAACCAGGGTCTCCTGCAGGCAGATTCTTTACCAAATGAACTATCAGGGAAGCTTAGGATGACCAAAGGAAGACCTTTAATCTCAAGTCTTAGGTTTGACCCTATTAGTGAGATAAGTCAATATTTTTCTTAAATAAAGAATTCAGTTAGTTTATCTGTTACCACTATTTTGAAAAATAATTTCCATTTCTCTCATTGCCCTTTTCCCCACCAGGATCCTTAATTAATCTTAATCTAGTCAACCTCTAGTTTCTCTCTTCAGATGAGAGATGCATATTGCTACACGTTACTCTCTCTCCCTCTTTTTTCATTATAGATATTGACAGTCTTCTCTCTACCAACAAGTGTGTTTTGAACTAACAAATCAAATTTCAACTCAAAATTTCATGTTGATTTTTCAGAGTAAACTCTTATTACAGGTACATTTTAATTGAGCCTTCAATTATTGCCAGCTTCTTAATTTTTCAAAAACCTTTTCACTTAACTGGGTCTTAGGAGCCTTGTGCAAAAGAAAATTTTGGCTTTGTTGTGCAATTTAAAAATAGCATTTCTATTGTGTTCCTGTTTTCTTATGGTTAAAGTGATCTGAGATTAAATTTGTCTTATTTTAAATCTAGTTATATTTGAATTTAAATCTAATATCATGAATTGAGGTGTTTTAAGAAATATAATTTCTCAGTAGTTTCATTATAGAGATGAATGCTGATGAATATGATGGTTAATGAAAATATTAAAAACAGTAATTTTTGTTTTCTATTAGATTTTAAGAATCAGTGTGATAAGATGCCATCCTGTTTTCCACTCAGTACTTTTTATGCAGTGTTGTATAAATTTCTATATACCAGAGTCAACCCTGTGACCCTACTGCTCAGATTAGTACTGGTGCACAGTCCACACTTAATACATATTGGGTGAATGAATTGATTTGGATTTTCTCAGAAAGTATGTTGCCTCTTTACACTGTACTACAAGGTGAATGGAAGCTTTTGCCTTGAAGTGCAATCCTTTGGAAGACCACATTGAAATTAAATGAGTATGAATTATAATAGCTGAAAAATTAGTATCCTCCTGTGTAACAGGAATAACACCCAGGAAAAAGTTTCTCAAAACTGATGTCAAGTCCCTACTGTAACACAGCATAGTCTTCTGGGTTTGCTCTTTTTATAACTCAAAGGAACTATATTTGGCTTAATTAACAAAGATCATTTTCTTCAAGTCCCACCTTTGAATTAAAAAACAGAGAGAGAAAATAAACTATGCTATATTATAGTAGGTACTTATTTACCTTAAAAAATCTAAAAGTGTAAATATAGTAGTTTCTGAATTAACTCAGAGAGAGACAGGGCTATTGTCATCAGCTCTGAGAATTTTTCCTGGAGTGTAATGCCTGTGTAATTTCTCTTCTGCATTTTTTTTTTTTTTTTTTGACTCTGGAACAATTTCCTTTTCTACAAGAGGGGACTACATGATTGAATAATGTACTGATTGATGCCTTGAACAAGTTTCTTTGAAGATATGTATTAGACCATGTAGTGCATACAAAGATGTGTTATCATGTCTTGCTGGGTGTCACTCCTTCAGCTAGGATCCTTTTCATGGGTTCATAACTTTTCATTCTTGTATTGTCACTTTATTAGTACTTTGTAAAGGAGTGGATGTAATTACATGTGTTTAGACTGCTGTGCATGCAAAATGCCAGGCTGGAGGAAGCACAAGCTGGAATCAAGTTTGCAGGGAGAAATATCAATAACCTCAGATATGCAGATGACACGATGGTTATGGGAGAAAGCAAAGAGGAATTAAAGAGCCTCTTGATGAAGGTGAAAAAACTCACCATTCTAAAAACAAAGATCATGGCATCCAGTCCCATCACTTCATGGCAAATAGTTGGGTAAACAGTGGAAACAGTGACAGACTTTATTTTCTTAGGCTCCAAAATCACTGCATACAGTGAATGCAGCCATGAAATTAAAAAATGTTTGCTCCTTGGAAGAAAATCAATGACAAATCTAGACAGCATGTTAAAAAGCATAGACATTACTTTGCATACAAAGATGCATGTAGTCAAAGCTATGGTTTTTCCACTAGTCATGTACAGATGTGAGAGCTGGACAATAAAAAAATCTGAGCACTGGAGAATTGATGCCTTTGAAATGTGGTGCTGGAGAAGACTCGAGAGAGTCTCTAGGCGATCCCACCAGTCAATCCTAAAGGAAATCAACCCTGAATATTCATTGAAAGAACTAATACTGAAGCTCCAATACTTTGGCCACCTGACGCAAAGAGCAGACTCTTAGAAAAGACCCTGATGCTGAGAAAGATTGAAGGCAGGAGGAGAAAGGGAAGGCTGAGGATGAGACGGTTGGATGGCATCACTGACTCAATGGACATGAGTTTGAGCAAACACCAAGAGATGGTGAAGAACAGGCAAGCCTGGTGTGCTGCAGTCCATGGGGTAGCAGAGAATTGGACACTACTGAGCAACTGAACGACAACAACAGACTGCTGTGCCTAATAAGAAGTCTCTCAATGATATTACTGTTGATAAATCTTAGGGCAGTTTCTGTCTTTTGCCTTTCCTGAAATATTTAACACAGCTGACTGCTTCCTTGTTTTATCAACTCATGTTCTCATGGCATATTCTCCCACTTACTCCTTTTCCTAAGTCTCTTTTGTGAGTCTTTCCTTTGCCCATTGATAAATATAGGTATTTTCCTGTATTCTCTCTTCATCTTTTCATTTTGTGTGTTCATTATTCTAGATGAGCTCCCTTACTACCAGAGCTCTGATTGCCACTTTTTGTGTTGGGGCTCCCACTTTTGCATCTCTAGCTCACATTTTACCTCTGAGTGTGAGATCTGCATTTACAACTGTCTTCTTGTTATCTTTACTTAAATGTCCCACAGGGATCCATCTAAAATTCAGCTCATTGTCAACTCTTGTCTCACCTATAAAAATATGATGGAAAATATGCTTCTTTTGGACTTACTTGTCTTTCATGTATTGGAGAAGGAAATGGCATCCCACTCCAGTATTCTTGCCTGGAGAGTCCCAGGGACAGCAGAGCCTGGTGGGCTTCCGTCTATGGGGTCGCACAGAGTCAGACACAACTGAAGCAACTTAGCAGCAGCAGCAGCATGCTTCTTTTATGCTGTGTTATGTCTTACTGAATAGCAAGCACCATTATACTCCCAGTTGCCTATGTCAGAAATGTTGGATCACTAACACTGGGTCACTTAGACATCTCCTTTCTTCTTCTGTTTACTCTCCTTTGTTGTTCAGTCGCTCAATTATGTCAGTGTCTTTGTGATCCCATGGGTTGCAGCATGCCAGGCTTCCCTGTCCTTCACTATCTCCTGAAGCTTGCTCAGACTCATGGCCATTGAGTCGATGATGCCATCAACCATCCCATCCTCTGTCATCCCCTTCTCCTCCTGCCTTCAATCTTTCCAGGATCAGAGTCTTTTCTAATGAGTAAGCTCTTCACATCAGGTGGCCAAAGTATCCTAGTCTCATTAATTAAATCTCCAAATTTGATCAAAATGTTTTTCTTTTCCTACCTCTCAGTGATACTACACTAGTCTAAAACATTCACTTGGATCACTGCAGTGACTACCTGTTTTACTAAATTCTTAATGCCCTTTATCTTAATGCTGCCTTCTGACTCACAGGGTAGTGACTTGCCTTTTAAAAAAAGATTGGATAATTTTTATTTTCTTCTTAAAATTTTGCATTTGTTTTCTCTTGACCTTAGGGTAAAATATCAACTAACTCTTCAGAGTATTCTGTTAAGTCCCTGTAAATTTTGGACCATGCTTGTCCCCTTTAGTGTCATCTTTCTCTACTCAGTATATTTTAGACTCTTCTTTTTTACTTCACTTACTCTGACGTGATTTCATTAATTAATGGCTTTGAGTTCTTTTGTGTTTTGTGGCTCATGTGCATGTTGTTCCTTCTCTAGGACTTGATAATGAATGCATGGGGCAAAAATCTGGGTGATTTACACCCAGATTTACAAAGTTTAAAACTTCAAACTTTGTAATTATATTTTATGTACAATCTAAGCACCAAAGAATAACATACATATGAGCCCTCTTTATCCTAACCTCTTGCAACCTGAAATGTTTCAGAACTGCTCTTTGTGTAGTGATTCCCCAAAGATATCTTGCACTTGACGCCTCTGCATGCTTTGTTCTTTTTGTTGGAAAATACTCCTCTGCCTTTGTGGTAGATGAACCCCCTACTGTTCTTCAAGACCCAGTTCAAGCACAGCTTCTCTGAGAGACTGTGAACCTTCAAAGTTGTCAATGACAACTTCCTTTATGTCACCTGTGTACATTTTCCAGAAGATGTACCTGAGACTTGGAACAGTTAAGTAGCTGCTCCAGTTATTAAGTTATAGAACCAGAATTTGAACTTTCACCTGTCTGACTTTGAAGCATCAGTTTTTAACTATCCTTTGTTAGACAACAGCATCAATAAGAAAAATAAAATACTATATGAACTAATTAGCTAAAAAAGCTTTTATGTCATCAATGAGAAGAAGTGATATGACTGATATAGTAAATAAAATGTTTGATAGAAAGAATAGAGGAATCCTTATCTGTAGGATGGAGAAGGCAATGGCATCCCACTCCAGTACTCTTGCCTGGAAAATCCCATGGATGGAGGAGCCTGGTAGACTCCAGTCCATGGGGTCGCTAAGAGTAGAATACGACTGAGCGACTTCACTTTCACTTTTCACTTTCATGCATTGGAGAGGGAAATGGCAACCCACTCCAGTGTTCTTGCCTGGAGAATCCCAGGGACGGGGGAGCCTGGTAGGCTACCATCTATGGGGTCACACAGAGTCAGACACGACTGAAGTGACTTAGCATAGCATAGCATAGCATATCTGTAGGATGATGCAACTTCTAATCCAGTTTAGCTCAGCTTTGTTTGTAACACTCTAAGATGCCTCTGATTCTCAAAAAGGATATGAGGTCAAACTTCATTTAAATAGGCCATGAAATGAACAAATTACTTTTAATTAATAGTGGCAAATATGCATCATGTTTATTTTTTCTTGTTTTCTAGTTGCTTTATGTATTTGTGTCTTTCTCCCTTCAACTTGATTGTTAACTTTTTCTGAAAAAAAAAAGCATGTCTTATGTTTTCCTAGAATCTCCTATAATGGTTGATTCTACTTGATAATTATTTTTGGGGTACAAAATAAGTGATAGTATCATCTCTTCATAACTTAATTTTACAAAACTTCATATATTTTCCAATAGAGTAACGCAGCTAATAATTTGTTTATACACACCAATAGTCAGAAACATTAATGCTTATGGAAAATAGAACTAACTCTTCAGTAGTGGATACAATATTATCATTTTAGAAAGAAAAATGCTCAGGTATGCATAATGCCAAGGATATGCTCAGTGCAGAAAAGCAGTTTATGTTGGATCTAGGCTAGGAGAATGCACTATTCTAACATTTAACTAGTAGGTGAGTTTAAATATCTACACAACTCTATCTTAGGACTTATTTTGCCTTTTACTTTTCATTTTCTTCTTAATATCAAGAGATAACTCACATTTGAAAGGACATATTCTTACTAGCTCTAATGAGTTTTTTTGGTAAATGAATTGAATATAAACAACTATTGTGTTTGTCTTTTTTTTTTTTGTAAGAAAGATTTCAAGCTAAAGATCCTAGTCATATAATTAAAAGAACTAATCCCATTCAATCCTTGAATCCGTCTATAGAAATAGAATTCTTAAAACATATACACAAAAGGGAATATTATGCCTGTTGAATTTTATATTATATTCAGTTGAACTATTATACTTCTAAAACAAATTCAATTTTGATTAGGAAAATTAATTTTTTACAGGGCACTTATAAAAATGTATATCTTATAGGCCATCACTGGTACTAGGAGAGTTGAGGGCAGAGAAGTAACATTTGTATTACGTTAAATCAGAGAAATAATTGCACTTGGCAGTTTTTGTTTGCAAAATGCAGGAAGGGCTGAAGGCTTTTGTACAGTTCAAAGAGCACATTCCACAGATACAGCAGTTGGTTGCCTGCAGGGATCCTCAGAACTGGGGGGTAGTGGTAGAGGTCTGTATCACAGAAGTCCAGGCTCTTGGGCTGTGTTTGCTTTTTTAAAAAAATATTTGCACCTTTTCTGAAAATCAGTTTGGAAATTATCCTTGTATAATTTAAGTATATTTTAAATATAGCACTTTTGCATCAAGTTTTAATCTATACAGTGATCAGATGACATGATTATTTAGTTTTTGCTGCCTCTTGTTCTCTAATCATTTGTTTTCAGATTGAAATTTATGTTCAAATGTGGAAGCGTGAAACTGTTGACTATTAAACTGTCAAACTTTGTAGAAAAATATAAATAAATTATTACAATCTTATATCAAGCCATCATTTATACAATTAGCATATTGAGCAATTTCGACAAGTTAACTCAAGAAAGCTGTCTTTAACTGAAACTATGCCAAAGGCTAGCTTTATCAGCTGGTGTATCGAGACTTGTGCTGAATTAACTCTTTTTTTTCTTTTCCCTACAGAATACACAAGCTATAGTTTCTACCATTAAGTGAAATAATACAGTTGAAATTTCTCTGAAAACTGTAAATTGTAAAATTGATTATAAATTATCATTAAGTTTCTTGAAATATCTGGTTTACATGATACTATTTGTGTGCATTACATTATTTATTATTGTTTTGGCAAATCGTATCAATGCAGTTTTGTTGGCTATATTATTAGGCTAAAAAAACCCCCACTAATTTGTGATACTTTTGTTAAAATTTTTGGTTTTAGAAGTCCTCAAAGCAATATCTTAACCTAGGTCTTGAATTCTTAAGAATATGAGATAAAGTGCTTTGTTTTATCCAGATGTGTCTTATACAACCTGACATACTTAATTGCCAGAGGATTAGTAGTACGGTGCAAGATGAGAAATATTAACATTGGAATTAGTTGTTGAACATATTTCTGTATCCATTGTAATAAAAACTCCTTTATTTTTGATTTTACAATTTTTCACTTTCAGGTTAAGAAAAGCTTAAAACATACAAAAATATACAGAAACCAATTTAGCAGAATCCATGTACTCACCACTATTCAGGTTTCATAAATGTTGCTATTTTAATGTTGTCTCTTTATTAAGAAATCTTAAAATATCAAAGGGCTTCCCTAGAAGTGCAGATGGTAAAGCATCAGACTGCAATGCAGGAGACCTGGGTTCAATCCCTAGGCTGGGAAGATCCCTGCAGAAGGAAATGGCAGCCCACTCCAGTATTCTTGCCTGGAGAACTCCATGGACAGAGGAGCCTGGCAGGCTACAGTCCATGAGGTCACAAAGAGTCAGACACGGCTGAGTGACCAACACACACAAAGGATCAAAGCCTTCCTTTTTAGTCTTGAAATGCTGATTGGTGAACTGGTTATTTGACAGCAACATCCTAAGACTCTTAACTGATATTTCGCTCTGATTTTAATATTGGTTATCTTACTACTGGTTAACATACTATAGTGTCCTCAGAAAGGCTGCAGCTCCTGAGCAATGTGATTTAATGAAGACCCAGTGGCCCTCCTGTCCCAGAATTTCAGCTTTCCTTCTCATTATTTCTAGAAGATGTGAAATTATTTTACTTTCCAATTTTTAGCTATAGGACATTGGGGACTATTATTATACATACATACTTTCTGGAGGGAATAACACATTAAGCCATTATTAGCCATTATCCTCATCACTCAGAAGCTGGTCTGATGGAACTGGATTCCACGAATAGGGTGACTAGAAGAAAGAGGGTGCTTCAGGTTAGGTTTGCCTTTAGGGTTTCATAGATGTGTAAAAATAAGTCCCCAAAGCAACTATCCTTCAATAAAAAATTAAATTAAAAACAACAACAACAACAAAAAACCCAGGACCAACAAAACTTAGACTATACAAAGAGAAAAGGAAAAAAAAAAAAGAAGTTCCAAATGAAAGTCAATAAAGAATCATATAATGTATGGTAGCATTCTTCACTGGGGCTTGGTCAGAAAAGAGAGACAAACAGAAACAACATTATATGAGGTGTCTGCCTTTCGGCAAAATGAAGAGAAGGCAGTTCCCATGCTGTTTAATATATGTATAAAACTGCTAAGGGAAGCTACTTTTTTGGTTTGTGACATACACCCATATAATTTTAAGTAGAAGTTTTAAAACACATTTTGCAATGAGAATATTGAATGTCAGGGGAATTTGAGCAATTTTCTAAAATGTCACTGCTAGGAAGTTAAAAATCTAGATTGTCAACCATTATGTTTATCTTTTTTTTTTTTTTTTTTTTACTGTACCCTAATACTTCACATGATTCATGGCTTTCATTACCAAAGTTACTTCCTCCACCTTTAAGCTTATCTAAAGTTTACCTGATTTTTAAAATAAATGATTCTAGTCTTATACTTGCCCTGAAACATTTCCTACAAAATTCAAGAGCTCTTATTTTTCTGAATACTTTGTGCTAACTATAGTCTCTCATATCCCACTAACAATATATATGTGTTTGTTATACTTAAAAACTGTTTTGTTGGCACCTTAAGATCTGGGCCCTGGCTTATACATCTTTGGTTTCCAATTATTGTCAACCTGATGAACAGTTAGTGGATGCTCTGTCACTCCTGACTCTAGATTTAGTCTGGGCCTCCATTCCCAGGCCTGACAATTACCAGCTGTGTGGTATTGGGAAAGTGACTTAAGGTCGCTGAGCTTTAATTTTTATCATTTGTAAAAAAGGAGTAATGATAAAGCCTCTATCTCAAAGGGTTGTTGTGGAAATTAAATTGGACTTGGCAATGTCAAGTACTTTGCTTAATACCTGCAACATAGTAAGTGCTCAATAAATGTAGCTCTTGTCATTAGTGTTTACTGTTATAATCAATTAATGATCACAGACTGAAGGATTGCCTGCCTATAGGACAACTTCTATTAGAAAAATTCTCTAATATAAACATTTTGGTTCTGTAAGAAATATTCTTTAAAATAAACAAATACGTAGTTCAGAGGAGTTTAACTGAAAAGAAAACACACTCACATTTTATCCATGCTCAATATTTTGGATCTGCCTAAAAAGCAAAGAATCCAAAAATCCCAGTATTTTCTTGGAACCACCCATTCCTCTCCAGTGCAGTTGCCTTCTAACTCTACTAGCACTTATGGTCATTGCAGATATTATTTACCCTGTGTTCTTTGCCTCAAGGGGTTCTTGATAGAAATGAATTTCAATATAATTGGTTTCCTTTGTAACTGTACGTATTTTATCTCCTGTGTTTATAGATATTATTCCAAGGAGGGATTTATAGACTTCAGTAGATTAATGAATGGAGAAGGCAATGGCACCCCACTCCAGTACTCTTGCCTGGAAAAATCCCATGGATGGAGGAGCCTAGAAGGCTGCAGTCCATGGGGTTGCTAAGAGTCAGACACGACTGAGCGACTTCACTTTCACGTTTCACTTTCATGCATTGGAGAAGGAAATGGCAACCCACTCCAGTGTTCTTGCCTGGAGAATCCCAGGGATGGGGGAGCCTGTTGGGCTGCTGTCTATGGGGTTGCACAGAGTCGGACACGACTGAGTGACTTAGCAGCAGCAGACTAATGAAAGCTCTCACGGTGCCCAGAACAGCTTAGAATCCTCATAAGAAATCTAATTTATTTGCTATGGAGCACGGTCATGATGCTGTACTAAGAATATTAGATCACGTACTCCTTGGTGTTAAAGCCTTTACATGTAGTTGGTATAACATATAAGCTTCTTACCTTGGCTTTGAAAGACCCTCAGTAATGACTCCGGCCTAGCTTTCCTTCTCATCTGTTGCCTCCTCCCTCGTTCTCTCTCCCTGGTGTCACTGGCTTTCTTTTAATTCTTGCAACCCTCCCTGAATCAGGTTATTGGCACTTGCTGTTGTCACTGTTTGAAATGTTCCTTTCCATGCTTGGCCTGCTCTGTTTAAAGGTTCTTTCTCTGGGAGCTTTTGCTGACCTCCCTATCTAAAATAATTCCCTTTTCATCTATGCTTTTGTTCATTTCCACAGCTCATTCATCCACTTTGTTATTGGTAACAAACACTTCATATGTTTGTTTAATGTCTGTTTTCATATTGACTTGTGAATTCCATAGGGGCATAAAATGTGTATCTTATTCCGGCTGTCATTTAGGGTACGGTCTAACCCTTTATCCATCAGTAGATAGTGAATGAATGACTAACTGAATGAATGAATGAATTGGGGGTGCATTTCTGGTCTGCTGTTTGCAATATTTGAGTGCATTTGTTTATTCATAAACTCATTAATTAGACAATGAAAAATGAGAGACCACCAGTTATAACATTTAAATTCTGAATAGCTTTCAGAGTAATTCATGAGCTACAGTTGAATGCTTTAAGCTCCTCAGTTATTCAGAAATGAAATGTAATAGTTCATTATATGACAAGGGGAACCACCCAGAAAATCAGAATTCAAAAAAGTGCTTAACTTCCTTTCATATGTTACACCTTCCATCTGCCATACCCCAAGCCTATACCTAATTAACTCTATCTCATGATAACTTTGTCTTATGATTGATTCACTTGATTACCATACACCAAAATTGTGTGTGCATCCATTGAAACAGCTTTTCTGTTATATATAGCATTTACTTTTCAAAATATTTTATCATTCATATGAAAAAGTTAAATCTCAAAATTATGATAATTAAATACCTTTTATCCTGTTACAGTTAGGCAATTGCCTTTTATTATTTTTCTCTAACTTAAAGTATGTCTATTGAACTTATCCTTCACAAAAATGGAAGATACATATCAATGATGCATAGATTTGAACAGTAACCCTTTTATATTATATGTGGAAGTAAATCCCACAAAGGTATACTCTCTCCCCACTCTTTTGAGGGAAACATATTCAGTAGAGTTGGAGAAAGGCTTGTGTACTCTATTTTCTTTCTCTAACTAGATCAGTGATAACCTGAGAATATTTTCCTTATTATCCTGAATAACCAGTATCATCTTATACTAGATGACCTTGTTATCTATAAAAATGAAGAAAACCATAAAATTTAGTTTATATTTTGATCATTATTTAGGAGACCTCGGAGAAGGCAATGGCGCCCCACTCTAGTGCTCTTGCTTGGAAGGTCTCATGGACGGAGGAGCCTGGTGGGCTGCAGTCCATGGGGTCGCTGGGGGTCGGACGCGACTGAGCGACTTCACTTTCACTTTTCACTTTCCTGCATTGGAGAGGGAAATGGCAACCCACTCCAGTGTTCTTGCCTGGAGAATCCCAGGGATGTGGGAGCCTAGTGGGCCGCCGTCTATGGGGTTGCACAGAGTCGGACACGACTGAAGCAACTTAGCAGCAGCAGCAGCAGTGGGCCAAAAAAAGTAGGTAATTTTCTTCTTGAGAAAGTGATTATTTTTGCCTGTATTACTTTTTATCCTTTAAGTCTTTAGAGCTCACTAAACGATTAAAGATATTCTTTTTCCTTATTTCACTTGTGGCTCAACATAATTGCTTATTCTTTTCTTGATCATATTGATTCTTTGTAGAGAATTTCTTGCAGATAAATGTATGTTTATAAACGTATATTTATTGAGGAAGTTTTGCTTTAGCTCAGGTAAAATATAACAGGAAGGAAAAAGAAGGCCTATGTGCTCTTTTGATGTGCCCACCTCCCCCCCCCCCCCCCCAACTATTCCTTTTAGGTCCCTGAGAACACAAAGGTGATAGTACAGTCCATGGGATTCTCCAGGTAAGAATACTGGAGTGGGTTGCCATTCTCTTCTCTAGGGGATCTTCCCAACCCAGGGATAGAACCTGGGTCACCTGTATTGCAGGCAGATTTTTTACCATCTGAGCCGCCAGGGAAGCCCCATTACTGGGTTAATAAATGCTATCTCCTCCTACTCTTTCTCTCCTCATCATTTAATACACTGAAGTTATTTCTGATCCCATTTTTTAAAAATTTCTTTGGTTGGAGGAAAATTGCTTTACAGTGTTGTGTTGGTTTCTCCTGTACAACAACATGAATTAGTCAAAATTATATATATTCCGTCCCTCGTGAGCCTCCATCCACCAACCCATCCTGCCCCTCTAGGTCATCACAGAGTGCCAGGCTGGGCTCCCTGTGTTATATTGCAGCTTTCCACTAGCTGTATATTTCACATGTGATAGTTGATCCCAATTTTGAATCTGTTACGTCTTGCTGATTTCCTTCTTCCCTCCCTTCTCTTTCTCCTTGGCTTCCTCCTCTGCTCCCCACTCCTTGCCTATCTTTCTTCCAAATAAGATGTAAAAACAATGTATTTGATATCAGACAATATAAGAAAACAAGCAAATCAATTAATACAAAGGAAAAAATGGTGTTAGATAGTAAAGTGAGTTTCTGCATGGGATGGGGAGGAGTGTTGTCTGGTTCTGTAGAGTAGGAGAGGGAAAAAAGAGAGCCTACTTCTGTCTTAAATGTCTTCAGTCTTACTCCAGAGATACCTCAAGCTACCTAGTTTGGGGCTTCTGCTATGGATCTAATAACTTCTCGGCTTGTCCACAGTGTTAGCGAAGGATTCAGCTTTTTGAAGTTTGTTTAATCAACTATAACTCACATGTTAGCTTTTCAGCTTCCAAAATGCTGTTGCTATTGTCTTCTATTGAACTTTCTATTCTTATAGGTTTATTCTTTTACTTAAAAGTCTTTAGCTGTCATGTTTGTGTGGTTTATGGAGGGAAAAGAGATGTGTTCCATTCTTTTTTGAACTGGAAGTTCTTACTTCATGTTCAACAGAAATATATGAGGTATCCAGTTACACATGGAAAGAGAGAAAGAAACACTCTTAAATACTAATAATAAAATCTGAAGAAAAACCCTGCCTTGTTACCCAATAAAAGTATTTAGCTTCACCCATGCTTATTAGTTCCTCACCTCCCCATAGTGTGATGTGAGGCGAGGATACCAATAAAAACTGAAGTTTCATGTAGGGGCACATATGCAGCCAAACAGTTAAGCTCAAAGTCTTACAGGGCATATGGTGTCAGATCAGTCAAATTTCCATTGTAGGATTATGAACATAGATTATTAACTTCTTTTTAAAATTTAAGACGTTATTTTTCAGAGAATTTTTAGATTTATGGAAAAAATGAGCAGTAAGTACAGAGAGTTCCTATATTACCTCCCAGCCTCAAAATAATTCCCCCAATTATTAACATCTTTCATTAGTGTGGTTCATTTGATACAATTGATGAACCAAAATTGATATTTTATTATTAACTAAATTCTAGAATTTACATTAGGGCTTGTCTGTGTTGTACCGTTCTGTGGATTTTGACAAATACATTATGTGTTGTATCTACCAGGATAGTATCATAAAGTGTAGCAGAGACTTCCCTGCTGGTCCAGTGGTTAAGACTCCTCTGTGCTCCCAATGCATGGGGCATGGGTTCAGTCCCTGGTTGGGGAACAAAAATAAATAAAAAAGAATAATATCACTGCCCTAAAAAAAATCCCATGTTCCACCTATTCATTCCTCTCCCTCTCCTTCCACTCCAGACCTCTGTGAAGTTGCTCAGTTATGTCTGACTCTTTGCAATCTCATGGACTGTTGTCTACCAGGCTTCTCTGTCCATGGGATTTTCCAGGCTAGAGTACTGGAGTGGGTTGCCATTTCCTTCTCCAGGGGATCTTCCTGACCCAGGGATCGAACCGAGGTGTTCTGCATTGCAGGCAGATGCTTTACCCTCTGAGCCACCAGGGAAGCCCCTAAGGAAGGTCCCACCAAGATCTAATCTTACTGTCTATGGTTTTACCTTTTCCA
The DNA here is from genome assembly GCA_935064755.1 of Tragelaphus eurycerus. NCBI lineage: Eukaryota > Metazoa > Chordata > Mammalia > Artiodactyla > Bovidae > Tragelaphus > Tragelaphus eurycerus. The sequence goes on from CAKXYN010000002.1 coordinate 43,373,273, forward strand.
GTGTCATGTAGTTGAAATTATGCAATATGTAGACTGTCTTCTTTGACTTAGGAATGTTTATTTAAGTTTCTCCATGTATTTTCATGGTTTGATAATTCATTTCTTTATTACCTTCCCTCATGGGGCTTCCCAGGTGGCTCAGTTAGGTAAAGAATTGCAATGCAAGATCCCTAGGAGATGTAGGTTCAATTTCTGGGTCAGGAAAACCCACTGGCATAAAAAATGGCAACCCCCTACAGTTTTCTTGCCTGGGAACTCCCATGGACAGAGGGCTATAGTCCATGGAGCCACAAAGAGTCAAATATGACTGAGCACAGCACAGCACCACACAGCAATCTTCCCTTGCATGAATTTATCACAGTTTGTTTACTCATTGACTTATTGAAGGATATATTGGTTGCCTCCTACATTTTGCAATTATACATAAGCTGCAGCAACCTTTCATGGGCAGGCTTTGGTGTGTATATAGTTTTTGACTCATTAGGTGAAATGTAGAGCATAATGTCTGGGTTGTGTGGTAAAACTATATTTAGCTTTGCAATAAAGTACCAAACTGTCTTCCAAAGTGGCTCAGATTAACTTGTTTTTACATTTTGTAAGTAATCTAGATTTTTTTTAGAACAATGTACATGGCAGTCAATAGTGATTTGCATTTCACTTGTCATTGTTTACACAAATAAAAATTCATTGTAAAGGTTTTATGAGTTCAGTAGTTACTGATACATTACTATTTAATATTACCCTAACATTGACCTGACCTACCCTAATATTGACCCTAACATTGCTAGAAGAGAGATTCTAATTGGAAAAGGTACTGTACAAATTTAGAGTGATCACATCAGCATACTTTACTTTCCACATACCAAAAATATTCTCTACCCTTTAATAGAAGTAAATATACACAATGAGAGGAGAACTATGGATTGTATTGGAATGATGGTATTTTATTTGCTTTATACTTCATTTAGCCATTGGTTAAACATGCATTCAGTTCAGTTCAGTTCAGTCGCTCAGTCATGTCCAACTCTTTGCAACCCCATGGACTGCAGCACCCCAAGCTTCCCTGTCCATCACCAACTCCCAGAGTTTACTCAAACTCATGTCCACTGAGACGGTGAAGCTATCCAACCATCTCAACCTCTGTCGTCCCTTCTTCTCCTGCCCTCAGTCTTTCCCAGCATCAGTGTCTTTTCCAGTGAGTCAGTTCTTCACATCAGGTGGCCAAAGTATTGGAGTTTCAGCTTTGGCATCAGTCCTTCCAATAAACATTCAGGACTGATTTCCTTTAGGATGGACTGGTTGGATCGCCTTGCAGTCCAAGGAACTCTCAAGAGTCTTCTCCAAGACAACAGTTCAAAAGGATCAATTCTTCGTCCCTCAGCTTTCCTTATAGTCCAACTTTCACATCCATACATGACCACTGGAAAAACCGTAGCCTTGACTAGCTTTGTCAGCAAAGTAATATCTCTGCTTTTTAACATGCTGTCTAGGTTGGTCATAACTTTTCTTCCAAGGACTAAGCGTCTTTCAATTTCATGGCTGCAGTCACCATCTGCAGTGATTTTGGAGCCCAAGAAAATAAAGTCTGTCACTGTTTGCACTGTTTCTCCATCTATTTGCCATGAAGTGATGGGATGGGATGCCATAATCTTAGTTTTCTGAATGTTGAGTTTTAAGCCAACTTTTTCACTCTTCTCTTTCACTTTCATCAAGAGACTGTCTCGTTCTTCTTCATTTTCCACCATAAGGGTGGTGTCATCTGCATATCTGAGGTTATTGATATTTGTCCCAGCAATCTTGTTTCCAGCTTATGTTTTTTCCAGCCCAGCGTTTCTCATGATGTACTCTGCATATAAGTTAAATAAGCAGGGTGACAGTATACAGCCTTGATGTACTCCTTTTGCTATTTGGAACCAGTCTGTTGTTCCATGTCCAGTTCTAACTGTTGCTTCCTGACCTGCATACAGATTTCTCAAGAGGCAGGTCAGATGGTCTGGTATTCCCATTTCTTTCCCATTTGCATTCAGTACCTAAACTAATTATAAACATATTTTTATCTAAAAGAATGTCCCTCAGGAAATTGCAAAAATCTAGCATCCTTCACCCTTATCTATTAAATAATTCCCATCATTATGACAACTAAAAATACCCCCCTCAAATTTTTGAAACTCTTAAGTGGCCCTACTGTAGTGGATGGAGAAAGGCTGATTATTTAAAGGTGATTGTATTTGTAATTCAGTTTGTCCATTATGATACATTTTATTTCACCTTAAAATAAGTTAGTGATTTCAGAATCAGAGACAATGATGGGCTGTGTATAAAGTCACAACATTTAGTCAAAGGACATCAGAAATAAGGCAGAGACTTCAATATGTAAATTAGAAAGCTATGAGATGTAGTGTGGGACAGAAAAAGTAAGTTCCTCACACAGCATCACAGAACCTGCCAGTGGCAGTGCATTTTGTACTAACCCTGCTGCATCTCTGTACACTGGACATACCGTTCTAAATCTCCTGTGCCTGAACATTAATTTTTTTCTTTTCATCAATAACAGAGCCAAGAAGGGAGGGAAAAAAAAAAAAAAAAAACCAACTGAAAGCCCATTAACATTGTGTCTGTCTTAAATTCTGTTTAAAATTAATTTACCGTGGCTTTTACTTTGTTTCTTTCTCTATTCTTTTCATTACTGTGAGTATCTTTTTTGTGGCACTTGCTATTCCTTTGTCATCACTGCATGTCTTTTCTTTTTACCGGCTTCTTAAATCCTGCTGCATTGCTTTTTGCCTTTCCTTCTTTAATCTTTTCTCTTCTGTTTAATTTTTAAATCCTTTGCCCTTTATCTTTCTTTCGGTCTTTTTAGCTGCTCTCCCTTCCTTTGATTTCCTCTTAAACGTTACTTCTTAACATTGTGCTATTTCATTGATTTTTTTCTTTCTGTTTTATCTTTCTAATTTTATGTTTTCCTTTATATATAAGGAAAACCTACTCTGCCTACACATATTGAATTAAAGAGAATACTATTAAAACCTCCATATTACACAGAAAAAAAAACCAACAACAACAATACTTATTCAAACTTATTGTGCAGAAACTGAAAGATTTATATGACACATTTTCTCCTCATTTTTTCCTTGTCTTCTTTCTTTTTTAATTAAAACCCAAACAACTGATGTGCTTATATATAGCAAACTCAGTCATTTTCCATTTTTCTAATACCCTACATTTAACTGTATACAAAATATGTTTTTGAGACATAAACATTTGCTTGTAGCTAGACTACAATTAATTTTTCCTTTTATTAAATCATTGGAACTAGATGGAATACATTTATAATGCTATTATAAGTACAGATCAAGAGCATAATAAAAATAGATTATCATGAAATTGTAATTCTTTCACAATGTTTATCTGTCCAGTCTAAACAGTTGGTTTTACATATGCTAATTCTTAAATATTAATATCATAATGCATTTTCTTGAAACTGAAGAAACATCTGTAGCAAATACATTAACCAAACTCTCCTAAATTGAGTTGGTTGTTGGTTTCTGAGTCTGTCCTTAGGCACCCTAAGAAGTGAAACTGAGAAGTAGAGATCAAGGTACTCACTTTTCACAGATGGAGACAAGTAGATAAGTTTTATAAGGAAAGGTAGAAACTCATGAAATCTTGGGTGTTATGTTTCTGCTTCAAGCAAGAAATTTCTTGAGGGACGTTCTGTAGTTGAAGAAAGAGACCAGGAGAAATCGAGTGACGGCTGCCTTAGTTGACACGTAGAAAATGGTGTTGGGTATTCAGTTCAGATTTACTTTGCTGATCATTTGGCTTTACATTTATCTTATATATCTATATATTCTGTTGATTATTATTCTGGCCCATGCTCAAGCTGATTTTACTTGTAGTTCTTTCAGTAGATAAAATATAGCATTCTCAAACATCTTTGTATTACTGCTTATGATAGACTTTTATCTACATACTATTTATGTGAAATATTTATCGATTTGTCATTTATGTATTTTAAGTTATATATATTTATTATAAATGATATTTTAAACAATAATTGTTTCATTCATTAATTTCATTACACAAACACTACTAAAGCTTACCACTGTTAAGAGTTTTTTGTGTGTGTCAAAGATCATTTTAAAATTATTTTGTGCTTTCTTTGATAGTATTGTGGCTTTATCTGTTGATTTCCCTCTGGCTAGGTTTAGGCTAGTGGAGGTTTACCCTGCCCAGGATCAAAGGGCTTACATAAATGAGTAATGTCCATAGGATTTTAATGACAAATATCAAATATATTCCAAATAACAAACTATTTTCTGACCGTGTACTTTATAAATAAAAACTTGGTATTGTCAGCGGCATTGTAATTTTGTAATTCATATTAAGAAAATTTTGAAAGAATCTTTTACTAAATAATGTCTTTACCTAGTTTTCCTGTTGTAGATAATTAAAGAAATGAAACAACTTTTTTTCTAATTTGATACTCTTAGGCTGTTAATTTCCCAAACCTGGTGATTATTAAAACAAATTGGAGAAATTTTTGAAACTTCTTTTTGAAAACCTGCCCTATCCAAGATATCCAGGTTTAAAATCTTGGAGTTTGGTGTTCTGTGTATATGTGTGTATTTAAAATGCACTCTTAGTATTATAGAGTGTGGCGTACACAGCCCTTAGTGCGTGGCCATTGGTTACCCGGCACTAAGCAGCTGTTACCGCGAAGTTACGTGAGGTTACCTTAAGAAAATTTACCGTAAGACCACTGGGTGCAGCAGTGGGCTCCTCCCCATTTGAGCAACTGCCACTGAGTGACAGAGCTCATGCTCAGCCATTGATCGGCGCCTCAGTGGGGCCCCAAGTAAGCACTTGTCACTGAGGGACCGTTAGTGGCCCTGTTCAGTTAATGGCCCGGGGAATGGTGGTCCTCTGAGCAAACCAGTGGTGGAAAGTGAGGTAAAAGGTGGACCCTCACCTTCTCCCAGAGAGCCTTTAGCTCAGTGGGCCTTGGGCCAGTGGGGAGGCTTGGGGAACCCAGGGAACAGGTTGGGGGCTGTGTCCTACAGGGCTCCAGAGCCCTGGCCAAGACCACCACTGGTGGGGCTCAGGTTTTGAGGTGATGATGAACTCCCCCATCACAGCCTCTGAGACCTCGTTGTATCAGCAGTCTGCATAGAATGCAGTCTGTGGGACCTGGCCCCTGGCTTCTAGGTGGCCTGAGGAGCCTGAGGGCAGGTTGGGTCCTGGGCACTTGGCTTCCTCAGGGATGACAAGCTGGGTAGGGTCTGGGGATTTCGCCCTGAGGGAGCTGCCAGCTGAGATCTGCCTTCTCTTGGCCAGGAATGGACTTCAGAGGGTGAAAACTGTGCCTGGGGACCTGACCCATTCTTGTCAGAGTGGAGAATAACATTCATTTATTTGGTAAGAGATTTACAGAACATCATTTCTGTAATTTGTAACAAACAATCTAACATCCAGAAGTTTGCAATAACTAACCTCACCCACACCCTTACCTTTCCTAGAATAGGGCTTTGCTGAAAGCTTTCAGGGAGTTATGGGGTTTTTTAAGGTATGAGCCTTCCATATCTTTGCATGACCCTCAGTAAACTTTTCTCTCTTCCAAATTCTGATGTTTTGGTATTGTTTGGGCTCACTGTGAGTCAGGCACATGGACTTGTGTTTATGTAGCACTAATGCTCTAAATAGGTTCTGATTTACATCTTGTAGCAGCCTATACCAGTCATTTACAAAATATGATTCAATATCAGTGCCACCTGGGCACTATTTTTAGAAGTGCAAAATTTGGGACCACAACCCAGACTTGTTGAATAACACACTGTGGGTGTGGGGTTGGCAATATATACTTTAGAAAACTTTGCAAGGGATTATGGTGTAGCCTCATGTCTGACTCCCACTTGTTTATATGATTTTTCTCTTTGATTAGTATTATTTCATCTGTTTTTTAAAATACATTTTAATAATATATAATCTTTTAATGGGTTATAGTATTCAGTAACACCCAGAATTTGTAAGTCTGTATCTTAGCACTGACTGCCGTAGATTATGGGGCTTCAGTTCAGTTCAGTTCAGTTCAGTAGCTCAGTCGTGTCCGACTCTTTGCAACCCCCTTGAATTGCAGCACGCCAGGCCTCCCTGTCCATCACTAACTCCCGGAGTTAACTAAAACTCATGTCTATCGAGTTGGCGATATCATCCAGCCATCTCATTCTCTGTCATCCCCTTCTCCTCCTGTCCCCAATCCTTTCCAGCATCGGAGTCTTTTTAAAAGAGTCAACTCTTCTCATGAGGTATCCAAAGTACTGGAGTTTCAGCTTTAACATCATTCCTTCCAAAGAAATCCCAGGACTGATCTCCTTTAGAATGGACTGGTTGGATCTCCTTGCAGTCCAAGGGACTCTCAAGAGTCTTCTCCAACACCACAGTTCAAAAGCATCAATTCTTCACCACTCAGCTTTCTTCACAGTCCAACTCTCACATCCATACATGACTACTGGAAAAACCATAGCCTTGACTAGACGGACCTTTGTTGGCAAAGTAATGTCTCTGCTTTTGAATATGCTATCTAGGTTGGTCATAACTTTCCTTCCAAGGAGTAAGTGTCTTTTAATTTCATGGCTGCAATAACCTTCAACAGTGATTTTGGAGCCCCCCCAAAATAAAGTCTGACACTGTTTCCCCATCTATTTCCCATGAAGTGATGGGACTAGATGCCATGATCTTAAGTTTTCTGAATGATGAGCTTTAAGCCAACTTTTCACTCTCCTCTTTCACTTTCATCAACAGGCTTTTTAGTTCCTCTCTACTTTCTGCCATAATGGTGGTGTCATCTGCATATCTTAGGTTATTGATATTTCTCCCAGCAATCTTGATTCCAGCTTGTGGTTCTTCCAGCCCAGCGTTTCTCATGATGTACTCTGCATATAAGTTAAATCAGCAGGGTGACGATATACAGCCTTGACGTACTCCTTTTCCTATTTTGGAACCAGTCTGTTGTTCCATGTCCAGTTCTAACTGTTGCTTCCTGACCTGCATACACATTTCTCAAGAGGCAGGTCAGGTGGTCTGGTATTCCCATGTTTATGTGGCTTAAACAATAGAAATTTATTTCTCATAGTTCTGGAAGTTGGAGGTCCAAGATCAGGGTGCTAGCATATCAGAGTTCTAATTAGTAGAACTTTCTTCCTGACTTGTCTTCTCCCTGTGTCCTCATGTGGTGGATGAGAGAGAGAGTTAGTGCTTAAAGGGGCACTGATCGCATCATGAGGTCTTCACTTTCATGGCCTCATGTAAACTTAATTACCTTCCAAAGTCCCCATATCCAAATACTATCACATTGGGGATTAAGGCCTCAACACATGAATTTTGGGAGGACACAATTTAATCCTTAGCAGTCCAATTTCCATGGATTAATTTCTTTAATAAGAGGGGACGCTAAAGTAAAAAGACTTGCAGAGTGTAGTCCTAATTCTTTCCCTAAGTAAGTGTGTATTTTTTTGATCGTGATTTCTTTGTTTGAAATTATAATAAAAATATAAGCTGTATGTGTCATGGATTGTTGGGAAATTCAAGTATAATAGATATGTGAAAGAGTGGTGTATAGGTTACCCCACAGCATAAGTGTAATAAAGTGAAAGTCACTCAGTTGTGTCAAACTCTTTGCTACCCCATAAACTATACAGTCTGTGGAATTCTCCAGGCCAGAATACTGGAGTGGGTAGCCCTACCCTTCTCCAGGGGATCTTCCCAACCCAGAGATCGAATCCAGGTCTCTCGCATTGCAGTGGATTCTTTAGCCGCTGAGCCACAACGGAAGCCCAAGAATACTGGAATGAGTCACCTATACTTTTTCCAGAGATCTTCCCAACCCAGGAATCAAACCGGGGCCTCCAGCATTGCAGGCAGATTCTTTACCAACTGAGTTATCAGGGAAGCCCCATAACAGTAATCAGATCAGATCAGATCAGTCGCTCAGTCGTGTCCAACTCTTTGAGACCCCATGAATCGCAGCACGCCAGGCCTCCCTGTCCATCACCAACTCCCGGAGGTCACTCAGACTCACATCCATCGAGTCAGTGATGCCATCCAGCCATCTCATCCTCTGTCGTCCCCTTTTCCTCCCGCCCCCAATCCCTCCCAGCATCAGAGTCTTCTCCAATGAGTCAACTCTTCGCATGAGGTGGCCAAAATACTGGAGTTTCAGCTTTAGCATCATTCCTTCCAAAGAAATCCCAGGGCTGATCTCCTTCAGTAATAAAGGTCATTATAATTTTTGATCAGTATTTTTTGTCAGTTGTCTATGTTTCAGCTATGTATGTGTATGTGCTTAGCCATGTCCGACTGTTTGTAACCCTGTGGAGTGTAGCCTGCCAGGCTCCTCTGTCCATGGAATTTTCCAGGCAAGAATATTAGAGTGGATTGCCATTTCCTATTCCAGGATGTTTCAGCTATAGACTCATCTGAACAATAAGCTGTGTGACATCCAAAGACTGTACTGATTAGAAAGACCAGGTCACTAGCAGTCATGAAGCATTGAAAATGATCATAGAAATCATCCAGACTATGGGAACATCATTACCTAAACTATGTTAGGTATCTTTCTGATACAGAAGCCCCCTCACCCCAACCTTGGCTTGGGCATAATGCTGAAGGTCTCTTAGTAGAGTTCTCCAGAGAAACAGAACCAATAGGATGTGTGTGTTTGTATGTATGGAGAGAGAGAGACAGATAGAAAGAGACTGATTTTAAGAAATTAGGGTCTGGAAAGTCTGAAATTTGCAGAGCAGTCTTTGAGGCTGGAGTTGATATTGTTGCTTGAGTCAAAGGCAGTTTGGATACAGATTCCTCTCTTCCTTGGGGGAGCTCTCTTTTCTCTTAAGGCTTTCAGTAAAGTGGATAAAGCCCACCACATTAGGAAGAGTAATCTGCTTTCCTCAAATGTTAATCTCATCTAAAAAATTTCCTCCATAGTGGCATCTAGACTGGTGGGTGACTAAATATCTGAGTACCATGCCATAGTAATGGCTTCCTTGGTGGCTCAGATGGTAAAGAATCTGTCCACAATGCAGGAAACTTGGGTTTAAGCCCTGGATTGGGCAGATACTCCTGAGAAGGGACTGGCTACCCATTCCCGTATTCTTGTCTGGAGAATTCCTTGGACAGAGGAGCCTGGTGGGCTCTATCACATGGGGTCTCAAACAGTCAGACACCATTGAGTGACTAACACACACGTGTGTGTGTGCATGCACACACACACACACACGGCCTAGCGAAGTTGACACAAAATTAACCGTCATGGCATCTTTTAATATTCAGAGTCAATTCTACATTTAAAATATGTAATCCTTCTAATTATGGGCTTTCCTGGTGGCTCAGACAGTAAAGAAGCCACCTGTAATGCAGGTGACCTGGGTTCAGTACCTGGGTTAGGAAGATCCCCTGGAGGCAGGTATGGCAACCCACTCCAGTATTCTTGCCTAGAGAATCCCCATGGACAGAGGAGCTTGGTGGGCTACAGCACAGCTACATTTAAAATATGTAATCCTTCTAATTTTGAAATGATATGAAAATAATATAAAATAAATATATATGTAATGAATGGAGAGATAAATGCTGATCAATCCCATATGTATTACCTATATTATTAATAAGAAAAGATTCAATTCCCTCTTAACTTTGTGAACACTAGAAATGGAGCAAATAACAGAAGTGTGTATAGAGCACATTGATTCACAGACAGAGTAATGAATCATAGAGCTCTTTGCTTGGCCTTAGTTGGTATGATTATCACAGTAGGAAAATACGTAAACTAAGGAAGGGTAACTACTGTGTTGAATGTCTGAATTGAGATCCAATAAGGATCTTGGCACAGTGGTTGAGAAAAGCAAGAGGAAAATTAATAGAATGTCCATAAAAACTGGTTCTTAAGTTTTAAGAAAGTTGTACAAGTGTGGATATAAAAGACACTTAGAAATATACCAACTCAAAATACCACAGAAGATTATAGGAATTGTTAAAACAGATTGTACATTCAACACAGCTGTTGCCTAAATGGGGTGAAGGATAAATTTGACATATTATAACCTACTCTTGTAAAACTTTATTTAAGTCTAAGGCAACTAGAATATATGTCATTTAAAACATATTTTGCCTTATAACTAATAGGCTAAAATTATAATAAGTCTTTCTTTACATTAGACTGAAAATTTTATTATCTAGTTAGTCCCATAAACACAAAGTCAGCCTTCAATTAATCTTAGTTACATTGACTTGAAAGTGCATGCATGCATTTTCAGTCACTTCTGCTACTGCTAAGTCACTTCAGTCGTGTCCGACTCTGTGCGACCCCATAGACGGCAGCCTACCAGGCTCACCCGTCCCTGGGATTCTCCAGGCAAGAACACTGGAGTGGGTTGCCATTTCCTTCTCCAATGCATAAAAGTGAAAAGTGAAAGTGAAGTCGCTCAGTCGTGTCCTACCCTCAGTGACCCCTGGACTGCAGCCTTCCAGGCTCCTCCACCCATGGGATTCTCCAGGCAGAAGCACTGGAGTGGGATGCCATCGCCTTCTCCATCAGTTGCTTCAGTTGTGTTCAACTCTTTGAAACCTCATGGACTGTACCCTGCCAGGCCCCTCTGTCCATGGGATTTTTCAGGCAAGAATACTGGAGTGGATTGCCATGCCCTCCTCCAGGATATCTTCCAGACCCAGGAATCAAACTCAAGTCTCCTGTTACCACTGCTTTGCAGTTCGATTCTTTACCTGCTGAGCCATCGGAGAAGCCTTGTCTTGAAAGTTCAGTTCAATTCAGCTCAGTTCGTGTCTGACTTTTTGCGACCCCATGGACTGCAGCACACCGGATCTCCCTGTCCATCATCAGCTCCTGGAACTTGCTCAAACTCATGTCCATTGAGTCAGTGATGCCATCCAACCATCTCATCCTCTGTCATCCCCTTTTCCTCCTGTCTTCAATCTTTCCCAGCATCAGGGTCTTTTCCAATGACTCAGTTCTTTGCATCAGGTGGCCAAATATTGGAGTTTAAGCTTCAGCATCAGTCCTTCCAATGAATATTCAGGGCTTATTTCCTTTAGGATTGACTGGTTTGATCTCCTTGCAGTCCAAGGAATTCTGAAGAGTCTTCTCCAACACCACAGTTCAAAAACATCAATTCTTTGGTGCCCAGCTTTCTTTATAGTCCAACTCTCACGTCCGTATATGACTACTGGAAAAGCCATAGCTTTGACTAGACAGACCTTTGTTGGCAAAGTAATGTCTCTGCTTTTTAATATGATGTCTAGGTTGGTTATAGCAAACAGGCATCACCAAATAGCTTTGGGAATGATACCTTAAAGTGAAATTTGTTAATGATAAATTGATTGATAACTAGCATAAGTGTGAACTAGCAAATAGGTAATTGAAGGAGAGATTTCTGGTAGAATGCTGCTTAAACAACTCTAATCAACTTGTAACCCTTTTAAGATTTTCTCAAAACCATCTCTCTATGTCTCTGAGTTTTGATCCTGACACAGGTAATGTCTGACCTCTTAAGCAATTTATCCAAAGTTACTCTGAACACACTATGATGTCCACTGTAGTGAGTATGATTGGAGAACACATTGTACTGAGATGTCTGAGAATTCCCATATGGTGAATGAGGAGGACAGGAAACACTGTAAACAAATACATTATTTATTAAACTGTTTTTTTTTTTTTTTTTTTTTTTTGCAAAAGCTACATTTATAGATCTCAGAATTCTGTAAAATCCCAAAATGTGGAACAATTTAGTTAATACCAATATTGATAGACATATTTGTATTTGCTAGTACAAAGTATAATATATATAGTGAAGTTGCTCAGTTGTGTCCGACTCTTTGCAACCCTGTGGACTGTAGCCTACCAGGCTCCTCTGTCCATGGGATTTTCCAGGCAATAGTCCTGGAGTGGACTGCCATTTCCTTCTCCAGGGGATCTTCCCAACCCAGGGATTGAACCCTGGTCTCCTGCATTGTAGACAGACGCTTTACTGTCTAAGCCACCAGGGAAGTACAAAGTAGCGATTTAACAACTGATGTCATGTGTCAAGGAACTGTGAAACAATGTTATTATGTTTTATATTTTAGCCCCACATTTTTTCTGACTTCATTTAAATTACATAATTTAAAGGTTATGCATCTTGGATTTTTCCTTCAGTTTGTTTTATTAAAAAATTACCTTTTTTGCTCTACACTGATATAATAATTTGATCTTCTTCCTTAAGATATATTTTTGCCAAAATACTGGCCATTTTTTCTAAGAGATGTCCTTCATAATTAATAGATAATCAAAGTAAAGAAATTTGAAAAGAACATAGCAACTTTGAATTGATAATGATACTAATGTATTTTTGTTATTTATGTCTTACCTTGTTCATAAAATACTGTAGTTGTTTCCTGTATAATGTATACAACGTAGGGAGTTATTTTCATTAAGACATTTCTAGAACCACAGACCTGATAATATAGTATAAAAAATATAGAGTCACTGAAAAGGTTACAACCATATTAAATTTCATCGGAATAAAAAGTGACCTGGCTACTGTATTCAGCATGAAAATTCTCTGGTTGAGCACTGGCTGAAAACTCCATTAGTACTAAGAGTATGGAAGTAGGGCAATTAAGTTGTTATAAATCTGAAACCATACTTATTAGTACACTAAAGCAGTAAAAAATAAATAAATAAGTGTTCTAGTGCCTTGTCAGTTTTGAGTCAAAATATTTCAAAGTATTTGATCACAATCAAGCTTTTTAGGAACTGGAACATCTTCCTCGGAAACTGTTTTCTCCCTTATCTCTCTCCCTGTTTTATGTCTTCCTCTTTCCCCTTTCCTTCCTTTCATCCCCCTTTCGCCCCTTTTCTCTATTTTCCTTTAAGAAATATTTATTTAGCTACTTCTCTGCGCAAGACCTATGCTAACATATGCATCCTAAAGGGTTATAAGACATGGAATCAGCAATCTGTTACCTGTTTCAGGTCTATACAGCCATGCAGATTGTTTTTGAAAACAGCCAGTTTCGTACTCACACCAGAACATTGCGTTTGAAATTAGAAAAAAAAAGAAAAAAACATTCCTCTTATTCTATTTGTCACCTTTTATTATCCCTTAATTTATTTTTTTAAATTAAGACTGAGTTTTAGAACAGTTTTAAGTTCACTGCAAACTTGAGGGCCAAGGTACAGAGATTTCCTGTATTCTCCCTGTTCCCAAGCATTCATCGTCTTCCCGCATTATTGACATTCTTCAACAAAGTTATAACAAATCATAGGAAATAATGTTCTGAGCTAATAGAAATATGGTACTCTATTGAATTTTTGCTTTTGATTAGTATAGAGTGGGAAAAATGGAAACAGTGACAGACCTTATTTTCTTGGGTTCCAAAATCACTGTGGACGGTGACTTGAAGCCATGAAATTAAAAGACACTTGAACCTTGGAAGAAAAGCTGTGACAAATCTAGACAGTGTATTAAAAAGCAGACATCACTTTGCCAACAAAGGTCCATATGGTCAAAGCTATGGTTTTCTCATCAGTCATGTACGGATATGAGAGTCGGACCATAAAGAAGGCTGAGTGCCAAAGAATTGATGCTTTCAAACTGTGATGCTGGAGAAGATTCTTGAGAGTCCCTTGAACAGCAAGGAGATTCAACCAGTCAATCCTAAAGGAAATCAACCCTGAATATTCATTGAGAGGACTGCTGCTGGAGCTGAAGCTCCAGAGCTGACTCTTTGGAGAAGACCATGATGATGCGAAAGACTGAAGGCAGGAGAGGAAGGGGGCGACAGAGTATGAGATGGTTGGATGGCATCACCAACTCAATGGACATGGTGTGTTTGTGCTCAGTCGTGTGTGAGTCTTTGTGACTCCTTGAATTATAGCACACCTGACTCCTCTGTTCATGGGATTTCCCAGGCAAGAATACTGGAATGGGTTGCCATTTTATTTCATTTTATCTTGCTAATGCAGAGATCGAACCTATGTTGCCTGTGTCTCCTGAATTACAGGCTGATTCCTTACCCACTGAGCCACCTGTGTATGCTGTTTAGTGATCAGTCGTGTCCTATTCTTTGTGACCCCATGGTCTGTCCATGGAATTCTCTAGGCAAGAATACTGGAGTGGGTTGCATTCACTTCTACAGGGGATCTTCCTCACCCAGGAATCAAACCCCGGTCTCCTGCATTGCAGGCAGACTCTCTATTGTTTGTGCTGCTAGGGAAGCCACCAATGGACATGAGTTTGAGCAAACTCCAAGAGATAGTGAAGGACAGGGAAGCCTGGTATGCTGCAATCCATGGGGTCACGAAGAGTCAGACATCACCAAGTGACCGAACAGCAACAATATGTTTCACCTCTAATGGTCCATATTAATTAATCTGATCACCAGTTGTAAATAATGCTTTATCTTCTTATCTGGGCTTCCCTGGTGGCTCAGATGGTGAAAAATCCACATGCAATGTGGGAGACCTGGGTTCAACGCCTGGGTTGAGGAGAGACCCTGGAGAAGGAAACAGAAACCCACTCCAGTATTCTGGCCTGGAGAATCCCATGGACAGAGGAGCCTGGCAGGCTATACAGTCCATGGGGTGGCAAAGAGTCAGACAGGACTGAGCGACTTTCATTTATCTAATCTTATCTTCTTATCTAGCAGTAAATGACACTTAGAAAACTTGTACAATTTTGTTTCTAGGTTCTTCAGACTGATTAATGGTAAAATTTATTTTTCCATTTGTTATGATTTTTGACTATTGCCTTTTTGCTAAGGTAGCATTTGCATGTATTTACAAACAAGAGATTTGATTTGGATACAAGTAGTATGAATGGGCTGTGGTAAAATTGCCAGTCATATTTATAATGTATCACTGCACTGTTAAGATTTTTTTTTAATGACATCATTTCAAGTTCTTTAGTCTCTAGATTGACCATCTATAAATTAGGGTAAACTGAGGATATGTGCTGAGATTTATTAAGTCAATGTCAGACTTAATTCCTGGGAAGCAGATTATGAGATGGAAGTTATCATATAAGACAGTGATTAAGGAACACTTGAGATCAGTAGTTATGGGAAGAAGGGGAATGAAGCAGAACTAGGGAAGAGGGATGCAGTTTCAATGACGGCATGCTAGACCTCATGGGGAGGACTGAAGCTTGATGGCTCATTCAGGCAAGGGGCCAGGCCTCTCCACCTTTGGACTGATCACTAGATGAGGGGTGCTCCAAGAAGTCTGTCCTCAGCTGAGCCAATAGCTGGGGAATTGATTCCTTTGTCCCAAAAGTGAGTTTGGGCAACATATCACAGTATCTACTATACTTAGGTTAGAACTGAGTTCAGTTCAGTTCAGTCGCTCAGTCGTGTCCAACTCTTTGAGACCCCATGAATCACAGAACGCCAGGGCTCCCTGTCCATCACCAACTCCCGGAGATCACCCAAACTCATGTCCATTGAGTCAGTGATGCCATCCAGCCATCTCATCCTCTGTCGTCCCCTTCTCCTCCTGCCCCCAATCCCTCCCTGCATCAGAGTCTTTTCCAATGACTCAACTCTTCAAATGAGGTGGCCAAAGTACTGGAGTTTCAGCTTTAGCATCAGTCCTTCCATGAAAACCCAGGACTGATCTCCTTTACAATGGACTGGTTGGATCTCCTTGCAGTTCAAGGGACTCTCAAGAGTCTTCTCCAACATCACAGTTCAAAAGCATCAATTTTTGGCTCTCAGCTTTCTTCACAGTCCAACTTTCGCATCCATATATGACCACTGGCAAAACCATAGCCTTGACTAGACGGACCTTTGTTTGCAAAGTAATGTCTCTGCTTTTCAATATGCTACCTAGGTTGGTCATAACTTTCCTTCCAAGGAGGAAGTGTCTTTTAATTTCATGGCTGCAGTCACCATTTGCAGTGATTTTGGAGCCCAGAAAAATAAAGTCTGACACTGTTTCCACATCTATTTCCCATGAAGTGATGGGACTAGATGCCATGATCTTCATTTTCTGAATGTTGAGCTTTAAACCAACTTTTTCACTCTCCTCTTTCACTTTCATCAAGAGGCTTTTTAGTTCCTCTTCACTTTCTGTCATAAGGGTGGTGTCATCTGTATATCTGAGGTTATTGATATTTCTCCCTGCAATCTTGATTCCAACTTGTGGTTCTTCCAGCCCAGCATTTCTCATGATGTGCTCTGCATATAAGTTAAATAAGCAGGGTGACAACATACAGCCCTGACGTACTCCTTTTCCTATTTGGAACCAGTCTGTTGTTCCATGACCAGTTCTAACTGTTGCTTCCTGACCTGCATACAAATTTCTCAAGAGGCAGATCAGGTGGTCTGGTATTCCCATCTCTTTCAGAATTTTCCACAGTTTATTGTGATCCACACAGTCAAAGGCTTTGGCATAGTCAATAAAGCAGAAATAGTTGTGTTTTTCTGGAACTCTCTGGCTTTTTTGATAATCCAACGTATGTTAGCTTTTTGATCTCTGGTTCCTCTGCCTTTTCTAAATCCAGCTTTAACATCTGGAAGTTCACGCTTCACGTATTGCTGAAGCCTGGCTTAGAGAATTTTGAGCATGACTTTACTAGCATGTGAGATGAGTGCATTACTGGTTGGGGCATAGACTTGGATTACTGTGATATTGAATGGTTTGCCTTGGAAACGAACAGAGATCATTCTGTTGTTTCTGAGATTGCATCCAAGTACTGCATTTCGGACTTCGGTTGACTGTGATGGCTACTCCATTTCTTCTGAGGGATTCCTGCTCGCAGTAGTAGATATAATGGTCATCTGAGTTAAATTCACCCATTCCAGTCCATTTTAGTTCGCTCATTCCTAGAATGTCGACATTCACTCTTGCCATCTCTTGTTTGACCACTTCCAATTTGCCTTGATTCATGGACCTGACATTCCAGGTTCCTATGCACTATTGCTCTTTACAGCATCCGACCTTGCTTCTATCACCAGTCACATCCACAGCTGGGTATTCTTTTTGCTTTGGCTCCATCCCTTCATTCTTTCTGGAGTTATTTCTCCACTGATCTCCAGTAGCATATCGGGCCCCTACTGACCTGGGGAGTTCCTCTTTCAGTATCCTATCATTTTGCCTTTTCATACTGTTCATGGGGTTCTCAAGGCAAGAATACTGAAGTGGTTTGCCATTCCCTTCTCCAGTGGACCACATTCTGTCAGATCTCTCCACCATGACCCGCCTGTCTTGGGTTGCCCCATGGGCTGGTTTTAGAAAAGGCAGAGGAACCAGAGATCAAATTGCCAACATCCACTGGATCATCAAAAAAGCAAGAGAGTTCCAGAAAAACACCCATTTCTGCTTTATTGACTATGTCAATAAATATTGACATATATTTGACAAATAAATATTGACTATTGACTGTGTCGATCACAATAAACTGTGGAAAATTTTGAAAGAGATGGGAATACCAGACCACCTGACCTGCCTCTTGAGAAACCTATATGCAGGTCAGGAAGCAACAGTTAGAACTGGACATGGAATAACAGACTGGTTCCAAATAGGAAAAGGAGTACGTCAAGGCTGTATGTTGTCACCCAGCTTATTTAACTTATATACAGAGTACATCATGAGAAATGCTGGACTGGAAGAAACACAAGCTGGAATCAAGATTGCCGGGAGAATTATCAATAACCTCAGATATGCAGATGACACCACCCTTATGGCAGAAAGTGAAGAGGAACTAAAAAGCCTCTTGATGAAGGTGAAAGAGGAGAGTGAAAAAGTTGGCTTAAAACTCAACATTCAGAAAATGAAGATCATGGCATCCGGTCCCATCACTTCATGGGAAATAGATGGGGAAACAGTGGAAACAGTGTAAGACTTTATTTTTCTGGTCTCCAAAATCACTGCAGATGGTGAGTACAACCATGAAATTAAAAGACTCTTACTCCTTGGAAGGAAAGTTATGACCAACCTAGATAGCATATTCAAAAGCAGAGACATTACTTCGCTAACGAAGGTCCATCTAGTCAAGGCTATGGTCTTTCCTGTGGTCGTGTATGGATGTGAGAGTTGGACTGTCAAGAAGGCTGAGCACCAAAGAATTGATGCTTTTGAACTATGGTGTTGGAAAAGACTCTTGGGAGTCCCTTGGACTGCAAGAAGATCCAACCAGTCCATTCTGAAGGAGATCAGCTCTGGGATTTCTTTGGAGGGAATGATGCTGAAGCTGAAACTCCAGTACTTCGGCCACCTCATGAGACGAGTTGACTCATTGGAGAAGACTCTGATGCTGGGAGGGTTTGGGGGCAGGAGGAGAAGGGGACAACAGAGGATGAGATGGCTGGATGGCATCACTGACATGATGGACATGAGCCTGCGTGAACTCCGGTAGTTGGTGAGGAACAGGGAGGCTTGGCATGCTGCGATTCATGGGGTCACAAATGTTGGACACGACTGAGCGACTGAACTGAACTGAACTGAGATGAGTGCAATTGTGCCGTAGTTTAGAACTGAAATGCTGGATATAGTTATATAAAATGACTCTCTCAGTCCTGGTCCAGTCCACCCATTTCTTCAGGACCACAGCTAGAACCACTTATTTATTCTTTCTATTTTTACTGTTTTCTTCTTTCAGTTCATTCTCTGCATGACAGAAAGAGCAAACTTTTAAAAAATTGGATCCTATAAATCAGTGTTACTACTCTGCCTAAAATCTTTCTTTGACTTCCAGTTTAAGAAAGGATAAAATCTGCATTCATAATTCATGGCTATAACTTCCATACTTTATCTGAGCTTACTCTTGTCTATTTCTGCAGCATTCTCTTATACTATTCATACTTCCCCCTCACATATTATGTTTTAGACACACTGGCCTCCTATCAATTTCTCGAACATGCCAACTTTTCTTCTATCTGAGGGCATTTTCACTTCTTGTTTCCCAACCAGTCATGCACCCCTCCACACTTTTTATGTGATAGTTTCTGTCTTATTCTTTGGATCAAATTCCCATCGAGGCCTTTCTTGACTACCTTCTTTAATGTGCACCTCCAAAAACTTTTCTGTCAGGTCATTATATTTTCCTTCATCGTCCTTATTACAAGCTGTAATTATCTTGTTTATTTTTTTCTATGTTTCCTGTCTTCTCCAGTTGGAATGAAAGTTATGTGAGTCATTTTCCGAGTTTACACCTTTTCCTGTAGTAGGCCCTTGATTATTTTTTTTTCATTCATTACTCAGTGATGGTCTTGTTCTATCTTAAATGGCTCACCTGCTTTGAGTTATTTTTTATGAATACATTTTTATTTAATACTTAGAAGTCATACAGTAACTCTGTGCCTAACATTCTGAAAAACTGCCAAAGTGGATACATTTTATAATTCTATGAGCCAGTGTAGGAGGGTTATACTTGTTATGCTATGCTATGCTAAGTCACTTCAGTCGTGTTCGACTCTGTGCGACCCCATAGACGGCGGCCCACCAGGCTCCCCCGTCCCTGGGATTCTCCAGGCAAGAACACTGGAGTAGGCTGCCATTTCCTTCTCCAATGCATGAAAGTGAAGTTGCTCAGTCATGTCCGACTCTTAGCGACCCCATGGATTGCAGCCTAACAGGCTCCTCCATCCATGGGATTTTCCAGGCAAGAGTACTGGGGTTGGGTGCCATTGCCTTCACCATATACTTGTTATAGTCATGTCCTTTTAGTTGAAGCCATCTTTGTGGAAGTAGTATTTCATTGTTTCTTTGATTTCCATTTCCCTAACAACTGATAATGTGCATTACTTTATGTGTTAATTGATCATTTTTCTTTGTAGAAGTATCTTCTCAAATAGTGTCCTCTTTAAAAAAAAAATGGGTACGTATCATTTTGTTGTTAAGTTATAAGACTTCGTACATTCTAGATACTAGTCTCATATCAGGTATATGATGTGCAAATGTTTTCTCCATTTTTATGAATTATCTTTTCAATTTCTTTATAATGTCCTCTGAAGCACAGCATTTAAAATTTTGACAAAGTCCAGTTTATCTGTGTTTTTCTTATGTCACTTGTTCTTTTGATGCCACATCTAAGAAATCATGGCCTAATGGAGGATCACAAAGATGTGTTCTTCTGAGAATTTTGTAGTTTTAGCTGTTACATTTAGGTCTGTGGTCCAATTTGATTTAGTTTTTATTTATCTTGTGAGATAGGGGTCCAAGTTCATTCTTTCACATTTAGCTATACAGTATTCAGTATTCCCAGGACTTTGTGTTGAAAATACCATTCTTGGGGCTTCCCTGATGGTCTGTGGTTAAGAATACACCTGCCAATACGGGGGACAGGAATTCGATCCTTGGTCTGGAAATATCCCACGTGCTACATGATAACTAAGCTTATGTGCCACAACTACTGAGCTCTGTGTGCTTAGAGCCCATCAGTTCAGTTCAGTCACTCAGTCATGTCCAACTCTTTGCAACCTCGTGAACTGCAGCACACCAGGCCTCCCTGTCCATCACTAACTCCTGGAGTTTACCAGAACTCATGTCCATAGAGTGGTCCATGAATGGATGGTGCCATCCAACTATCTCATCCTCTGTCGTCCCCTTCTCCTCCCATCTTTTATCTTTTCCAGCATCGGGATCTTTTCAAATGAATCAGTTCTTTGTATCAGATGGCCCAAGCATTGGAGTTTCAGCTTCAGCATCAGTCCTTCCAAAGAATATTCAGGAGTGATATTTAGGATGGACTGTTTGGATCTCCTTGCAGTCCAAGGGACTCTCAAGAGTCTTCTCCAACACCACAGTTCAAAAGCATCAATTCTTCAGCGCTCAGCTTTCTTTACAGTCCAACTCCCATATCCATACATGACTACTGGAAAAACCATAGTCTTGACTAGACTGACCTTTGTTGGCATAGTAATATCTCTGCTTTTTAATATGCTGTCTAAATTGGTCATAACTTTTCTTCCAAGGAGTAAGTGTCTTTTAATTTCATGGCTGCAATCACCATCTGCAGTGATTTTGGAGCCCCCTCAAATAAAGTCTGTCACTATTTCCACTGTTTCCCCATCTATTTCCCATGAAGTGATGGGACCAGATGCCATGATCTTCGTTTTCTGAATGTTGAGCTTTAAGCCAACTTTTTCACTCTTCTCTTTCACCTTCATCAAGAGGCTTTTTAGTTCCTCTTCACTTTCTGCCATAAGAGTGGTGTCATCTGCATATCTGAGGTTATTTACATTTTTCCCCCGGCGGCAGTCTTGATTCCAGCTTGTGCTTCATCCAGCCCATTATTTCTCATGGTGTACTCTGTATATAAGTTAAATAAGCAAGGTGACAATGTACAGCCTTAACATAATCCTTTCCCCACGCTCAACAAGAGAAGCCGCTGCACTTAGAAGCCTGTGCACTGCAACAGAGAGTAGCACCCGCTTGCCACAATTAGAGAAAGCCCACAACAATGAAGACTCGGTGCAGTCAAAAATAAATAAAAATAAATAGATCTTTAAAAAAAGAAAATTCTACTTTGGAATTGTCTTCCCTGGCCAAAAATTAGTTCAGCAGAAATGTGTTGATTTCTGTACTCTCAGTTTTATTCCATTAGTCTGTATGTCTGTCCTTCTGTTGGTTCTGCATTGTCTTGATTATCTAGATTTATAGTAAGTTTTGAAATTAGGAAGTGAGTCTTCTAACTTTATTCTTTTTCAATATTGTTTTGGCATGTCCATATGCATTTTAGGACCAACTGGTCAGTTTCTTCAGAAATAAGAAGCTGGGACTCTGATAAGGATTGTGTTGATTCTATAAATTAATTTTTTTTAGCATTGCTGTTTTTCTGTTTAGTTTTCACATCTGTGAACATTGAAAGTCTTTCCTTTTAGTCAAGTCTTCTGTGATATTTTTCAGTGATATTTAGTACTTTTCATTTAGTGTAAACTCTACATGTATTTGGTTAGCTTATTTTGGAATATTTTATTCTTTTGAGTGCCATTGTAAATTGATTTTCCTCAATTTTATTTTCACATCGTTCATTGCTAGTATACAATTCACTTTTGTATATCCATCTCATGTCCTGCTACTTTGCTGAATTCATTTTTTTTAGTTCTAGCAGATTTTTTGTGTGGATTATTTGAGATAACCTATATACATGATTTTTGTTTACAAAATCAGATGCACTTATTATTTATTTTCTAAAATCTTGATACCTTTTGCTTTTTTATGGAATAGAATATAATAACAATAATGAATAGATATAATAACAACTGATAATCATTTCTTCCTTCTGATCTTGGAGAGCATTTGATCTTTCATCACTAAATATGATTTTATATGTGTTTTGTTTTGTTGGTGCTCTTTATTGGGTCCAGGAAGGTTTCTTCCATTCCTAGTTTTCTGAGTGTTTTTATCAAATGCTTTTCTTTGTCTGTTGAGGTGATCATCTTGTTTTATTTGTTTTTTAAAGGTAGTTGAACACACAGGAAACACATAGTAAGCTCACAGATAACCAAGAACAAGCCAATTGCTGGAATTTGCTGTCCAGTTTCATTACATTTTCCTGTCATGTTTAATGGCTAATCTAATGAAAGAGTAAAACCACCCAATTAATACAAAATTTGAAGTTAGAAAACTGTAAACCTAAAATATATGTGCATGCACATATACACATGCACACACATGTATAGTATTCTCTGGTTTTGAACAAAATGTCAAAAAATGCCATGGTGAGAGTATTTGTTTCAATGGTTTATTTAAGTAAGTATTGCTTTATTAAAATTCCAAAGTTTTAATTCTCAAAAAGCTATAGTCTCAGAAATTTCACTGAAATTGTAAGCACGTTTTTGTCTATAACATTATATCTTTTCTGCTTATTTGTTTGTTTGTTGTAGTTGATACTGATATATCCTCTGTACCTCCATCACCTCTCCACTACAGGGAATGTAGGTTATTGCAGAGATAATTTCTGAAATCATAGTTTTACTTGAGCTCAGGTCAGATGTTTTTCAAGGTAAGAGGAGATTTATTTTGATAACAGCTATTACTTATAGCACAGCATGATACTGCTATAATTCTAATCATTTTTCTCTTGTTGAAATATTATTTTTGTTAAGAAATGAATAATCTTTTTATATCAGTACCTTACCTCCTTAAATTAAAAAATACATGTATTTGATAATGTTTTTGAAGATATATACCCCAAGGCTTGTGGGCTTCCCCAGTGGCTCAGTGGTAAAGAATGCCTGCTGTGCAGGAGACATAAGAGATGCACATTGATCCCTGATCCCTGGGTCGGGAAGCTCCCCTGGAGGAGGGCGTGGTAACTCACTCCAGTATTCTTGAAGGAAAAATATCATGGACAGAGGAGCCTCACAGGCTACAGTCCATGGGATCACAAAGAGTCAGATTTGACTAACGCAGCTGAGCACGCCTGCACATATTCCAAAGCTTATCAGATCAAAAGACAGTTTATTACTGGTATAAGATGACCCTTTATGCTGTTACAATTATAGTAAGCATCTCCAGTAGCTGCCAGGGGCAGTCTCAATGTATTCATCCAGAACCTTGACAGCTTCACTTCCAGATCCATAATATATTTGGGTCATCAGCCACTGTAATTTTGTTTGAGGGCCATATTTCTCAAGCCCACTTTCCTTTTTAATGTGTCAATTCATTGGCAGAAATAAAAATAATAACAGTATCCTAAAAAGGAAAGGAATCTTGGAGGTTACATCTAATTTATTATTCAATTCCAATCCATGTAGAAATTGAATTTGAACAAGACTAAATAGTTGGTCAATTAACTATTTTAAATAAAAACAAGAAATAGGGTGACTCATGAAGCATCCTGTTAATTGTTGACAGCTTTTTTTTTTTTTGGAAAATTTTGGCTCTTATTTTTAGAGAGCTCTTAGTGCACTGGTTTGTATTTGTATTCTTGTAGTTTAGTTTATTTGTTCTAATTAAAACCCACTAGTCTTAGTTGTTCTTTGAAAGGCATATTACATATGTATACCTATATCATATGTTAGAAAACATTAAGAAGTTGAAAATAGCTTTATTTCTACGATATGTCTGCTATTTGAGTAAAACATCTCAAACTAATAATTTATTGATTAGTCATTGCAAAAATAATCTATAGCTTTAGTTTAGAACCTTACATACTCATTTGTTGTTATTTTTAAGTTATTAAAAGTTGAAGTACAATTGATTTACAATGTTATGTTAATTTTAACAGTTTTATGAGGTACAATTTTCATATGATAAAACCTCATCATTATAATTGAGTTAGGTGATTTTAGTATATTTAAAGTTGTGTAATCATCACCATATTCAGTTCTGTAACTCCGTTCTTACCCCTCAAAACTCTCTCATGCTTATTGTAGTTAAGCCCTGCTACCACACTCATCGTAGGTAACTGCTGATCTGCAGTCTATGTTCACAGATTTCCTTTCCTAAAAAATTTTTATGAATCAGATCAGATCAGATCAGTCGCTCAGTCGTGTCCTACTCTTTGTGACCCCATGAATCACAGCACGCCAGGCCTCCCTGTCCATCACCAACTCCCAGAGGTCACTCAGACTCACATCCATCGAGTCAGTGATGCCATCCAGCCATCTCATCCTCTGTTGTCCCCTTCTCCTCCTGCCTCCAATCCCTCCCAGCATCAGAGTCTTCTCCAATGAGTGAACTCTTCATGTGAGGAAGAGTTTCAGCTCCAGCTCCAGCTCCAGCTGTACTGGAGTTTCAGCTTTAGCATCATTCCTTCCAAAGAAATCCCAGGGCTGATCTCCTTCAGAATGGACTGGTTGGATCTCCTTGCAGTCCAAGGGACTCTCAAGAGTCTTCTCCAACACCACAGTTCAAAAGCATCAATTCTTCGGGGCTCAGCCTTCTTCACAGTCCAGCTTTCACATCCATACATGACTACTGGAAAAACCATAGCCTTGACTAGGCGAACCTTTGTTGGCAAAGTAATGTCTCTGCTTTTGAATATGTTATCTAGGTTGGTCATAACTTTCCTTCCAAGGAGTAAGTGTCTTTAAATTTCATGGCTGCAGTCACCATCTGTAGTGATTTTGGAGCCCAGAAAAATAAAGTCTGACACTGTTTCCACTGTTTCTCCATCTATTTCCCATGAAGTGATGGGACCAGATGCCATGATCTTCGTTTTCTGAATGTTGAGCTTTAAGCCAACTTTTTCACTCTCCACTTTCACCTTCATCAAGAGGCCTTTTAGTTCCTCTTCACTTTCTGCCATAAGGGTGGTGTCATCTGAATATCTGAGGTTATTGATATTTCTCCCGGCAATCTTGATTCCAGCTTGTGTTTCTTCCAGTCCAGCGTTTCTCATGATGTACTCTGCATATAAGTTAAATAAGCAGGGTGACAACATATAGCCTTGACGTACTCCTTTTCCTATTTGGAACCAGTCTGTTGGCCCATGTCCAGTTCTAACTGTTGCTTCCTGACCTGCCTACAGGTTTCTCAAGAGGCAGGTCAGGTGGTCTGGTATTCCCATCTCTTTCAGAATTTTCCACAGTTTATTGTGATCTACACAGTCAAAGGCTTTGGCATAGTCAATAAAGCAGAAATAGATGTTTTTCTGGAACTCTCTTGCTTTATCCATGATCCAGCGGATGTTGGCAATTTGATCTCTGGTTCCTCTGCCTTTTCTAAAACCAGCCTGAACATCAGGAAGTTCACGGTTCACATATTGCTGAAACCTGGCTTGGAGAATTTTGAGCATTATTTTACTATTGTGTGAGATGAGTGCAATTGTGGGGTAGTTTGAGCATTCTTTGGCATTGCCTTTCTTTGGGATTGGGATGAAAACTGACCTTTTTCAGTTCTGTGGCCACTGCTGAGTTTGCTAAATTTGCTGGCATCTTGAGTGCAGCACTTTCACAGCATCATCTTTCAGGATTTGGAATAGCTCCACTGGAATTCCATCACCTCCACTAGCTTTGTTCGTAGTGATGCTTTCTAAGGCCCACTTGACTTCACATTCCAGGATGTCTGGCTCTAGGTCAGTGATCACACCATCATGATTATCTGGGTTGTGAAGCTCTTTTTTGTACAGTTCTTCTGTGTATTCTTGCCACCTCTTCTTAATATCTTCTGCTTCTGTTAGGTCCATACCATTTCTGTCCTTTATCGAGCCCATCTTTGCATGAAATGTTCCTTTGGTATCTCTGATTTTCTTGAAGAGATCCCTAGTCTTTCCCATTCTGTTGTTTTCCTCTATTTCTTTGCATTGGTCACTGAAGAAGGCTTTCTTATCTCTTCTTGCTATTCTTTGGAACTCTGCATTGAGATGTTTATATCTTTCCTTTTCTCATTTGCTTTTTGCTTCTCTTCTTTTCACAGCTATTTTTAAGGCTCCCCAGACAGCCATTTTGCTTTTTTGCATTTCTTTTCCATGGGGATGGTCTTGATCCCTGTCTCCTGTACAATGTTATGAACCTCATTCCATAGTTCATCAGGCACTCTATCTATCAGATCTAGGCCCTTAAATCTATTTCTCACTTCCACTGTATAATCATAAGGGATTTGATTTAGGTCATACCTGAATGGTCTAGTGGTTTTCCCTACTTTCTTCAATTTAAGTCTGCATTTGGCAATAAGGAGTTCATGGTCTGAACCATAGTCAGCTCCTGGTCTTGTTTTTGCTGATTGTATAGAGCTTCTCCATCTTTGGCTGCAAAGAATATAATTGATCTGATTTCGGTGTTGACCATCTGGTGATGTCCATGTGTAGAGTCTTCTCTTGTGTTGTTGGAAGAGGGTGTTTGTTATGACTAGTGCATTTTCTTGGCAAAACTCTTATTAGTCTTTGCCCTGGTTCATTCCGTATTCCAAGGCCAAATTTGCCTGTTACTCCAGGTGTTTCTTGACTTTCTACTTTTGCATTCCAGTCCCCTATAATGAAAAGGACATCTTTTTTGGGTGTTAATTCTAAAAGGTCTTGTAGATCTTCATAGAACCATTCAACTTCAGCTTCTTCATTGTTACTGGTTGGGGCATAGACTTGGATTACTTTGACATTGAATGGTTTGCCTTGGAAATGAACAGAGCTTTCTGTCGTTTTTGAGATTGCATCCAAGTACTGCATTTTGGACTCTTTTGTTGACCGTGATGGACACTCCATTTCTTCTGAGGGATTCCAGAATCTTGCAATATTACAATATGTAATGTTTTGTTTCTTCTTTCAGTTAACATAATACTTTTGAGACTCTTCAATGCTGTAGCATGTTCAGAATTTTTTCTTTTATGGCAAAGTATTTCATTGTACTGGCTTCCCACGTGCTGCTAGTGGTAAAATAAATAAATAAATAAATAAAGTCTGCCAATGCAGGAGACATAAGAGATGCAGATTTGATCCCTCGGTCAGGAAGATCTCCTTGAGGAGGGCATGTCAACACACTCCAGTATTCTTGCCTGGAGCATCTGATGGATAGGGAAGCCTGTGGGCTACAGTCCTTAGGGTCACAGGAGTTGGACATGACTAAAGCAACTTAGCATGCATCCTCGCATTCCATTGTATGGATCAAATTTTGTTTACCAGTTTACCACATTTGGTTTTTCTCTTGTTTTCTGGCTATTCTAAATAGTACTGCTATGAACATCTGTATATAAGTCTTTGTGTGACATATCTTTTCATTCTCTTATACAGTTTTCTAGAAGTATAAATGCAGGGTTCAATAGTAAGTTTATGTATATCTACTATGAAACTACTAAATGGAAATTTTTTCAAAAATTGTTATTTTTTTTTGTTTTTTACATCTCTACGAGAAAAGTGTAAGGATCCCAGTTTTTCCTTGTCCTTCCAACTTCTAGTATTTTGATTCTTTTGATAAAGCTATTCTAGTGGGCATATAATGGTATCTCATTGTGGTTTTAATTTGCATTTCTTTAATGATATTCATGTGGCCATTAGTATGTCTTCTTTGGTGAATTGTCTATTCAACCACTTGCCCATATTTTTGATTAGGTCATTTGACTTTTCATTGTTGAGTTTTAAGTGTTCTTTATATATATTCTGGATATAGATTCCTTACCAGATACATGATTTCCAAAATTTTTGTCCCAATTTGTGATATTTTTAACGGTGTTTTGAGGAGTAAAACATTTTAATTTTGATTGAGCCCCATTTAATTATTTTTTACCTTATGGGTTGCTGTTTTGGTGTTATGTCTAAGAAGTTGTTGCCTAATTTAAGATCACAAAGATTTTCTATTATTTCTGTATTTTTAAAGTTTTATAGTTCTAGCTAACAAATTTTGTTTGATCCATTCTGTGTTCATTTTCATATGTGGTATGAAGGATTTGTTAGTGGAAAAGACCATCTTTTATGCTTAAATTTTCTTGCTTCTGTTGTCAAAAATCAATTGGCCATATAATAGGCACATATTAAGGGCACAGTTTTGTACTTCCTTACCTGTTTTAGTGATCTTTATGACTATACCAGTGCCATTCTCTTATTTTTTTAATTTTTTAATGTTTTTAAATTTTATTTTGCTTAACTTTACAATATTGTATTGCTTTTGCCATACATCAAAATGAATCCGCCACAAGTATACATGTGTTCCCCATCCTGAACCCTCCTCCCTCCTCCCTCCGTATACCATCCCTCTGGGTCGTCCCAGTGTACCAGCCCCAGGCATCCGGTATCAGGCATCCAACCTGGACTGGCGACTCATTTCAAATATGATATTATACATATTTCAATGCTATTCTTTAATAACTGCCACTTTATATCAAGTTTTGAAGCCAGACTGTGTATGTACTCCAACTTTTTATTTCCTATAAAAAATTGTTTTGGATATTCTAAGTTATTTGAATTTTAACATACATTTTAGATTCAGCCTGTCAATTTCAACAAAAATCCTGCTGAGATTTTAATAGCAATTGTTTTAAATATATAGATCAACTTAGGGAGAACTAACTGAAAAAGCACTTCACAATTGAAAGTTGTCATTGATCTCTCAAGGTTTCCCCTTGAGAGGAAACTACCCCTAAATTCAAGGGAATCTTGAATTCTATTTTGTTGTCTAGTTATAATATTTTATATAAGAATATTGATAATTTTTCAAATCAGTACAGTAAGAAAATGGTCATCCTTTGGTTTCTTATGTACACTCTGGGGGTCATCTATGTACCCTAACAATCAGAAATTTAGGAGAAATAATGGAACATTTTTCCCCCTTAAAAAATGTCTCTGTTTCATTCTGCAAAGTATTTGAGGTTGGTGTAGTAATTATAATCCTGCTCAATCATGAAGTGTGGGCAGGATTTTAAATGAATTTTTATCTTAATTATATTTGGTTTTCTGTATTGTTTTATCTGTGTACTGGTTTTCCATTTGTTCTGTTTTTGCTAACATGGCATGACATACTGTTGACTGACATTTTACTGCAATATTAGTGCAGTAAATAAATAATCAATAAATAATGAGTTCGTAAAGGAAGGAAATAAAGTTGATTTTTGTTGAACACCCTTGCATACCAACTACCCTGTAATAAACAAAATCTTGTGACATGGCTGTTTTCCTTTACTTACAGATGATAAAACCAAGACCTAGGGAGGGTCAGAATCATGCCTAAAATTTTATAGTAGTGAGATAGCATTAAAATCTAGATATTCTAACTTCAAGGCCAGTATGCCAGCTGAGAAAGAAAAGTTAGATGTTTAAAATTTGACATTCAAGTGTGTCCTGGGATATCTTGACTTGATTGTCTTCTATGTTTGTTTTCTGTTTCTTTATACCCTGCCTCATTCCAGAATGGTCTTAAGACAACTTAGAGCATGTAAAATACAACAAGATGGCATAAATTAAAAATAAGAATAAGATGAGACAGAAAAACAAGGGTGGGGAAAGTTCTTTTCCCAGAAAAACAACAACAACAACATCCTGTAAGTGAATATTGCCAGGAGGCTGGAAACATTTGAGCTGGAAAAGACCGTGGCAGTAAATGGGCTTAGTACTTAGTGCCAGTTTTGGCGTCTGCTCCAATCATAATATATCTGAGAAAGTGAGGTCTTGTTTGGTTTTGATTCCTTTAAGTTCTGAGCATAGTGCCTTGTCCATGGTAAGCCATTAATGAGTGACTGCTGAACTTGATTCTCAGTGAACTTTATTATCAGCATTCCTAGGTTACTAAGGTGGTTAGAGGATTTCATTATTATCATTTTTGTTATCATTAAATGTCAAATAGTCAGGATGTTTAGATTTGTCTGTCAGTGTTATTTGTTGTGAGCACTACCTCATTGTTTTCCTGATCCACATTAAATTTGAATGCTTATAGCTCATCTTTTTAAAATAAATAATACAGAAATTGCTTTTATCTTATCAGCTTAGGAGTGTATTAAAAATATATGTGCTCTTCTAGTTGAGAATGTCTAAATTTTGTGGACATGAAGGTTTCACTGTGATCATGTGCTTTCCAGTTCAACTCTTGTATTTACTGGGTTTTAAAACAAAGACTATGTATTTGGAGAGTTTGAAATTCATAAATCTAAGACATTTCAGTTTGTAAACATCTCAAAAAATATCAAGGGATGTGTGTATTTACTCAAATAATAGAATAATTTTACAATGCCTGTTGGTATCATCTAGATTCATATTTGACCTACTTATTTTGTAAACACATGCAATTAATTTCTTCCCATGGGTTGGACTTCATCTTTCAGACTCAAATCTTTTCTAGAAAGTTTTAAAAACTGCATTAAGGTTTATAACAATTTATTTTTTTCATTTCAAAACTAAAAATTCGGTGGCACCCCACTCCAGTACTCTTGCCTGGAAAATCCCATGGATGGAGGAGCCTGGTAGGCTCCAGTCCGTGGGGTCGCTAAGAGTCAGCACAACTGAGCGACTTCACTTTCACTTTTCACTTTCATGCATTGGAGAAGGGAATGGCAACCCACTCCAGTATTCTTGCCTGGAGAATCCCAGGGACAGAGGAGCCTAGTGGGCTGCCGTCTATGGGGTCGCACAGAGTCGGACATGACTGAAGCGACTTAGCAGCAGCAGCAGATGACTCAAATATGATCCAACTGTTAGTCATCTGAACCATAATATTTATTTTGACTCCAGTTTCACTTCAATGCTATTTTAACATAACAGAGAAGTAGCTACATACAATGGTATAGTTTAATTTAATGTCACAAAAATTACAAAAGATTGGCTTTAGGGAAAGCCAGTAAAACTTAAGCAGTCTTTGGTGCACACAGATATAGGTATGTGAACTACAGAGCTCTCACTTTGCAACAGTTTATACTGAAAATGTACTTTTAAATCATCTCAATTTTATAGAAAGGAAAAACTAGAGGATAAGCTATGACATAAGTTTCTGTAGGATATACTCATTTTAAGACTTGTGATTTTTGTTCTGAAATGTTATCATCATGCTAGAGTTTTCAAGATCCTATCTCCAGCTGAGATTTCAGAGGTGAAAAATAATCTAAAGAAGTAACTGCCTAGTATTTCATCAAATTTGTTTATTTTCAAGAAATCATCTTTTGTCATATTTATTGTGTCCTCTCTTCAAGTTCAGAGACTTGTAATAAGCTAACATGTCCATTCTCAGGATATGTAGACTGAGATAGTTGCAGTAACAATCAAGGCATGACACTGGGTGATATAGCTCAAGCTGACCTGGAGCATACTGCTACTGCAGGCTGGCTCTGCCTCTGCTGGGGTAACTTCACCAACTACCTTTCTGCCTTGTTTCACTGATAAAACATCATTTCCCCTCTGTTGTCCTTTACTTCTATTTTAAATAATTCTGTATTTAGTATAGAATTTTTTTTTAAATTTTAACTTCCAAGGGAGCAGAATGGCTCTCAGTCCAGTTGGTAAAATGCCACCTCTTCCCTGTTAGTATCCCAATGATCATACTCTTCTATAAATATTTAAAAAAGTGTTATATTTTGTGTCTTTGTTAGCTAGAATTAGCAATTCATCAGAATTTTTGTAAAATCTTCTGTTTTCAGATATATAAAGCATTTTAGATATATACTATATTTGAAACATGAATATTAATCTGTCTTGTATTGACACTATTAATGATTTTTCAGAATATTTGTGAAATACTTTAAATATGAGAAACACTTTAGAGAGGATAAGTGTTATTAATATGAATTCAGCAATAGCAATATTGCTAATATTCCTCTAATTGCATTAGAGGAAAATCAGTGCTACTTTTGATATTTAATCTTTAATATTCAGTTATATTAAAAGAAAACTGATTCTGCTTCTGTTAGTCATGCAATAGGATATGGTATTATTACCCAGAATTGATAAGATTCAGTCAATCTATACACATGCTTTCCCACATCAAATCCTATTTGCTATTTATATATTTAAACCCTATTTTAAACTATATCTCTTTGTAATCATTAGTTTTATTTTATATTTTTCAATATTTATGTAGTACTTTCTGTCATTCCAAGAGGATGGAATTTGCTCACTTATTCTTGAATGTCAGGTTAATTATTAGGCTCCACAATATGACAACCACTATTTTTGTAGGTCAAATGAATGACTATCTGCAGTTTTATATGTCTTTATTTTTTGTTGTAATTAATATGTTGAAATACTATAATTTATAGTCTGAAATACATGAGAAAGAAAACACAGATGTATTCCTCTTCTAGTTCCCTGATGATTTACACATAGCCTGGTGGTATGTGTTTAGAGTTGGTTTCCTAAGATACTGGGTTTTGTTTTTCTTCCCTGCCGTATTCCCATGCCTAGATGGTACCTGGCACATACTCAGTGTTCAGTAAATATTTACTGAGAGAATAAATAAGAATAGTCAATCTTAACAGTATTCTATCTATGTAGATCTCCACCTCTGTGTCAGCAGTTGGTTCTGGTGGGGTTTTAGAGGTTGGATAAATCACATTAATCATAATCCCTCCAGACTTTGGAAACTTCAGAGAAACAGACACAGGTGCCAGGCAGATGGAGATCAAAATACCAGTTTTATTACTGGTAGAAGCTGAATTGGAGGACATGCATTAGGTGTCCAGATGAAATTGGCTTCAGCTCTGAGCTAGACAGTTGTACCCTCCAAGCTACTGTCACAATGGGACATCCACAGTCCTCTGTGACTGAGGAATGGATAAAAAAAGGACTGAATCCATCTTTTCTACAGGTAGCACTGAACTGAAGAAAATGAATTGAACTGGGCATGTTCATATGTCCTCTTAAATTCACCAGTGTGATGAGTCTTTGCTTTTCCCATGGTAAGAATTGAAGGGACAGAATAAAGCTACTTGAATTTCTTGATCAAAAGTCTCTTCATGAAAATATGAGTAAAACAAATAGAACTTTCCTATTGTTCCCCATGACACTCTAATTAAACATAAATCCCTCCAACTAATTATATTGATGCCACTAACTTTTCTGCAGTTTTTGTTTGGGATTTATAAGATCCAATTTAAATGACTTTATCTATAACCACATTGGCAAATCATTAAAATAAGTATTTTTTGTTGTATTTTACATATGCATACACTGAACTAATCTAATATCATGGAGCCTTGGGCAAAATAAGCTTAAGAGTAAAACAATAAGAAAGCATATTCATATTTCAATTTTTATGTATGATATGTATATTATATCCACTCATTGTGATCTTCAGTTCAGTTCAGTCGCTCAGTTGTCCGACTCTTTGTGACCCCATGAACTGCAGCATGCCAGGCCTCCTTGTCCAAAACCAACACCTGGAGGTCACTCAAACCCGTGTCCATCAAGTCGGTGACTCCATCCAGCCATCTCATGCTCTGTTGTCCCCTCCTCCTGCCCCGAATCCCTCCCAGCATCAGAGACTTTTCCAATGAGTCAACTCTTTGCGTGAGGTGGCCAAAGTATTGGAGTTTCAGCTTTAGCATCAGTCCTTCCAAAAAACACTCAGGGATGATCTCCTTTAGAATGGACTGATTGGACCTCCTTGCAGTCCAAGGGACTCTCAAGAGTCTTCTCCAACACCACAGTTCAAAAGCATCAATTCTTCCCCACTCAGGTTTCTTCACAGTCCAACTCTTACATCCATACATGACTACTGGACAAACCATAGCCTTGACTAGATGGACCTTTGTTGGTAAAGTAATGTCTCTGCTTTTGAATATGTTATCTAGGTCGGTCATAACTTTCCTTCCAAGGAGTAAGCGTCTTTTAATTTCATGGCTGCAGTCACCATCTGCAGTGATTTTGGAGCCCAGAAAAATAAAGTCTGACAATGTTTCCACTGTTTCCCCATCTATTTCCCGTGAAGTGATGGGACCAGAAGCCATGATCTTCGTTTTCTGAATGTTGAGCTTTAAGCCAACTTTTTCACTCTCCACTTTCACTTTCATCAAGAGGCTTTTTAGTTCCTCTTCACTTTCTGCCATAAGGGAGGTGCCATCTACATATCTGAGGTTATTGATATTTCTCCCGGCAATCTTGATTCCAGCTTGTGCTTCTTCCAGCCCAGCGTTTCTCATGATGTACTCTGCATAGAAGTTAAATAAGCAGGGTGACAATATACAGCCTTGACGTACTCCTTTTCCTATTTAGAACCAGTCTGTTATTCTATGTCCAGTTCTAACTGTTGCTTCCTGACCTGCATACAGGTTTCTCAAGAGGCAGGTCAGGTGGTCTGGTATTCCCATCTCTTTCAGAATTTTCCACAGTTTATTGTGATCCACCCAGTCAAAGGCTTTGGCATAGTCAATAAAGCAGAAATAGATGTTTTTCTGTAACTCTCTTGCTTTTTCCATGATCCAGCAGATGCTGGCAATTTGTTCCTCTTCCTTTTCTAAAACCAGCTTGAACATCTGGAAGTTCACGGTTCACATATTGCTGAAGCCTGGCTTGGAGAATTTTGAGCATTACTTTACTATCGTGTGAGATGAGTACAATTGTGGGGTAGTTTGAGCATTCTTTGACATTGCCTTTCTTTGGGATTGGAATGAAAACTGACCTTTTCCAGTCTTGTGGCCACTGCTGAGTTTTCCAAATTTGCTGGCATATTGAGTGCAACACTTTCACAGCATCATCTTTCAGGACTTGAAATAGCTCAACTGGAATTCCATTACCTCCACTAGCTTTATATGCTTTCTAAGGCCCACTTGACTTCACATTCCAGGATGTCTGGCTCTTGGTGAGTGATCGCACCATCATGATTATCTGGGTCGTGAAGCTCTTTTTTGTACAGTTCTGTGTATTCTTGCCACCTCTTCTTAATATCTTCTGCTTCTGTTAGGTCTATACCATTTCTTTCCTTTATTGAGCCCAATTTTGCATAAAATGTTCCCTTGGTATCTCTAATTTTCTTGAAGAGATCTCTAGTCTTTCCCATTCTGTTGTTTTCCTCTATTTCTTTGCATTGGTTGCTGAAGAAGGCTTTCTTATCTCTCCTTGCTATTCTTTGGAACTCTGCATTCAGATGCTTATGTCTTGTCCTTTTCTCCTTTGATTTTTGCTTCTCTTCTTTTCATACCTATTTGGAAGGCCCTCCCAGACAGCCATTTTGCTTTTTTGCATTTCTTTTCCATGGGGATGGTCTTGATCCCTGTCTCCTGTACAACGTCACGAACCTCAGTCCATAGTTCATCAGGCACTCTGTCTATCAGATCTAGTTCCTTAAATCTATTTCTCACTTCCACTGTATAACCATAAGGGATTTGATTTAGGTCATAAAGCCTTTGACTGTGTAGATCACAATAAACTGTGGAAAATTCTGAAAGAGATGGGAATACCAGACCACCTGATCTGCCTCTTGAGAAATCTGTATGCAGGTCAGGAAGCAACAGTTAGAACTGGTCATGGAACAACAGACTGGTTCCAAATAGGAAAAGGAGTACGTCAAGGCTGTGTATTGTCACCCTGTTTATTTAACTTATATGCAGAGTACATCATGAGAAATGCTGGACTGGAAGAAACACAAGCTGGAATCAAGATTGCTGGGAGAAATATCAGTACCCTAGATATGCAGATGACACCACCCTTAGGCAGAAAGTGAAGAGGAACTAAAAAGCCTCTTAATGAAAGTGAAAGTGAAAGTGGAGAGTGAAAGGTTGGCTTAAAGCTCAACATTCAGAAAACGAAGATCATGGCATCGGGTCCCATCACCTCATGGGAAATAGATGGGGAAACAGTGGAAACAGTGTCAGACTTTATTTTTATGGGCTCCAAAATCTCTGCAGATGGTGACTGCAGCCATGAAATTAAAAGACGCTTACTCCTTGGAAGGAAAGTTATGACCAACCTAGATAGCATATTCAAAAGCAGAGATATTACTTGGCCAACAAAGGTTCGCCTAGTCAAGGCTATGGACTTTCCTGTGGTCATGTATGGATGTGAGAGCTGGACTGTGAAGAAGGCTGAGCGCTGAAGAGTTGATGCTTTTGAACTGTGGTGTTGGAGAAGACTCTTGAGAGTCCCTTGGACTGCAAGGAGATCCAACCAGTCCATTCTGAAGGAGATCAGCCCTGGGATTTCTTTGGAAGGAATGATGCTAAAGCTGGAACTCCAGTATTTTGGCCACCTCATGCGAAGAGTTGACTCATTGGAAAAGACTCTGATGCTGGGAGGGATTGTGGGCAGGAGGAGAAGAGGATGACAGAGGATGAGATGGCTGGATGGCATCACTGACTCGATGGATGTGAGTCTAAGTGACCTCCAGGAGTTGGTGATGGACGGGGAGGCCTGGCGTGCTGCGATTCATGGGGTCGCGAAGAGTCGGACATGACTGAACGACTGACCTGATCTGATCTGATCTGAATGGTCTAGTGCTTTTCCCTACTTTCTTCAATTTCAGTCTGAATTTGGCAATAAGGAGTTCATGATCTGAGCCATTGTCAGCTCCTGGTCTTGTTTTTGCTGACTGTATAGAGCTTCTCCATCTTTGGCTGCAAAGAATATCAGATCAGATCAGATCAATCGCTCAGTTGTGTCCGACTCTTCGCGACCCCATGAACCGCAGCACGCCAGGCCTCCCTGTCCACCACCAGCTCCCGGAGGTCACCCAGACTCACAACCATCAAGTCAGTGATGCCATCCAGCCATCTCATCCTCTGTCGTCCGCTTCTCCTCCTGCCCTCAATCCCTCCCAGCATGAGTCTTCTCCAATGAGTCAACTCTTCGCATGAGGTGGCCAAAATACTGGAGTTTCAGCTTTAGCATCATTCCTTCCAAAGAAATTCCAGGATTGATCTCCTTCAGAATGGACTGGTTGGATCTCCTTGCAGTCCAAGGGACTCTCAAGAGTCTTCTCCAACACCACGGTGTTGACCATCTGGTGATGTCCATGTGGGTTTTCATTCCCTTTTCCAGGAGATCTTCTGGACCCAGGGATTGAATCCAGGTCTCCCACATTGTAGGCAGATGCTTTACTGTCTGAGCCACCAGGAAAGTCCATTGTGATCTTGGTTTGTCTAAAGAATTTTTAATGTATTTGCTTCATTTTTGTAGCTGACATTATAAAAATCTCTCAGGTTTATCTCATAAGTACACATCTCAGTTTTCTGGTGGCTAAGTTGGTATTCTATTTTGTGACTCATTGTTGTGAAATAATGTATTTGCATCTTCTATTTTACCTATTTCTGGTTTCTATCTAAAACTTATAATGAAACAAAATAAAACATCATAAAGCAAATGGAATATGTTAGTAAAATCTGACTCTATCCAAATTTAATAAGTAAGTTATCATTGACAGAATTAAATCATAAATATTGTCATTTTAAAAATAATAAGCATTATGATTTGCTAATATAAAATAATGAATAATGATGAAATATTTATTTTAACTTGTTAACATTAAAGTCCCTCTGCTTGATTGGTAAGTGGATTGATAGCGGTTTTGAATTATTTATCACCAAATAGGACAGATACTGGGTGTTTTAAAATAACTATATAAAAGGTAAAATTTTGAGCTAGTTCATTGTAGGAGATACTATCTTCTTTTCTATTTTTTGGAATTAAGCATAAAGGAAGTAAAATATATGGTTTGTAGAAATTAATGCTATCCACTTACTGTTATCAAAGAAAGGCACTGGAAGAGAAGTCTAGTATGACAGCAGAAGACTAGCATGTATTTCCTATAGTGGTCTAGGAAGTAGTTCTTGGTCTGTAAAATAGACTCACATTTCTGAGGACAGATTCATGTTAAGCAAGCTCATGAAATTACAAGTGAAAAGCTTGATTTATTGATCTATAATGATAAATTATTTTTCTAAGGACAAAAATAATTAGGATATGCAGAATTTGTGAGTTCTGTGTATGTAGAATTTCAAATGAGTTTTGGCATTAGAAACTTCCTTTAATTAGAGTT
Organism: Tragelaphus eurycerus; assembly: GCA_935064755.1. Classification (NCBI taxonomy): domain Eukaryota; kingdom Metazoa; phylum Chordata; class Mammalia; order Artiodactyla; family Bovidae; genus Tragelaphus; species Tragelaphus eurycerus. The sequence continues at coordinate 43,411,586 of CAKXYN010000002.1, forward strand.
AACACTGGTGGCTAAAAAACAGTTAAAAGGGTTGCTTGGTGATTGTAATAGAATCAAAATTGAAGAGAGATTAATATATCAGATGTTTTATGGCATTGGGCCCAGGCAATCTGATATAGCCAGATCCACCATATGTGTGGTCTTGCCTCTGGAATTGGAATAATATAGCCTGTTGGCTACATAGAAGCCCAACCGATTAGGGGAAGTATATTCCAAATGTGATATCTGAAATACTGTCTCCCAATAAAATAGATGAATATTTTCAGTTATCTCTGTGCCTTGTTTTCCTCTATGCTTTCATGTGTAGAAATGAGATATGCCTGATAAAAGAGATGGAATAAAAACTAACCTAATTTTGGCAAAATTATCCAAATAGTATGATGCATGAATATATTAACTTTAAAAGAATACCCTTTACTTCTCTGACAACATGCCTATGTGATACTTCAGTTGCATATATTGGATATTGTCAATAGTTTAGATTGACCAGCCCCCTCCCTGCTTTGGGACTTAAAACATAGGATTATAATGCGGAGTGCAGTGTAATTCTTACCAGAGTATGTATCAGTTCAAAATAAAGGGAGAACAGAGGCAGAAAAGTTATTTCACATTTTTCATATTATAAATCAAGGAATTAAAGTTAAATCAGATTCCTATCAAATACATGTTTAGTATAGCAAAGTTTTGTGATAAAACTGGGGATGAAAAGAGTAACAACATGATTATTTTCCTCTTGAATTTTTGTCCTCAGTATAGGCCTGTATGATGTATTTGACAAATGTCCTTTGAAGGCATTAAGAAAAATGAAAAGTTTATCATACTTAAACTTACAAAGATTTTTCCTGGATAGGTAGCAATAAAATGAAATCTTGAAAGCCAGGAAGAATTTTATATGTTAATAGGATTGGGGAGCAAATGGTACATTGTGTAGGAAGGAAAAACATGAGCAAGGCAAAATATTGGAGTTGCTTGTGGGAGAAATGTCAAGTGGATCTGTTGGTTTTGGAGAGTGGAAGAAGAGTGGAAAAAGAGTAATGCTCACAATGTGGAAGACCTTAAGTGTGAACTAGTGTAAAACTAATAGACTTTGCTCATCACATATTATAGTTGGGTATCTTGAGCTGTGCTAGGCACCAGAAAGATTAATAAGATGTAATTCTCGGCCTTCCCAGGAGTCCTTAGCCTGAGTTGAGATAAACATAATATAGTACAATACAAATTTCACCATGAAAGTACTCTGGTAGAAGTATAAAATAGGAGCCAGAATGATGAACTATTTTGGAGGCATTACAGAAGGTAGTACAATGTGAACTGGGATCTGACAGATGAATACATTTTAAACCACTGTAAATTTGGAAAACTTAGCAGTGGCCACAGGACTGGAAAAGATCAGTTTTCATTCCAATCCCAAAGAAAGGCAATGCCAAAGAATGCTCAAACTACCCCACAATTGCACTTGTCTCACACACTAATAAAGTAATGCTCAAAATTCTCCAAACCAGGCTTCAGCAATATGTGAACCATGAACTTCCAGTTGTTCAAGCTGGTTTTAGAAAAGGCAGAGGAACCAGAGACCAAATTGCCAACATCTGCTGGATCATCAAAAAAGCAAGAGAGTTCCAGAAAAACATCTATTTCTGCTTTATTGACTATAGCTTTATTGACTATTTCTGCTTTATTGACCAAAGCCTTTGACTGTGTGGATCACAATAAAGTGTGGAAAATTCTGAAAGAGATGGGAATACCAGACCACATGACCTGCCTCTTGAGAAACCTGTATGTAGGTCAGGAAGCAACAGTTAGAACTGGACATGGAACAACAGACTGGTTCCAAATAGGAAAAGGAGTGTGTCAAGGCTGTATATTGTCACCCTGCTTATTTAACTTATATGCAGAGTACATCATGAGAAACGCTGAACTGGAAGAAACACAAGCTGGAATCAAGATTGCCAGGAGAAATATCAATAACCTCAGATATGCAGATGACACCACCCTCATGGCAGAAAGTGAAGAGGAACTAAAAAGCCTCTTGATGAAAGTGAAAGAGGAGAATGAAAAAATTGGCTTAAAATTCAACATTCAAAAAACGAAAATCACGGCATCTAGTCCCATCACTTCATGGGAAATAGATGGGGAAACAGTGGAAACAGTGTCAGACTTTATTTTTCTGGGCTCCAAAATCACTGCAAATGGTGACTGCGCCATGAAATTAAAAGACGCTTACTCCTTGGAAGGAAAGTTATGACCGACCTAGATAGCATATTCAAAAGCAGAGACATTACTTTACCAACAAAGGTCCGTCTAGTCAAGGCTATGGTTTTTCCGGTAGTCATGTATGGATGTGAGAGTTGGACTGTGAAGAAGGCTGAGCGCCGAAGAACTGATGCTTTTGAATTGTGGTGTTGGAGAAGACTCTTGAGAATCCCTTGGACTGCAAGGAGATCCAACCAGTCCATTCTGAAGGAGATCAGCCCTGAGTGTTCTTTGAAAGGACTGATGCTAAAGTTGAAACTCCAGTATTTTGGCCACCTCATGCAAAGAGTTGACTCATTGGAAAAGATTCTGATGCTGGGAGGGATTGGGGGCAGGAGGAGAAGGGGATGAAAGAGAATGAGATGGCTGGATGGCATCACTGACTTGATGAATGTGAGTCTGAGTGAACTCTGGGAGTTGGTGATAGACAGGGAGGCCTGGCGTGCTGTGATTCATGGGGTCGCAAAGAGTCGGACACAACTGAGCGTCTGAACTGAACTGGACTGAAAGGCTAGTAAGGTCACCAGATGCACAGAGAGCAGCATGCTGAAATGTGAGGAGATGTGAACTGTCTGGAATATAAGATTGGTGGCAAGGATGGGGAAGAGAGCTGAGGCTGGAATGACTGGTTGGAGTAGGATTGCCAGTCAGTATGGAGGTGGGGAAATAGTTGAGGCTGGAGCAAGACACCTGTATTTTTCCATTTGACTCTATGACTCCATTTCTGTTATTTACTATATTTTTAATCACCAGTAAATTTATTAACCTCAGTGTAAATTTATTAACCTTAGCATATTGGTTTGCATAATGGGGCTGATAATACCAGTTTAGCAATAGTATTGTTGTGATTGGAAATTAATATATATAAAGCACATAGTGATGGGCATGAAATCTTCCTGGTAACAAATGGGTGTTAATCATATATTTATAGGGTTGTTGTAAGAACTAAACAGAGTAAAATAAGATGAGTATAGGATACTGTTTGACATAAATCCCCCATTCTCAAATAATGATATTAAAAATAAACCTTCCAAAGCTGTTCAGTGCAGTTATAGTACATTGCTTTTATAAAAAATAATTTCCAGAATTTAGGAAAAGTTTTATCATTATCTATGTGAAGACTGGCTTCCCTGGTGTCTCAGTGGTAAAGAATCTGCTTGCAATGCAGGCGACATGGGTTTGATCCCTCAGATGGGAAGATCCCCTGGGGAAGGAAATGTCAATCCACTCTAGTATTCTTTGCTGGAAAATCCCATGGACAGAAGAGTTTGGTGGGCTACCACCCATATGGTCACAAGGGTTGGACATGATTAGCAACTAAACAGACACAAAAATGTAAAAATTAGCTTAAACATATTAGCCTATGTTGATTCTACATCCCTTTCCAAGTAAGACCTCATCTCAATTTAGGCCTGGATGCTATGGTGTTGTTGTTTAATCCTTAAGTCATGTCGCATTCTTTTGTGACCCCCATGGACTGTAGCCTGCCAGGCTCCTTTGTCTTTGGGATTCACCAGGCAAGAATACTGGAGTGGGTTGCCATTTCCTTCTCCAGGGGATCTTCCAGACCCAGGGATTGAACCCATGTCTCCTGCATTGGTAAGCAAATTCTTTATCACTGAGACACCTGGGAAGCCCAGGGTGCTATGATAGTGAGTTTTATTAAAATCTGTATGATATTGAGACCATTCATGCATATAAGCATGTCCTTATTACAGAAATTACAATTAATTATTATTTTACCTCTTTTCTCCATTAGATAGTGAGTGCTTTATTCCCAATTCTTCAGAAAGTGTTAGTTTCATAAAAGTTGGCTGAATTCATTTTAAGCTTAGGAAGAATTAATACGCATATGTAATCTTCAGTTCAGTCGCTCAGTCATGTCTGACTCTTTTTGACCCCATGAATTGCAGCACGCCAGGCCTCCTTGTCCATCACCAACTCCCCGAGTTCACTCAAACTCATGTCCATCAAGTCAGTGATGCGATCCAGCCATCTCATCCTCTGTCGTCCCCTTCTCTTGCCCTCAATCTTTCCCAGCATCAGAGTCTTTTCCAATGAGTCAGCTCTTCTCACGAGGTGGCCAAAGTATTGGAGTTTCAGCTTCAATATCAGTCCCTCCAATGACTGATCACCCAGGACTGATCTCCTTTAGAATGGACTGGTTGGATCTCCTTGCAGTTCAAGGGACTCTCAAGAGTCTTCCCCAACACCACAGTTCAAAAGCATCAATTCTTCGGCGCTCAGCTTTCTTCACAGTCCAACTCTCACATCCATACATGACCACTAGAAAAACCATAGCCTTGACTAGATAGACTTTTGTTGGCAAAGTAATGTCTCTGCTTTTGAATATGCTATCTAGGTTGGTCATAACTTTCCTTCCAAGGAGTAAGCGTCTTTTAATTTCCTGGCTGCACTCACCATCTGCAATGATTTTGGAGCCCCAAAATATAAAAGTCTGACACTGTTTCCACTGTTTCTCCATCTATTTGCTATGAAATGATGGGATGGGATGCCATGATCTTAGTTTTCTGAATGTTGAGCTTTAAGCCAACTTTTTCACTCTCCTCTTTCACTTTCATCAAGAGGCTTTTTAGTTCCCCTTCACTTTCTTTCATAAGGGTGGTGTCATCTGCATATCTGAGGTTATTGATATTTATCCCAGCAATCTTGATTCCAGGTTGTGCTTCTTCCAGCCCAGCATTTCTCATGATATACTCTGCACAGAAGTTAAATAAGCAGGGTAACAATATACAGCCTTGACGTACTCCTTTTCCTATTTGGAACCAGTCTATTGTTCCATGTCTAACTGTTGCTTCCTGACCTGCATACAGGTTTCTCAAGAGGCAGGTCAGGTGGTCTGGTACTCCCATCTCCTTCAGAATTTTCCCGTTTATTGTGATCCACACAGTCAAAGGCATTGGCCTAGTCAATAAAACAGAAGTAGATGTTTTTCCAGAACTCTTCCTTTTCCACGATCCAGCGGATGTTGGCAATTTGATCTCTGGTTCCTCTGCCTTTTCTAAAACCAGCTTGAACATCTGGAAGTATGTATTATAAAAGTGCTAATATCTTACTTTCATATGGAAAACCCTGATCTGATTGTATTACAGTATCTACTACACTCTAAAAGCAATGTGACATCTTTCTGTTTAAATTTATGGGTTAGATATAGGTGTTGTTAGGGGAGTGGGGATGGCCCTTAGCCTAACCCCTAGAATTCTCCCCACTATATCCTTGCTCACCAAGCAGCAAGACTTATAAGGCAGCTTTTAAATATGGGTATTTCTTATAGTAACTGATTGTGTGAAATGCTCCTGGGCTATATGAAAATGATATTTTTCACCCAGTGGGAGTGATTCTTCAGAACTGTGTAGTATTTAAAGAGAGAAGGCTCATCAAGAAAACCACATTCTATATTGCTGCACATAATAAACAGTAATGGAATTTGCAATAAAGGAAATATGGAAAAGAAGAGAGAATATAAACAGATAAAAAATAGCCTAATTTAAGCAAAATTAAAATAGTGTCAAGCACTGAATATGATAACTATGAAAGAATAATCTTCATTTATCTGACAGGATTGTTGCTATCTATTGTGTGCTATTTCAGTTACTTATATTGGGCAGTGTCAATCATTAAGGTAGTAGTATTCCCTGGTGGCTCAGAGGTTAAAGCATCTGCCTACAATGTGGGAGACCCGGGTTCAATCCCTGGGTCAGGAAGATCTCCTAGAGACAGAAATGGCAACCCACTCCAGTATTCTTGCCTGGAGAATGCCATGGACGGAGGAGCCTGGTGGGCTACAGTCCACGGGGTCACTAAAAGTCGGACATGACTGAGCGACCTCACTTTCTTTCACTATTGATATTACTATGGCAATGAAGAACATGTTTATGTAATTAAATATTATTATATCAAGTCATGCTTGGTATATTTTGGTCCCAAGTTCTGTCCTAAACTCACACGTTTCATATAATATTTGCTGCTTAATGACTGACCATCCCCCGACCTCCCCTTATTTCTTGATCCTGGGCAAGTAACACATGAAGTGGAACTTTTTCTGCCAAATTGATATTCAGTGTTTAGATTAAACAATTGAGGTTCCATTTTATTTTAGCTTAAAAGCTGCTAATTTTTAAAATAAATTACGTTAATTTTATAAGTAGGTTATATACTAATAACTTTTTAATTTTATAAAGTTTTGCAAATACAAAAGATTATGTAAATTTTAAACAACATGTTTAGAGTCTTAAAGATGGCTCAGATAGTAAAGCATCTGCCTACAATGTGGGAGACCCGGGTTCAGTCCCTGGGTCAGGAAGATCTCCTAGAGACGGAAATGGCAACCCACTCCAGTATTCTTGCCTGGAAAATCCCATGGACAGAGGAGCCCAATAGTCTACAATCCATGGGGTCACAAAGAGTCGGACACGACTGAGCGACTTCAGTTCACTTCACTTCATTGTCATTTAAGCCATGGCTTCCCTGATAGCTCAGTTGGTAAAGAATCCACCTGCAATGCAGGAGACCCCAGTTCGATTCCTCAGTTGAGAAAATCCCCTGGAAAAGGGATAGACTACCCACTCCAGTATTCATGGGCTTCCCTTGTGGCTCAGCTGGTAAAGAATCCACCCGCAATGCGGGAGACCTGTGTTCAATCCCTGGATTGGAAAGATCCTTTGGAGAAGGGAATGGCTACCCACTCCAGTATTCTGGCCTGGAGAATTCCATGGACTGTATAGTCCCAAGGGGTCACAAAGAGCTGGACATGACTGAGTGACTTTGACTTCACTAAGCCATAGATCCATCTTAATGATAAAAATTAATTACCCAATAGTAAGAAGAACATAAAGTTGATTTCAATGACAATAAAAAATGAAAAAAGTAGTACTTTTTTACTTAATAGTGTTAGATAAGAAGACAGTTTTGAAAGGGTATAATAACATGTGGTGTTCCCTTTTAGAACAATGTTTATCTTTGCTGTAGAAGATTGTTAACATTTTAATATACTTAGTTTAGCTCTATTAAAATATATTTTTCTCTGCTTTTCAGTTTCTCTTTTCAGTGATGACAACTATGTTTGTTATGTATCTTTGTTAGCACTTTAGAACCATGTACTTTACTAGATAAAACTTTCTCCATATTTACTTTGAATTTGAGTCACTTTAATTTGTGGCAGAGGTTTTTTAAACCTATTTATGTTTATTTGGTGTTACTAGCGAGACCCATTGCATGTGAAAATATCTTTATTAAAATTTTAAATTATTTTAATGAATATCATACTTCTTCATCTCTCTAGTACATTGCCTCTTCATTCATTGCTATTTGATGGATAATTTCTGTCTTTTCCTCACCCAATTATTTCATTGTCCAAGCACAAGGTAATCACATTATAGCCATAGCTGACATGAGATTTCAATTTTCATAATGCTATGAGTGTTAAAATGTCTGATAGTTGTTTTTTCCTCCTCCTAAAAAAATACAGTATACAAGAAAATTATATAAAAAATATTTCTTTGCCTACATAGTTATTTAACAGTATGTGTTATCTGTAACTTACATGGATTCATGACTGTCGTCATTGTGTATATACCATTTTGTATTCTAATTATTTCCTTAACTTCATAGTATGACATTATTTTGATAATTATTACTTTTAATTAATATGTACTATCTTTCTTATTCAGAGTGGGAATTTCCTTACTTCAAATGAACATTAATTGATCATTTACCTGAAATGGACAGTATTTCAAGTATTAATAGTTTCTCTCATCCTTTGGTGGTAACCTTTTTTTGATATAATTCAAGCTATTTCTGCTTAGGAGAAAAAGGATTAGGTCCCATTTGTTCATTTTTGATTTTATTTCCGATATTCTGGGAGGTGGGTCATGGAGGATCCTGCTGTGATGTAAGTCAGAGAGTGTTTTGCCTATGTTTTCCTCTAGGAGTTTTATGGTTTCTGGTCTTACATTTAGCTCTTTAATCCATTTTGAGTTTATTTTTGTGTATGGTGTTAGAAAGTGTTGTAGTTTCATTCTTTTACAAGTGTTTGACCAGTTTTCCCAGCACCACTTGTTAAAGAGATTGTCTTTAATCCATTGTATATTCTTGCCTCCTTTGTCAAAGATAAGGTGACCATATGTGTGTGGATTTATCTCTGGGCTTTCTATTTTGTTCCATTGATCTATATTTCTGTCTTTGTGCCAGTACCATACTGTCTTGATGGCTTTATAGTAGAGCCTGAAGTCAGGCAGGTTGATTCCTCCAGTTCCGTTCTTCTTTCTCAAGATAGCTTTGGCTATTCGAGGTTTTTTGTATTTCCATACAAATTGAGAAATTATTTGTTCTAGCTCTGTGAAGAATACCGTTGGTAGCTTGATGGGGATTGCATTGAATCTATAAATTGCTTTGGGTAGTATACTCATTTTCACTATATTGATTCTAGCAATCCATGAACATGGTATATTTCTCCATCTATTAGTGTCCTCTTTGATTTCTTTCACCAGTGTTTTATAGTTTTCTATATATAGGTCTTTAGATTCTTTAGGAAGATATATTCCTAAGTATTTTATTGTTTTCATTGCAATGGTGAATGGAATTGTTTCCTTAATTTCTCTATTTTCTCATTATTAGTGTACAGGAATGCAAGGGATTTCTGTGTGTTAATTTTATATCCTGCAACTTTACTATATTCATTGATTAGTTCTAGTAATTTTCTGGTGGAATCTTTAGGGTTTTCTACGTAGAGGATCATGTCATCTGCAAACAGTGAGAGTTTTACTTCTTCTTTTCCAATGTGGATTCCTTTTATTTCTTTTTCTGCTCTGATTGCTGTGGCCAAAACTTCCAAAACTATGTTGAATAGTAATGGTGAAAGTGGGCATCCTTGTCTTGTTCCTGACTTTAGAGGAAATGCTTTCAATTTTTCACCATTGAGGATAATGTTTGCTGTGGGTTTGTCATATATAGCTTTTATTATGTTGAGGTATGTTCCTTCTATTCCTGCTTTCTGGAGAGTTTTTATCATAAATGGATGTTGAACTTTGTCAAAGGCTTTCTCTGCATCTATTGAGATAATCATATGGTTTTTATTCTTCAGTTTGTTAATGTGGTGTATTACGTTGATTGATTTGCGGATATTGAAGAATCCTTGCATTCCTGGGATAAAGCCCACTTGGTCATGGTGTATGATCTTTTTAATGTGTTGTTGGATTCTGATTGCTAGAATTTTGTTAAGGATTTTTGCATCTATGTTCATCAGTGATATTGGCCTGTAGTTTTCTTTTTTTGTGGGATCTTTGTCAGGTTTTGGCATTAGGGTGATGGTGGCCTCATAGAATGAGTTTGGAAGTTTGCCTTCCTCTGCAATTTTCTGGAACAGTTTGAGTAGGATAGGTGTTGGTGGGAATGCAAACTAGTACAGCCACTATGGAGAACAGTATGGAGATTCCTCAAAAAACTGGGAATAGAACTGCCTTATGATCCAGCAATCCCACTACTGGGCATATACACTGAGAAAACCAGAATTGAAAGAGACACGTGTACCCCAATGTTCATAGCAGCACTGTTTACAATAGCCAGAACGTGGAAGCAACCTAGATGTCCATCCACAGATGAATGGATAAGCAAGCTGTGGTACATATACACAATGGAGTATTACTCAGCCATTAAAAAGAATACATTTGAATCAGTTCTAAGGAGGTGGATGGAACTGGAGCCTATTATACAGAGTGAAGTAAGCCAGAAACAAAAACACAAATACAGTATACTAACGCATATATATGGAATTTAGAAAGATGGTAAAAATAACCCTATTTACGAGACAGCAAAAGAGACACTGATGTATAGAACAGACTTTTGGACTCTGGGACCAGGAGAGGGTGGGATGATTGGGGAGAATAGCATTGAAATATGTATAATATCATATCTGAAACGAGTCGTCAGTCCAGGTACGATGCCCGATAACAAATGCCTGGGGCTGGAGCACTGGGACGACCTGGAGGGATGGTGTGGGGAGGGGAGAGGGAGGAGGGTTCAGGATGGGGAACACGTGTATACTGGCGGCGGATCCATCTTGATGTATTGTAAAAGCAATACAATATTGTAAAGTTAAGCAAAATAAAAAATATATATATATAAAAAAATAAAAAAGAAAAAGGAAAGGGAAAAAAAAGGGAATTCAGACTTTACTTTTCATGAAAATTTTAGTCAAAAACACCACCACTGTCATCACCAACACAAATTATTCAGTATTCACTTGAGGTAGTCCTGTGGTTAATGGACTAAGGTATCTACTCAAACTTCTTTTGATTAAGAGAAAACTCAAGTTCTTCTAAATTAATTTAGTCACAATTAAGTTGTGTTGTGTGGTTATTATCATCATTCTTTTTAAGTGTAGGAGGAGTAGTAGCATGAAGTATATTAATTAAAGGATAGGTATACAATCCAGCAAATTTAGTGTCAGCTGATTGTTATACATATTGTAGTATATCTTGCAGTCAGTATTTTAAATATCTGTCACCAATCTGTTGGTACTGAAGTTTAATTTTATGATTTAAATGACTTCATTTTATAACTTTATGATTTTAGTTTACAGCCTTGGTTTTTCTGTTACTATTTTTCATAGTTTTAATACTAAGTCCTGTAGTCAGTATTAAATACTGAATTATAATTATAATACCCCTTCACATGGGTAAAAATAGTTCACTTTGTGGTTTTCTGTTTCATGACACAATTTCCAGGAAATTGTGGGGGGAAATGGGTACTGCCAAGACATTTTTTCCCCCCTGTATTTCAAAATGTCCTTAAATTTATGGCACAGAAATAAATAAGTAATTTCAATATTTTTCTAAGAAATATTTGGATTTTCTATTCTTAGGGCCAAAAAGGCCAAGGGAAAAGAAGGTATAAGGATCAGTCCTAGACTAAACTGGCAAGTAATGTTTATTTCATGTGTATCCTCTCTATTTTCTGTTATATCCTTTTGTTTTCCCAGCCATTGGGTGCCATTTATTCTAACTCCTGCATATAGTATCTATGGCCATCTTGTCTCCTTAAGGCTGTGCACTGCAGTAAATCATCCTTCTTCAGAAGTAGAATTTTATATGCTTTGTTGCTTACTTCCTTTCTCCTAATTAAATTAAATTTTCACATCATGTTCATGGGAACTTTTTGAACTGAATGATTTGAAATATCTGATAAATTAGTGATACTGTGTGGCTGCTGATCTTAGGCTGCACTGATAGAACTCTGCACATGACTCAAGATAAATAACTGTTCTCAAGAGTTGCTGGATTTCTTCCTTATGCTCTTCACCTAAGCTCCGTTTCAGTTCCACTCACATCAAGGATATATTACTGACTTCTGAGCAAAGATAAAGGGTTTATGGTAGAAGTGTATGTGCCTATTTATTCATGTGAAACTGACTAGTCCTTATTTTTCAGGACAAGAGTGGGCTACTTCCAGTGGGTCTCCCAAGAGTGTTTATATTCAGGAATAAAATGGTGGTTTAGGAGTAACCCTTGACATTGTTTCTGTTACTTTGTTAGTTAATCAGTTTATTCACTTAACTAATTTGTTTCAATTTATATTTATATATGTATTTATTAGGCATTTTCTGTGTGCCAGATATTATGTACCATGTTAGAGATAGAAACAGGCCTCTTCACCTTCTGCAGTTTATATATGATATAGTAGAGTAACTACACTATAAAGCTCTATGGAAAGAAAAATAGAGAAACAAAATATTATAGTAAGATATATTCCCTGTTAAGTGGCATTTCCATTAGTTACTTCAGAACAGAAGGTAGTATTTTAACTAATTAATATATTACAGTTGTTATTGGGGTATAATTGTATTAGTTTCAGTTGTACAGCATAGTAATGTGGTATTTTTATCTATAATACTATATATACAAAGTTATAAAATATTGGCTGCATTCTCTGTGCTATATATTGCATCCGTATAACTTGTTTTGTACCTAGTAGTTTGTGCCTCTTGATACCCTTTGGCATATTCAGATTTGTATTTCTATCTTGATCTTTCTAACTCTTCTCACATCAGTACAGCTTTCTTATCCTCTGTGACTTTATATATCTGCATTAAACACTCAGGAAAATAAATTGGGCTGTCAGGTTCTTTTTTTTTAACTACATTCAAGAAAATTTCAGGGAAAAATTTGGAAAAAGTTTTCTGGTCATTTGGGTAACTTGTAGTCTAGGGAGTTGCATTAATTATGATTATTGAGTTTCTTTCTTTCCTCCCTTTTTGTTATGTAATAGTTGATGCATAGTAAAGAATGTATGTAATATTTTCATATGTTCTGGCATGTAATAAGACAAACATTGTGACTCTACACACAATAAAAGAATTAGAACATTATCAATAAAATGCATTAATTCATTTTTACTATATAACATTCTATATTTATCTATTTGTCTATTTTGTTTTCTCATATTTTATTGTCTGTTGACATTTTTTGTTTATTTTTCTATGTAAATAATAGTAAAATTTTGGTACATTTCATATACATTTGTTGGTGCACATATGCAGGATTTTCCTAGGGTCTTTTCTTAGGAATGAAATAGCTCTGTTACCATGTTTGCATGTTCAATTTTAAAAGACAATACCAAATTATGCATCAGTTCACACTTCTGCCAGCACATATAAATGTTCTACATGCTGTCTGTGCTCATCAACATTTGTCAGAAAACTCCTCCCTTTTTTTGGTCTGACCTGGCTCTTGAGAAACCTGTATGTAGGTCAGGAAGCAACAGTTAGAACTGGACATGGAACAACAGACTGGTCCCAAATAGGAAAAGGAGAATGTCAAGGCTGTATATTGTCACTCTGCTTGTTTAACTTATATGCAGAGTACATCATGAGAAATGCTGGGCTGGAGGAAGCACAAACTAGAATCAAGATTGCTGGGAGAAATATCAATAACTTCAGATATACAGATGACACCACCCTTATGGCAGAAAGTGAAGAACTAAAGAGCCTCTTGATGAAAGTGAAAGAGGAGAGTGAAAAGGTTGGCTTAACGCTCAACATTCAGAAAACAAAGATCATGGCATCTGGTCCCATCACTTCATGGGAAATAGATGGGGAAACAGTGGAAAAGATGGCAGACTTTATTTTCTTGGGCTCCAAAATCACTGCAGATGGTGACTGCAGCCATGAAATTAAAAGACACTTACTCCTTGGAAGGAAAGTTATGACCAACCTAGATAGCATATTCAAAAGCAGAGACATTACTTTGCTAACAAAGGTCCGTCTAGTCAAGGCTATGGTTTTTCCTGTGGTCATGTATGGATGTGAGAGTTGGACTGTGAAGAAAGCTGAGCGCCGAAGAATTAATGCTTTTGAACTGTGGTGTTGGAGAAGACTCTTGAGAGTCCCTTGGACTGCAAGGAGGTCCAACCAGTCCATTCTAAAGGAGATCAGTCCTGGGTGTTCATTGAAAGGACTGATGCTAAAGCTGAAACTCCAGTACTTTGGCCACCTCATTTGAAGAGTTGACTCATTGGAAAAGACCCTGATGCTGGGAGGGATTAGAGGCAGGAGGAGAAGGGGATGGCAGAGGATGAGATGGCTGGATGGCATCACTGACTCAATGGACATGAGTTTAGGTAAACTCGGAGAGTTGGTAAACCCCATTCCGGGAGGCCTGGCATGCTGTGGTTCACGGGTTCACAAAGAGTTGGACACGACTGAGTGACTGAACTGAACTGAAGAGGTGAAGAAAGGGCTTTCCTGATAGCTGAGTTGGTAAAGAATCTGCCTGCAATGCAGGAGGCCCTAGTTTGGTTCCTGGGTCAGGAAGATCCCCTGGAGAAGGGATACGCTACCCACTGCAGTATTCTTGGGCTTCCCTTGTGGCTTAGCTGGTAAAGAATCCATCTGCAATGCAGGAGACCTGGGTTCGATCCCTGGCTTGGGAGGATCCCCTGGAGAAGGGAAAGGATACCCACTCCAGTATTCTGGCCTGGAGAATTGGACACAACTGGGAGTTGGTGATGGACAGGGAGACCTGTCCATGGGGTTGCAAAGAGTCAGACTCGACTGAACTGAACTGAACTGAGTGATTTTTATTTTCCCTTTTCAATCGGTGAAAAAAAGATAAATCATGATGTTCTTAATTTACATTTCCTGTATTATTAATCAGGTTGATCAGCCTTTGTTTATTGGTCACTGGGCATTTATGTTTTGTCTTTTTTCTCCCATTTTTCTATTGTATTATGCATCTGTTGCATATTGATTTGAAGGAATTCTTTATCTATAATATCAGTATTTACAAATTCATAGATAGATGGCAAAAACAGTTTCCTAATTTGTGATTGCACATGGTGAATATATTATCCCAATTTCTGGTATATCCTTTTACTTTCTTTAAGTGACTTTTGATGAAGTGAAAATCTTTAATTTATCCATGTTTCTTTCTGGTTAGGATATTTTTTGTTTCTTATTTAAGCAAGCATTTACAAGTTTGCAGTCATAAAGTTATTTTTCTTTTCCTCCTTCCTTCTAGAAATTTATAGTTTTTCTCTTTTTCATTAAAGGCTTTCTTCCACTGGGCTATGTTGTGTGTGTTAAATGGAAATCAATTTCATTTTATTCTTTATATATAACCAGTAATTCTAGTACTGTTTTTGGCAAGTCCATGTCTTCTCTGTCCTATACTGTATATAATATGTATGACCCTATTTGGGGACTTTATTCTATTTATTTAGTAAATTTGTCCATCTCTGAACTTCACCTTTGTAATTACTGTAGATTCCCTAAGACTTCTGCTTTCTTAGAAATATCTTAGTTATTCCTAGGTTGTTTTTGCTTTTCCATATGAATTTTACAGTCAGCTTTTTGGTTTGCATAAAAGCCTTTGGAATTTTCATGGATATAATACTGATTACATAAATCAGTATGGGAGAACTTTGAGCAATACTATTTGAGTCTTCCTATTGATGAATATTTTATTTATCTCTATTTATACATTCTTAGCTTCTTTCTATAGAGTTTTACAGTTTTCTTTATAAAAACATGAACAAATTGCTAAATATATTTTTAGGATCTTTATGGCTTATGTTTTTTAGTTATTATACAAAATACATCACCTATGTCATCAACTATATCATGTGTTTTATTGTTTCCTTTTGAAATCTTCTACCTTTTATTATGTTTTTCCTTATTTCTCAGCTGACAATAACTTCAAGGACAGTTTACAGTGTTGGAGGAAGCACTCATAGTGGACATTCTTTGTTTTGTTCCTTATTTTTAAGAGATATTTCCAGTGTTTTTGGAAGATAGGTGTTAAGATTTAAAAAGTTACATTAATAGATTTTGAAATGTAAAAACTCACATAGGTCTGACCCCTGTCACATACTATTTTTTGCAATTTAGAAGAGGTTCTCCTTCAGATTTACTACTGAATTTAAATTATAGCTTTCCTACATGTTGTGATTAAACCCTACTTGATCATAATAGATTCTCTATTATTCTTATAGCCTGCTGGTTTTGGTTTGCTAGTATTTGTTTAGGGTTTTGGTCTATAGTTTGTTTATTAAATAGAACTTTTCTTACTGAGTTGTTAGGGTGGGAGTTTTTTGTTTTTATAAAAATAAAAACAAGATAAATTGGAAAAAATTCCTTCAAAGTTTGATAGCATTTTGCCTCTTGCTTATAAATTGTTCTGGGTCTTTTGTGGTTTTTCTTTCATTTTTCTTTTTTAAAGAAATGTCTTGTAAAAAAATCACTGATTCATCTTATTTTTGCCTTTCAACTTCGGTTACTATTTGAGTAAGTAATACTCTTTTCTAGCACTTTTAAACGTCTTTTCTATATTTTGTCATAATGTTCATAGTACTCTGCTATTTTACCACTGAATTGCTTTTTCGTTTGTTTGTTTGCTTGCTTGCTTGTTTTTCCCTCTTTTCCCTTTTGATTTTTAGTGAAGGCTTCATATCTGCCAGGCAGTCTACCAAAAATCTTTACAAAAGTTATTGCATTACTTTTTACCATTTTACTTATAAGAGGCTCTGAGAGGATAACTACTGGCCCAAAGTCACATAGTTGACGGTGGAGCTGTACTGCATTTGTTTTCTTAACGGATCACACAGGCTCTTGTCAGTAGAACACAATGTCTGTTTTCTAATCCCTGAGTTGAAGGAAGTGAGCCATGACATTTGTCTAAAAGAATCAACTTGGAGGGAAAAAAATCCAACTCATAAAATTTTTTGCCTTCTATCTGTGACTTTGAAGCACATTTTAAAGCACTCCAGTTTACATTTTTATCCATTACTGAAAATCCTAAAGGATTCTATTTTCAGTTTAAAAAATGTTATTATGGAAATATTCTTATTGTAGCTTTTCCCTTTGTACGCCAAATGAAACCTCAGATCATTTGTTTGACTCACAGGAACATGTTGTGGTGACTCTGGGATGCCTTTGTGAAATGACTTGATGGTTTTCTTCCTCCAAATATAGTCATTGGTTGCTCTCAGCCACTCCCTTGAAGATGGAACAATTCATGTGAAACTTGAAACTCTTCATCACTTTTTATATGTCCACTCACATTTGGCACCTTTCTATACAATGGCTAGGCTGTTTTATGTTCTTCTAAATATTTACTTGATCTCATCATCTGTATTTTAATGTGCTTCAGCAAGAACAGCTTGCTCTTAGAATTTCTTTGTTTAACAGATTAAAAAACAAGAATTTTCAGCTTTCCAGGATATTTGGAAACATTAATGTTGCCATTTAAGCTTTCGGCTTTTGCAGGTTTGCCATTTAATTATCTCTTTTCCATTTTGTTAGAGAAGATAGTAAACATTATCATTATTATGTCTGCTTATTTAGCTTAATCATTCTCTTTGTTATTTTGATAATTTCTTGGCCTTACTAGAGAACACCATCACTCTTACAGTCTTTCCCAATATTGATTTCTGCTTGAGTCAACCTAGATTGAAATTCTTACCTATTTTAGTGTTAAGCTGCAGTAACACAAGCTTCATCGAAATCCATTTTTACCTACAGCTGCTTGATTGTTTTGAACTTATATACTCCAGTATGTTGAGCCACTGAAATCTTTGCAAGAGAGAAAAGGCAAGCATTCCCCAACCGCCCCCCTCCCCACCGCCCAAAACATCAGTTTACTAAACCAGTGCTCTATGTCAGATTTCATGAAGATCACACAAATTTTGGTGTGTGGGTTTGGAATAATTGATTAATTGTAATCATTAATAAAAATAGCAAATGCTATTTACAGTGTTTCAACAATTATATATTTTCTAGGCAGGCTACAAGATTTCTATTATTTTGTTATGGTGGAATCACTGTAAACATGGAAGAAATTCAAAGAGTTTGCAGCCTGACTTCAGGGTTGAGGTTCAGTTCCCTTCTATTTGAGATTTTATATTTCAAATCAGACAGCCTTTATTTATTTATTTAGCATTTCTAGGAAAACAAAAAGTTTTATGCTTGAAGCAAAGATCCCAAACAACCAAACAGCATTCTGATTTGTCTCTCTTCTAGTCCCTAATGCTTTTACTTTCCTGAAGCTTTGTGCTTTCTTTTTCTTTAATAAACACTTAAAAAATATATTGCTTGCTGTTGAAATTCAGCACAAGGACCTGGGAGTTGCAAGTCTTTCTTGAATACCTGTATTAGATTTCTAGATTTTACTTATGAATTCATTTTTACAGAATTAGGGATAATTTTATTTATTTAAATAATGTTTGTTATTTCTCTTATAATAACTTATTTCCTAGCCTTTTAAAAAACTTGAGTTGATTTGTAACGTTTAGTGCGTAAAAAATTATGAAATTAAGAAATAGTAAAAGGAAAAAACATCACTGGGAAATTTAAAGTTAAACAAGGAACAAAGTTAATATATACATGGACAATATCAAGTCTAATGTACTTTCAAAAGAAGGGCCACAAATTGAGCTCACTGTAACCGCAGATGGCAAAAGTGAAATATGGTAATTTACATGACTCATACAGTGTCTGTAACATCTCAGCAAACCAGTCTTACTAGGGTACTGATGCGTGGTGAAATAAACACTTTCAGTAATACCACTGCCTCCCATGCAATAATATGTCCCATTGGGATTTTGCTTATATATTTCTTCATTTATTCTTAACGGTATGTCAGAAAAGAGACTTTCCAGGTGGCACTAGCAGTAAAGAACCTGCCTGCCAATGCAAGAATCATAAGAGACACAGGTTTGATCCCTGGATAGGGATGATCCCCTGGAAGAGGGCATGGCAGCCCATTCCAGTATTCTTACTTGGAGAATCCCATGGACAGAGGAGCCTGGCAGGCTACAGTCCACAGGGTCACACAGAGTTGGACATGACTGAGCGACTTAGCACAAGCACATATAAGAAAAGCCTCCTAACAACAAATTTAATTCTTGGAAAGATCAAATTATTCCACTAGACAGATCTTCAACTTAACAACGATTATGTCCAGTTTATAAGTTAGAAATGTATTTAATACACTTAACCCACCAAATATCATATTTAGCCTAACCTACCTTAAAGGAGTTCAGTTCAGTTGCTCTGTCATTTCCGACTCATTGTGATCCTATGGACCGCAGACTACAGACTTCCCTGTCCATCACCAACTCCAGGAGCTTACTCTAACTCATGTCTATCCAGTAAGTGATGCCATCCAACCATCCCATCCTCTGTTGTCCCCTTCTCCTCCTGCCTTCAGTCTTTCCCAGCATCAAGGTCTTCTGCAATGAGTCAGTTCTTTGCATCAGGTGGCCAAAGTATTGGAGCTTCAGCGTCAGCATCTTTTCTTGCAATGAATATTCAGGACTGATTTACTTTAGGATGGACTGGTTTGATCTCCTTGCAGTCCAAGAGACTCTCGAGAGCCTTTTCCAACACCACAGTTCAAAAGCATTAATTCTTCGGCACTCAGCTTTCTTTACGGTCTAGGTCTCACATTCATATATGCTGCTGCCAAGTCGCTTCAGTCGTGTCCGACTCTGTGCGACCCCATAGACGGAAGCCCACCAGGCTCCCCCATCCCTGGGATTCTCCAAGCAAGAACACTGGAGTGGGTTGCCATTTCTTTCTCCAATGCATGAAAGTGAAAAGTGAAAGTGAAGTCACTCAGTCGTGTCTGACTCTTAGCGACCCCTTGGACTGCAGCCCACCAGGCTCCTCCATCCATGGGATTTTCCAGGCAAGAGTACTGGAGTGGGGTGCCATTGCCTTCTCTGCACATTCATATATAACCACTGATAAAACCATTGCTTTGACAATATGGACCTTTGTCAGCAAAGTAATGCCTCTGCTTTTTAATGTGCCGTCAAGGTTTGTCAAAGTTTTTTTTTTCCAAGAAACAGGCATCTTGTAATATCATGGCTGCAGTCACTATCTGCAGTGATTTTGGAGACTGAGACAATAAAATATCTCACTGTTTCCCTTGTTTCTCCATCTATTTGCCATGAAGTGATGAAACTGGATGCCATGATCTTAGTTTTTTGAACGTTGACTTTTAAGCCAACTTTTTCATTCTCGTCTTGGAGGCTTTTTAGTTTCTCTTTACTTTCTGCCAGAAGGTGGTGTCATCTGCATATCTGAGGTTATTATTTCTCCCAGCAGTCGTGATTCCAGCTTGTGCTTCATCCAGCCTGACATTTCACATGTTGTATTCTGCATATAAGTTAAATGAACAGGATGACAATATATACAGCCTTAATGTACTCCTTTCCCAATTTGCAACCAGTTTGGTGTTTCATGTCCGGTTCTAATTGTTGCTTCTTGACTTGCATACACATTTCTTAGGAGGCAGGTAAGGTGGTCTGGTATTCCCATCTCTTGAAGAATTTTCCACAGTTTGTTGTGATCCACACAATCAAAGGCTTTAGTGTAGTCAACAAAGCAGAAGTATATGTTTTTCTGGAACTCTCTTGCTTTTTTGATGATCCAGCAGATGTTGGAAATTTCATCTCTGGTTCCTTTTCCTTTTCTAAATCCAGCTTTAACAGCTCGAAGTTCTCAGTCCAGGTACAATTGAAGCCTGGCTTGGAGAATTTTGAGCATTACTTTGCTAGCATGTTAGATAAGTGCAATTGTGTGGTAGTTTGAGCATTCTTTGGCATTGCCTTCCTTTGGGATTGGAATGAAAACTGACCTTTTCCAGTAGTCCTGTGACCACTGCTGAGTTTTCCAAATTTGCTGGCATATTGAGTGCAGCACTTTCACAGCATCTTCCTTTAAGATTTGAAATAGATCAACTAGAGTTTAATCACCTCCACTAGGTTTGTTCGTAGTGATGATTCCTAAGGCCCACTTTACCTCACGCTCCAGGATGTCTGGCTCTAGGGTAATGATCACACCATCGTGGTTATCTGGGTCGTTAAGATCTCTTTTGTACAGCTCTGTGTACTCTTGCCACCTCTTCTTAATATCTTCCACTTGTGTTAGATCCATACCATTTCTGTCGTTTACTGTGCCCATCTTTGCATGAAATGTTCCCTTGGTATCTCTAATTTTCTTGAAGAGATCTCTAGTCTTTCCCACTCTATTGTTTGCCTCTGTTTCTTTGCACTGATCACTAAGGAAGGCTTTCTTATGTTTTCTTGCCACTCTTTGAAACTCTGCATTCAGATGGGTATATCTTTCCTTTTCTCCTTTGCCTTTAGCTTCTCTTCTTTTTTCAGCCATTTTCAAGGCCTTCTCAGAGAACATTTTTGCCTTTTTGCATTTCCTTTTCTTGGGGATGGTCTTGATCACTGCCTCCTATACAGTGTCACAAACCTCTGTCCCTAGTTCTTCATGCACTGTGTCTACCAGATATAATTCCTTGAATCTCTTTGTCACTTTCACTGTATGATCATAAGGGATTTGATTTCAATCATACCTGAATGGTCTAGTGGTATTCCCTACTTTCTTCAATTTAATCTGAATTTTGCAATCAGGAGTTCATGATCTGAGCCACAGTCAGTTCCTGGTCTTGTTTTTTGCTGACTGTGTAGAGTTTCTCCATCTCTAGCTGCAAAGAATGTAATCAATCTGATTTCGGTATTGACCATCTGGATTGTTCATGTGTAGAGTCGTCTTTTGTGTTGTTGGAATAGGGTCTTTGTTATGACTAGTGCCTTTTCTTGGCAAAACTCTGTTAGCTTTTGCCCAAGGCCAAACTTGTCTGCTGCTCCAGGTATCTCTTAACTTTTTGATCTCCTTCAAAAAGACTTAAGCCAGCTTCACCCTATGGCTCCCAGGACTGTTGTATTAAGTGTCCCTGACTACCGAGGCAGGCCACTGTTGACCCAGGCCTCTACCAGAGACTACATCAGATATCCAGCATGCTGTTATAAATAGGGTTTCCCTGGGAGTTCAGTGGTAAAGAATCTGCCTGTCAATGTAGGAGACATGGTTTGATCCCTGGGTTGGGAAATTCCCCTGGAGGAAGAAATTACAACTCACTCTAGTACTTTTGCTGGGAAATCCCAGGAGCTCAGAACACTTATACTACCCTACAGTTGGGTGTAATCATGAAACCCAAAGCCTATTTTATAAAGTTATTGTTGTTGTTATCATTCAGTTGCTAAGTGGTGTCCATTTCTTTTGGATACCCATGGACTGTACTCTGTCAAGTTTACTCTATCCATGGGCTTTCCCAGGCAAACATACTAGAGTGGGTTGTCATTTCCTTCTCCAGGGGATCTTCCCATCCCTGGGATTGAACCCATGTCTCCTACATTGGTAGGCAGATTCTTTACCATCGAGCTACCAGGGAAGCTCTATTTTATAATAGCATGTTGAATATCTCATCTAGTTTATTGAATAGTGTACTGAAAGTGAAAACCAGAATGGCTATATAGATGTAAATTGCTGACTAGGAGCTATGACTCTTGAGAGTCCCTTGGACTGCAAGGAGATCCAACCAGTCCATTCTGAAGGAGATCAGCCCTGGGATTTCTTTGAAAGGAATGATGCTAAAACTGAAACTCCAGTATTTTGGCCACCTCATGAGAAGAGTTGACTCATTGGAGAAGACTCTGATGCTGGGAGGGATTGGGGGCAGGAGGAGAAGGGGACGACAGAGGATGAGATGGCTGGATGGCATCACTGACTCGATGGATGTGAGTCTGGGTGACCTCCGAGAGCTGGTGATGGATAGGGAGGCCTGGAGTGCTGCAGTTCATGGGGTCACAAAGAGTCGGACACGACTGCGCAACTGATCTGATCTGAGGAGCTATGAATTGCTGTTTATGCCCAGTATCACAAGAGAGAGTATTGCACCACATATCACTAGCCTGGGAAAAGATCAAAATTTGAAGTATAATGTCTATGGAATGCACATTGTTTTCACACCATTGTGAAGTCAAAAAATTGTAAGTCAAACCATCCTAAGTCAGAACCGTCTGTAGTACTATCTGATCATGTGACTAAATCAGAGGTAAGTTTCAGATTATGCCACTATGCGCTCCCCAGAATGTGATGGGCAAGGGTATTTTGGGGTGTTATTTGAATGACATATCAGGACTCATTTTGCATTTTAATTTTGTTTTACTGTTGATGATGTTTAGTTGCTTAGTCATGTCCAGCTCTTGTGACCCCCTGGACTGTAGCCACCAGGTTCCTCTGTCCATGGGATTTCCCAGGCAAGAATACTGGAGTGTTTTGCCATTTCCTTCTCCAGGGGATCTTCCCCACCCAGGGGTTAAACCTATGTCTCTTGTGCTTCTGCATTGGCAGGCACCACTTTAACACTGCACTACCTGGGAAGCCGTTATTTTGTTTTGGCTTTAATGAGAGAAAAATGTTAAACTAGTAGTCTTATTTTATAAACTGAGAGTGTTATACTCAGTTGGTGCCTTGGTTAGATTTTTCACTTGTATTTTTAGTTTCCAGAGCTATCTTGAAAGAAGAGACAAGAGAGGGTATCCCATGAAGCACAGTTTAAATTGTGGTACCTTCACTGTTGAGTTCATTACTCTTAGACAATATCTGGTTAAGTGGATTTTTTGGAATGTGCCTTTTGTTTGTGCTACCTAAACTAATCCTCCCAAAATAAGAGACTTAAAGAATTTGTAGTTTGAAAATAATAGTAATAAGTCAAACATAGGCAAACAGCGAGAAGAGAAGAGCTACCTTTACTCTTAGTCCTTTGCCTTTAACAAAACTAATTTTAAAACAATCTTAATTGTTCTAAGCCATCTAAAAATATTTGATTATCAGAAAGACTATTTGAAATAAATAATTACTTCCACTATCATTAAATATGGACCTATTGTGCCTTGAAATAGTAGATACTATGAACCTATTATAAGGTATGCAATATACTTTTAACTGTTAATAATATCCAGAGCATGAAGACAAATCCCATTTTCTTCATCAGTTTAGATTCAACTGATACTCAACCAAGTGTTTTACAAAAAATGTACTAAACACGTTGTTAAGTATTCAAAAGTCCCCTTCGTGATTCTCAATAGTGAAAGACAAAAACATATTCTCTGCAAAATTTCATATTCTCCTTGTCATAAGAAGTTTATCATATAATTGATGGAAACTATAGATACTTCTAATTTATCTCCACTTACTTTATTTCTTGGAGAAGGCAACGGCACCCCACTCCAGTACTCTTTCCTGGAAGATCTCATGGACGGAGAAGCCTAGTAGGCTACAGTCCATGGGTTCACTAAGAGTCGGGCACGACTGAGTGACTTCACTTTCACTTTCATGCACTGGAGAAGGAAATGGCAACCCACTCCAGTGTTCTTGCCTGGAGAATCCCAAGGACTGCAGAGCCTGGTGGGCTGCCGTCTATGGGGTTGCACAGAGTTGGACACGACTGAAGCAACTTAGCAGCAGCAGCAACAGTAGTGAGTGAGAAAAAAACTTATTGAAAGAAACTTATTCTATGGAAAGAAGAGTCTGAAAATGAATTTTGGAAATGTTTTCATTATTACTTATAATACTTTTTTGCTGAAAAGAATATTGTGTCACCTATTAAAAATGCTCACATGTTTACACTTAAAACATTTGGAAATAGCTTTTTAATTTATTTTTAAAACATACAAGTGAAATGTTTTCATGAGGTTTGAAGCCATTTGTCAAAAATGTAAAAGTTCCAGTTAATTTGCAAAAACAACTAACTGTACAGAATACGAAAATGTACTAGATGGAATTTTTATATACTGATTGATTTCATACAGGGAAATCACCCCCTTAGCCCAGCCCAAGATTCTGGAAACCTTTCAGACCTTTTCCGTGCATATATCTCTTCCGGCTTACTCAGTTTCCTAATTAGGGGGATTTGCCATTTTCCTTTTTTTTTTTAAAGCAGCTTGTAATCTATTGTTCCCTCTTTTATAGTAGATGAAAGAGTTTGAAAAATAGTACTATGACATAAACAGTAAACAGACAAAAATACACTTCCATTTTGATCCATGTGAGTTTTCTGTATAAAGTTGATATCTTGTGAAATTAAATATGAAATTAAAAAAACACTTAGAACCACACCTTCTATTTGTTGCTAATGTGGACATATTCAGAAATATGATTTGAATGAACTTAGCATTGGAGAAGGAAATGGCAACCCACTCCAGTGTTCTTGCCTGGAGAATCCCAGGGACGGGGGAGCCTGGTGGGCTGCCGTCTATGGGGTTGCACAGAGTCGGACACGACTGAAGTGACTTAGCAGCAGCAGCATTGGAGAAGGAAATGGCAACCCACTCCAGTGTTCTTGCCTGGAGAATCCCAGGGATGGAGGAGCCTGGTGGGCTGCTGTCTGTGGGGTTGCACAGAGTCGGACACGACTGAAGCGACTTAGCAGCAGCAAGATAGCAGAATAGGAAAACCCTGACCCTTCTTCCTTGCACAGAAACACAGATTTAACAATATATGGATTAACTCCCTTTTTGAGAAATCCAGAAACGCACTTGAAAGATTCCTACATCCCAAGTAAGAACAAAACCAGCTTCGATGAAGCTGGTAGGAAATTTGTGGCACCTCTCATCATAGTTGCTGCCCTTGGCACAGCACCCAGTGATCAGGAGGGAACACCTGGCTCTCACGTTTTCCCTGGAGAGGAAAAGAGAAGACTGGACCATGCATACAACATTCTGATTTCTCGGAGGTGTGGAGGGGCTACCTGAGGAACTAGCTTCTGTCTCACTTGAGCATTAGGGGGCTGATGGGATGAGGCATAGAGTATCTGAGAACAAAAAAGCACTGGGCACCATATTGCTGCTCCAGAGAGCAGCAGACAGAGGCCCGTTCAGCTCAGTGGCCTCTCCTTTAGGAGAGAAAAAGAAGAGGGGAGCATATGCCTAATGTTCCAACTTTTCAGAACTGCCTAGGGAACTAGTTTCTGACTAGCTCAACTCAGGTTCCTGATGGGACCTGCTGTGCTCTTGATGCCTGTGGCTGCTGCTGAGAAAAAGATGGGCAGCATGCTGCTGCTTGCGAACATGCAATATAACAGGTAGACACCAGAGGGAGCAAGAGATTACAAGGTGGTCAAAAAACGGAAACTGGAAAATCCTTCTGGGAATGTTAGGAGGCCCAAGTCCAAAGAAGTATTTCCACAGAAAAGGTTTGAAAGCTTCCCAGAATCATGGGCTGGGCTGATGGGTGATTTCCCTGTATGAAACCAGTCACTAAAGACTGGGAGATATAGTGTTTTTTGTGATTGTTTTTTCCCCAAATGCACAGATATCAATACAAAGTTACAAGGAACATGATGAAACAGGGGGAAATGGCCCAATCAAAGGAACAAAGTAAATCTCCAGAAATCTCCAGAAATCAAATCATATACCTAAATAAATGGAGGTATATGAATCATCTGACAAAGTATTCAAAATAATCACCTTCACAAAGATGCACAATGAGCTCAGAAAAGCAACGCATGAACAAAACGAGGGCTTTAAAATAAGCCTTTATCTAGTAAAGAAGTTTTATCCATGATTAATAACCTAACAAACAAAAAACACCTGGCCTAGATGGATTTATTAGTGAAGTCCATCAGAAATTTAAGAAAGAAATTATACCAATTCTCTATAATTTATTCACAAGATAAGAGCATAAGGAATACTTCCCAAATTATTCTATTAGGCCACCACTACCTAATATGAAAAACAGACAAAGACATTGCAGGGAAAGAAAAAAATACGGAGAAATATTTCTCATGAACATATATGTAAAAATCCTTAACAAAATATTAAAAATTGTATCCATCAATGTATGAAAAAAATATAGTCACTGTGTCTAAGTGGGATTTATCCCAGTCATATCAAGCTGTTTCATGTGAAAATCACTTCATGTAATTCATCACATCAACAGGCTAAAGGAGAAAAATCACATGATCATATCAATAGATGCAAAGAAAGCATGAAAAATCTAACATCAATTCATAATAAAAATTCTCAAAAACTAGGAATAGAGGAGAACTTCCTCATCTTGCTAAAGAACATTTATTAAAAAAAAAATGTATAGATAACATTATACTTAATGGTGAGAAACTAAAAACTTCCCCACTAAGATCAGAAACAAAGCAAGGATGTTACTTTTTGTACCATTTTTTTCCCCAATATTGTGCTGGAAGTCCTAGATCATGAGATAAAACAGAAAGAGGAAATGAAAGATATATAGACTGGGAAGGAGGAAATAGAACTATTTTTTTTGTTTGCAGATAACATAATCATCTATATAGAAAATATGAATAAATTTCACACATACACACACACACACACAAACCTGTGGAACTAATGAATGGGTATAGCAAGGTTGCAAAATATATGGTTAATCTACAAATGTTAATTGCATTCCTATACACAATAAATGAATGCATAGAATTTGAAATTATAAATGCAATACCATATGTATTGGCAACCCCAAATGAAATATTTATAAATCTAACAAAATAGATAGAGATATAGATTTATACTTAGGTATAGCTCTAAAAAAATAGATACATAAAGAAGTTACAAAATTTTGATGAAGTTAATCAAAGAACTAAATAAACGGAGAGATGTTACATGTTCACGGATAAGAAGATTCAGTCCTGTCAGATATCTTCCCAAATGTATCCATAGATTCAGTGCATAATCAAAGCAAGTCATTTATCAGATCAGATCAGATCAGTCGCTCAGTCGTGTCCGACTCTCTGGGACCCCCATGAACTGCAGCACTCCAGGCCTCCCTATCCATCACCAGCTCTCAGAGGTCACTCAGACTCACATCCATCGAGTCAGTGATGCCATCCAGCCATGTCATCCTCTGTCATCCCCTTCTCCTCCTGCCCTCAATCCCTCCCAGCATCAGAGTCTTCTCCAATGAGTCAACTCTTCGCATGAGGTGGCCAAATTACTGGAGGTTCAGCTTTAGCATCATTCCTTCCAAAGAAATCCCAGGGCTGATCTCCATGACCGGTTGGATCTCCTTGCAGTCCAAGGGACTCTCAAGAGTCTTCTCCAACACCACAGTTCAAAAGCATCAATTCTTCGGCGCTCAGCTTTCTTCACAGTCCAGCTCTCACATCCATACATGACCACAGGAAAGACCATAGCCTTGACTAGGCGAACCTTTGTTGGCAAAGTGATGTCTCTGCTTTTGAATATGCTATCTAGGTTGGTCATAACTTTCCTTCTAAGGAGTAAGCGTCTTTTAATTTCATGGCTGCAGTCACCATCTGCAGTGATTTTGGAGCCCAGAAAAATAAAGTCTGACACTGTTTCCACTGTTTCTCCATCTATTTCCCATGTAGTGATGGGACCAGATGCCATGATCTTCGTTTTCTGAATGTTGAGCTTTAAGCCAACCTTTTCACTCTCCACTTTCACTTTCATCAACAGGCTGACAAACTGATTCTAAAGTCTATGTAGGGAGGCAAAAGGTCCAGAATAGTCCACACAGTATTAAAGGAAACAAAGTTGGAGAGCTGACACTACCTGACTGTAAGCCTTGCAACAATAAAACTGCAATAATGAAGACAACTTGGTATTAGGGAAATAGATTAATGTAACAGAAAATACAGTCCAGAGATTGTCCCATATAAATATAGTCAACTGATCTTTGACAAAGGAGCAAAGGCAATTGAGTGGGAAAAAAAGTCTTTTTAAAAAAATGGTGTTGAAACAACTGGACACCCACAGTCAGAAAAAGCGAGTCTAGACACAGTTCTTACATCTGTCACAACAGTTACTCAAAACGGATAACAGGCCTAAATTTAAAAGGCGACACCTTAAAAGTAGAAAATGACATCAGAGAAAATCTAAATGACCATGTGTTTGACAGCATTTTAGATGTAAAAATAAAGGCATGATTTGTGAAAGAAATGATAAGTTGAAATTGATTTAAATTAAAAATTTCTCCTGTGTAGAATACGCTATCAAGGGAATGGAAAGAGAAGCCACAGACTTGCCAAATACAAATCTGATGAAAGGACTATTGTCCAAAATATATAAAGAACCCTTAAAATTCAACAGTATGAAAAGAAAGAGCCTAATTAAAAAAATGGGTTAAAGACCTTAACAAATACCTCACTAATGAAGATATTCAGATGGCAAATAAGCACATGAAAAAAATACCCCATACCAATGTCATCAGGGAAATGAAAATTAAAACAAAGAGATACTACAAACTTATTAGAATAGTCAAGATTCAGAGCACTGGTCATACCTACTGCTGATGAGGATACGAAGAAGCTGAACTCCGATTTGTTGCTATTGGGAATGAAAACCAGTATAGCCACTTTGGAAGAGTTTGGCAGTTTCTTACAATACTAAACATAACACTTACCATTTGATCCAAAAATTTCTTTCCTTGGTATTTACCTGAAGAAGTTAAAGACATGTCCACATAAAACCTTGCACACAAATATTTTGAAAGTGTCATTCATATTTACCAAAACTTGGAAGCAATCCAGACGTCTTTTATTCGATGAGTGGATAAACCGTGGTATATTCAATCAGTAGAATATTAATGTTAAAAATAAATGATCTCTCAAGCCAGTAGAAGACATGGAAGAAACTGAAATACATAATACTAAGTAAAAGAAAGGAGAAGGCAATGGCACCCCACTCCAGTACTCTTGCCTGGAATATCCCATGGACAGAGGAGCCTGGTAGGCTGCAGTCCATGGGGTCGCTAGAGTCGGACACAACTGAGCGCCTTCACTTTCACTTTTCACTTTCCTGCATTGGAGAAGGAAATGGCAACCCACTCCGGTGTTCTTGCCTGGAAAATCACAGGGACAGAGAAGCCTGGTGGGCTGCCATCTCTGGGGTCGCACAGAGTTGGACACGACTGGAGCGACTTAGCTGTAGCAGCAAGTAAAAGAAATCAATCTGAAAAGGCTGTAAACTCTATGATTCCAAAGATTTAACAATTTGGAAAGCTAAAACTATGACGACTATAAGAAAGATCAGTGATTATCAGGGGTTGGTGGGGAGAGGGATGAATAGGCAGAGCACAGAGGATTTTTTTGCTCATTTATGACATGAGCACTATTACAGTGTTACTGTTACTTAGTCACTAAGTTGTGTCTGACTCTTTTGCAACACCATGAACTGGAGCCCTCCAAGCTCCTCTATCCATGGGAGTTCCTAGGCAAGAATACTCGAGTGGGTTGCTGTTTGCTCCTCCAGGGGATCATCCCCACCCAGGGATCAAACTCATGTCTCTTACTTCTGCATTGGCAGGCAGGTTCTTTACCACTCATGCCACCTGGGAAGCCCCTTATGCGTATATAGGTATTTTTATTTGTTTTGGTAGGAAATATTCATGTATTAAATTTAATGGCAATTGGTTTATATATATACTGGTTTAGGAGAAAACATTTGGAGAGTAAATTGAATATTTGATTTGGTTGAAATGTGGGTGGAAGACAGCTGCTTTTAGACCCTGTCTTCATCAACCCATCAACCAGTGCCACACCAATGAATGTAAAATGCTAGCAAGAATTTCAGGAACTGGGATTGCCTACTCAGCTAAAAAAAAAAAAAAAGAAAAGCATAAATAAAATAATTAAAAGATTTCATTGTGTTACCATAGTTAATGAGCATTTTGGTTTCAGAAGAAAAAAGGAAAAGATCTCTATAAGAGGCTTCTACTAAGAACCACTCTTCTGCATGGGTTTCTAAGGTCTGGACTAAGTTAAAGTTTTATTTAAAACATATTCTATATTCTGTGACATTCATGTGGAACTTTTTTATGGCATGATTGATTTGAAAAACAGCATATACTTGAAGTGTGTTTTGCCAAATATAGGCAACAGTTTAGAGCAACTGTTCACCTTCAAAGGAAGATCTACTATGAGGACAGATGCAACATTTATCTTTCTCCATACTCAAGTCTCCTTCATTAAATATTCACATGATCAGGGTTGGAACTGTGCTATTCATTACCTTAATAAATACTAAAAGAAGTATTGTCTTCCTTGCTTCTGTAGAAGCAAAGAAAAGGAAACAATAGCACTGTGGAGAATGTTTCACCTTTTTTTTTTTTGGTAAGAAACCTCTACTTCGTTTCTTTATAACCTGTGATTAGAAATAGCTTCAAGTTTTAAAGTACATACATTTCCTTATATTATTCATATTTTGCTATATTTGTTTCATATCATACTCTGAAATATTTGTAGTTTGTTGGTACAGACTTTTGATCAATAGAATAGTAAATTCACAAAATGTGGATTTACACTCTGAAATATATTTTCCTTGAGAATTTTCTTCAAATATAAAAATCATACATTGTTTCATTATATTTTGTTTATTTCTTTGAAAACATAGTCTTTATTTCATATACATTGTATACACTATGAGAGATTCATTTCATCAATAAATGAAAATAAATTTAATCATTTATTATTCTAGTTAGAGAAGAAATTTGTTTACATGTTATATAGCTCTATGAACTATATATAATTTTGCTATAAATATTACTGAAAATACTTTTTTAGAACAACCTTCTTTCAAAGTTTAACCTTTTCTTCCCAGTAATGACTTTTAGACTGATATTATTCATTTCTACTTTCTTTAAACTTGATTCTTTTTAAATTTTGTGTAACTGATGATTCAGGACTTTTTAGCTAGATATGTTGCACAGATATTTATATCACTGCTAATACCACTTCAATATTTGTCTTATTTTTATGTTTAATATTTAGGATGCTTAGTGATTTTTCTTCTGCAAGTTATTGGCACTTCTCAAGTTCTTTTTATTAATCATCCAAAGATTTCAGATATTTTTAGGTTGTACCTTTATAACTCCTTCCATATGGTTCTATGATTTTGTTAATGAGTAATAGAAATTAGATAAAAGGTTATCCATGAATATAAGATTAGTTCTCCTTAAATTGCTAATGCTTTTATGATGTTTGAATGACACATGTTTGTCTTTTTTATTGTAGAATAGAGTTGATAACAAATTCAGATTTTAGATTGTGTGACACCAGCCAAGTGGACTTCTCAGGTGGCTCAGGGGTGAAGAAACTGCCTGCTAACGCAGGAGCCATAAGACACGTGGGTTCAGTCCCTGGGGTAGGAAGAGCCCTGAAGGGAGGCGTGGCAACCTACTCCTTTATTCTTGCCTGAAGAATCCCATGGACTGAAGGGCTACAGTCCATAGGGTAGCAAAGAGTCAAACAAGACTGAAGTGACTTAGCACACACACACCACAGCCAAGTATTTCTCAAGTCCAGTTTTACTAACTTAAGTGCAAAATTAATATACATATATTGTCTGCCTTCTAAGAGCTTACATTCTAGTTTAGGTAGAATGAGAGTTTTATATTCCCATATTTTTGTTCCATGTATTCATAGAATAAGAGGTTTTATTTCTTTTTTTTTTTTTTGATATCTACTGTAATTATGCCAGACAGAGCTGAGATTGCAAATGAAAAATAATTCTTAATTTCTCCCCTCAAGGAGCCAAAATCAAATAAGGTAAAGGATTATCTATGCAAATCATTGCTGTGTTAAAATACTGAACTTAGGATGCACAAAACTTATGGAATTATAGAAGGTTAAAGAGTTAATTCTATTGGGCAGAGTAGTGGAAAGCTCCACAGATGGTGTGACAGAGGTATTGGCCTTGATATGAGTGGGATTTTTAATACCATAGAATGGTGAGAAAGGCATTGTAGGCTATGTTGACGTTGTGAACACACATCAAAAAAATGTGTGAGAATACATGGTGAGCTCAAGGATTATGAGAAATCTGGTGTGGTTATAATGTTGGGCATAATACATATTGGTATGATAGGAAATAGAATTGAAAAAGGAGATTTGGAGCTTTGTTAAAATTTTAATTTTATTCTATAGGTAATGGTGGCTTCCCTGGTGGCTCAGATGATAAAGAATCCACCTGCAATGCAGGAGACCCAGGTTTGATCTGTGGGTTGGAAAGATCTCTGGAGAAGGGAATAGCAACCCACTCCAGATTTCTTGCCTGGAGAATTCCGCAGACAGAGGAGCCTGGCAGGCTGTCATCCATGGGGTTGCTAAGAGTCAGGCAAGACTGAGCAACTAACACAGACACACATAGGTAATGGGAACCCATTGCAGGACTTCAAGTAGGGAATGGCATAATCAGATGACCTCCATTAGACAGGTAGATGACTATCTGCCCGATTCAAACTGCTGATGTTAATCTCAGTACTGCTCTCCCTGCTTCCATTTTTCCCCACAACTAAAATCACTTCCATGCCTGAAATTTTCCAGTGGCCTCCCAGTGTGTTTACTACAACACAGTGTCTTTATTCCAGTTTACCCAGCTTTATAGATGATTTGGCTCCCATCTGCCTCTCCAGAATTATCTTTTAGCTGCTTCTTAAACCACAAAGCTTTAGTCTTAGAGCAGAGAAAGTCTAGGGAGAAGGCAATGGCACCCCACTCCAGTACTCTTGCCTGGAAAATCCCATGGATGAAGGAGCCTGGTAGACGGCAGTCCATGGGGTCGCTAGAAGTCGGACACGACTAAGCGACTTCACTTTCACTTTTCACTTTCATGCATTGGAGAAGGAAATGGCAGATTACTCCAGTGTTCTTGCCTGGAGAATCCCAGGGACAGAGGAGCCTGGTGGGCTGCTGTCTCTGGGGTTGCACAGAGTCGGACACGACTGAAGCGACTTAGCAGCAGCAGCAGCAGCAGCAGCAGAGAAAGTCTAGAGGCAGAAAAATCTGTTGTAAGACTATTAGAGAAATGTAGATGAATGAACAGTGGGACTTTACTGGAATCAATGTGGGCATGGAGATAAAAGGAGATAATTTGAAAATATAGCCTCTACAGTCATTGGTTGGGAGGAACAATGAAAGATATAAAAAATGACTTCCATGACAGGAAAATATTTAAACCTAAGTTATAAGAAGAAAATGCACATTTTATTAATAAAATTGGGGAGATAATTTGGGATGGGTAGTTTAGGATACACCACTCTAGTTTGAGATTATGTATAATATACCAATTAGGATGTCTGCTCAGGTCACAATCCCTTCTATAATTGGTCCCTGCCACCCCCATACCCTCACTTCTACAGAGGTGGAATCCTAAGTCAAATTTAAAATTTGACCCTATCACCCTGGCCATTTTTTATTTGACTAGAGGTCATCTTCCAGACAGTACTCTTGCCTGGAAAATCCCATGGACAGAGGAGCCTGGTAGGCTGCAGTCCATGGGGGCACTAAGAGTTGGACAGGACTGAGCGACTTCACTTTCACTTTTCACTTTCATGCCTTGGAGAAGGAAATGGCAGCCCACTCCAGTGTTGTTGCCTGGAGAATCCCAGGGATGGGGGAGCCTGGTGGGCTGGCATCTATGGGGTCTCACAGAGTCGGACACGACTGAAATAACTTAGCAGCAGCAGCTTGCAGAATTTAAGATTGAGACAACCAGGGTCAATATATTTGTAGCTGGGACCTTTGTAATATGAATTTGAGAGCTGACAGTCTCCTTTAATCCACTTACTTTAGGGGACTTACAACCTTGCTAGAAAGTTATTCTTTAGAAAGAAGATTGAAGCAGGTATACAGAGAGAAACAACTAGGAAAAGAGAGGGAAGATACTCTGCTCTCATACTTGTGTGGTGTCTACATTCCTATCTCGAATTCCTGTAATTAAGTCCTCTTTTTACTTCAGCTAGCTCAAGCTTGTTTATTCTGCTTATAAGTATAAATATTCTGCCTAACACAATTGACATTGGAGTTTATTCTACAGTTCTGGTAAGACTCCTAGATGGGAACATCCAGCACCAGCACCTACAGAAAATAGCAGGTCTAAAACTCAGAAGAAAATCATGTTTTGGGTACAAAAATTTGAAAGTCATTCAGATTCACATGCTATTAACTTTTGTCAGGCACTTTCTATTATTGACTGGACATGGTGCCAGTCCTTTTTATATTTATTCATAACACACTATAGTGACTCTCAGGTTCCCTTAGGGAAATGAAGTGGGCCAGGTATGTACTGGCTGGGGCTAGAACTATGGGTCTGGTCTCAAGGTGTTCATCATAACCAATTGAAACATTCAAAACTAGAAACAGCCCAACACACTGATGATAAAATGCCTTGATCTACAAGCGTGAGAAGACAAAAACAAAGGTGAGGTTTAAGGGAAAGGAGAAGGGGTGATAAAGTGGGACAGAGCTTTAAATCACGGACAGGTCAGAAACCAGATCAAAGACAAATGTAGGTTTGAAATGAAAGACTGGGATGATTACCCTAAATATCTTTGTGTGTCTAATAGTTTACTTCATGCTCGGGCTAGTGCCTGCAGTGGGAGTAGTTTTTTTTTTTTTTTTTTAATGTAAGAAAGAGGTTGTTACTGAGAATGGGATGTCTTTTGAATTACGTTTTTGAACCAGTTGTTGTCTTTCAGAAAAGCCACAGGACTTTGTATGTTTATCTTATTACTGACTGATCTTTCATTTGTTCCAAGTTTTTGTCAGTGTATTCTCTTCAGATTCATAAGTAAAAACTATATTGTATGAAAGTAATAGTATTCCTGTCCCTTTTCAGGTTGTATTGCTAAGTACATACAAAAAATAATGTTCTGTTTCATGATTTATTCCTTTTTTCTTAGAAATTTCTTTGTTTGTGTGATAGAGAAATTCTGAGGAGAGATTAGGCTTTTTAGATATGTTTGGACAATCATAAGAAGGAAAAGGTAATTGTTTAGTGAGCCAAGAGAAGACTATGGACCAGATGAAACGTGGTCATTTGAACTAGAATAAAAAGCCTTTTGTGTTTTTTTGCAGGAGGTGGGGAGAGAAGAGTAATTAACAAATTTCAGTATTTAGGTAATGCTGCTGCTGCTAAGTCACGTCAGTCATGTCCGACTCTGTGCAACCCCATAGACAGAAGCCCACCAGGCTCCCCTGTCCCTGGGATTTTCCAGGCTAGAACACTGGAGTGGGTTGCCATTTCCTTCTCCAATGCATGAAAGTGAAAAGTGAAAGTGAAGTCGCTCAATTGTGTCCAACTCTTTATGACCCCATGGACTGCAGCCTACCAGGCTCCTCTGTCCATGGGATTTTCCAGGCAAGAGTACTGGAGTGGGGTGCCATTGCCTACTCCATTTTTCATGTAATAGATTAGGACATATGCCATCCTTTCTTAGTCTCTAGAATATTTTCAATATAGCAACGGTATTTTCTGGGAAATACCTAGGAAGTATTTCTTAGAAGCTTCATGCATGATATTATTTTCTTTTTACATTATGTTCTAACTGACCTGATTTCCTTTTTGAAATAAGCAATTTCAGTTGAAAAAAAAAATAGGGAAATTGTATAGATAGTTTCCATATACCTCTCAATCACCAATACAGTCAATTTCTCCTATTATTATTGTATGATGCTAGTAGGTATATTTCTCATAATTAATGAACTAATATTGATATGTAATTATTAGCCAAAGTCTATATTGTATGCATATCTCCTTAGTTTTTGCCTAATGTCATTTGTTCTGGATACCACATGTAGAGTAACATTACGTTATTAAGACATAAGTAATTATTTCTCCTTAGGCTCCTCATGGCTGGATAGTTCTGATTTCCTTTTATTCCCAAAGTTATTTAGGAAAAATGTAATTTCAACTGATTGGAACATTGTTCATTTTTTACCCACCTATGGTATAGATATATATTTGGCTCACAAAATCTAGTTTTTGAAATTCAGTGAAAATATCTTAGTGCCCTGTCATATGGCCAATATTATAAAAGTATGAATGCTAGTCAGTATAGTTTAT
Organism: Tragelaphus eurycerus; assembly: GCA_935064755.1. NCBI lineage: Eukaryota > Metazoa > Chordata > Mammalia > Artiodactyla > Bovidae > Tragelaphus > Tragelaphus eurycerus. The sequence goes on from CAKXYN010000002.1 coordinate 43,448,048, forward strand.
TGTATAAAGGACAAAACTTTTGATACAGATTTTAAATATATGTATAATAAATAGAGATTATACACACACACACACACACACACACACATATATATATATATATATATATATATATATATAGAGAGAGAGAGAGAGAGAGAGAGAGAAAGAAGTTTCCCAGGTGGTACTAGTGGTAAAGAACCTGCCTGTCAATGCAGGAGACATAAGAGATGTGGGTTTGATCCCTGGGTTGGGAAGATCCTCTGGAGGAGGGCATGGCAACCCACTCCAGTATTCTTGCCTAGAGAATGCCATGGACAGAGGAGCCTAGCAGGCTACAGTCCATAGGGTCACAGTATCAGATGCAACTGAAGCGAGTTATCATGCATGCATGCCTATGCATATATATATATATATATATATATACACACACGTACATATACATACAAAAAATTAACTTTGTTATACCTTTTTATCTTATTTTTATCTTATTTCTATTTATCAAATATTTTTATTCATGCTAATACAGTTGATTTTATTCATGCTGATAGAGCTGATAAACAGGCATGCTAAAATCTTCCTAAATTTTGTGTTCCTGTCCATTTTTCTTTGCATCTCTGACAGTGTCTTCCTTATACATATATTCTATTTTATTAATTTTATAAAAGTACATGATCATTATTTTTTCATTATGGAATGCACCTTTTATTTACCCTCTTCGCCCTGTTTTTTCCCTTGCCTTTATTTCTTCTCTGACATTAACATGCCATCCTGTTTTCTTTTTCTCTGCAAAGTGAATTCCACAGTGCCTTGAACATAATTTATGCTCAAATATTTGGAGAGTGATGAATGAATATATGCATACTGTATTCATACCTATTTATAAAAAGAATGAGGAAAACAGAAGGTGAATGCAGAAGTACATAGGCAATTTTCCATCGAAGAGCCAGCTATTTCAGCTTGTATGAACTTTGTTGTTTTCTTCCTATCCTCTAAAACTTTTAGAGTTGAAGAATTTGTGAGTATCTGTATATCCAACCAAACATATCCAATAGCCAACGTATGTAAAATAAAAAGAGGAACAATAATGTTTAATCATAGATCTTTCTTTGAGACTTAAAATATGATTGTTGTCTCTTGGTGGTTCATTTACTTGGCATTTTAGTTTCCTCACTGTTTTTTCAAAATAATTCAACTTCCTAATAAATGCATGTGTGTGTGTGTGTGTGTCTATATATTTATATATATATATGAAAGTTATATATATATGTATATATTTGTGAAAGTTATATATATATGTATATATTTATGAAAGTTATATATATATATGTGTGTATATATATATATATACATATATGAAAGTGAAACTCAGTCATGTCTAACTCTTTGTGACCCCATGGGCTATACAGTTCATGGAATTCTCCAGGCCAGAATACCATCTGAGCTACCAGGGAAGCCGTGTGTGTGTGTGTGTGTATGTGTGTGTATAAAAGTTTTGTAACTGGAAGATTTTCCTGTTTTCATGTTTATAAAAAGATCTACACATACATAGGTGCATAGTATTTATACAAGTTTTGTTAGTATATAAAATTTATTCTGTAAAAAGGATAGAGGAAAAAGGGGTTTGGCATTCTAAATTTTTTTTTTCTGACTGTACAAGTATCTCATTTTCATTTTCAGAAATACATTGGGACAAAACTGTGCTAAGGGGTATTGTAGGAGAAACTGTAAGAATGACTCAAGATCACAAATATGAGCTATTCACAGACAGAATATACAAGTGATTGCCCTCTAGCATTAAAAAAAATAGTATAAAGATGGTTTGAAAATTCATTGAACATATCTACAGAGGTACAGTGACATGATGGATTTGAAATAGTAGACAGTGGAAGACAAAGTTGCATCAACTTGTTTATCCTTAAGTTTTTCTTTTTTTCCAATCAAGAGAAATTACTGCTTTAAATGAGAGTTGTATTCAGAGCATTTTTAATCAACTTTTTTATCAAATTTTTATTGACTCTTTCTACTACAGATGAAAGTAGTGAACAAAAAAAGACTATATTCTTAACAACCTTAAAATAGTGGGCTTATTCCATTTAGTAATGTACTTCTCCATTTTTTAAAGCAAACCTAGATTCTTCTTAAGGTGTATTCTTTAAACCATTAAGAAAAATCAAGGAAACATAAAGTAAGAGAAGTGCAGTTTATTAATTTGTTGGCCAGATACTTTACAGGACTTTATATATACTATAAACTTAAGGAATTTGGGGGCATATTACAGTGGATCTGTTTTATGTTTAAAGAAGTCTTTAACTCATTCATTTAATTTATTAAAGAAGTATTTATTGAACCTGTATAACTAGATATAACTGTAAGTACAAGAGATTCAGATAACACAGCTGCTGCTGCTGCTGCTAAGTCGCTTCAGTCGTGTCCGACTCTGTGCGACCCCATAGACGGAAGCTCACCAGGCTCCCCTGTCCCTGGGATTCTCCAGGCAAGAACACTGGAGTGGGTTGCCATTTCCTTCTCCATGCATGAAAGTGAAAAGTCAAAGTGAAGTCGCTCAGTCGTGTCCAACTCTTAGCGACCCCACGGACTGGAGCCTACCAGGCTCCTCCGTCCATGGGATTTTCCAGGCAAAAGTACTGGGGTGGGGTGCCATTGCCTTCCCCGATAACACAGCTAATAAGCATCAAAGTCAAGAATCAGATTCTTATTTTATTCCTAAAGCTTGTACTTTTGCAAGATTCCTTTTAGAACCCTGTTGATTAATGAATCATCTTCATTGTTAGCTAACTTTGAAAAGTCTGTCAGAGGTACTATATACTTAAGACATAAGATGCAGGGGATATGTTTACTACACTTTCAGTAAGTTATCCACACCTTATTTTTAAGTTATGTTGTGCCATATTATAACATGTGGAATTGTCTTTTTAGAACTCTAGTATTTCACACATGACTTTTTCCATGTGTTGTTGAAAGACATATTGGGAATTTTGTGTAATTTTTATGTGAAGTTGTCTTCTAGATATTATTCTTTATTCTTGATCACTGTGTTTTATAAAATAATCTCATGATAAATTGCTTTCAGAATTCTAAAAGCACAGCTTTGCTGAAACAGAATTTGAGATATTATTTTCTTCCATTTCTTCCATATATTTTTATGTAATATGGTTTTGTTCTTAGTATACTTATTTTATCTCTGATAATATTCCAGAGATTTGCAAATCTATATTTATAGTCCAGAACATTTCAAAAAGCTCTCCATTAGAGTATGTCATTATTTACCTACATATGTTTCACACCTTAATATCTCACAGACATGTGGAATTCTACCCGGCAAAAGGGATAATCCATTCTTTTACCCCAGATCTTCTTCCCTTCTGATACCTCTCCTGGCTCAGGCAACGTCATCTGCCCAAGTTAGACATATGGATGCTAAGCTGCCTTTCTTTTTTTTTTTCTTTCCACACACATAGTTAATGACAAAGTCACTCCATTCTTTTTATTACTGCCTTAATGAATCACACTTCTATTCAATAGTTATTTTCTTACTGGCACTCTCTCTCCTTCTTGATTAACTTTTCCTGAGTCCCAGAATGAATGGTGGTCTTATGTCCACTGAACATAATTCTAAAATGATACCCATCGCAATTGATATATTACTTGTTTTCAGTTCTCTCCTAGGCTTGAAGCTCTTTGAGAATAGGATATCTTGGCTTTTAAATTGTATAGTGCCTAGCATGTAGGAGATATAATAATAGTTGGAAGGAGTGAAAACTTTTGTTAAGTACCTGGGATAAAAATAAATTAAAACAGAAAAAAATCAATGTGTGGTCATCCAGATTATAGTTTCTTTGTGCCTGGAAACTTTGGTATTGCCAATTAATTCAGAACTTGTTTTGGTTACTATTAGTTTCAACTGGATTTTAAAAATAAATATCAACAAAGATATAAGGCTGAAAGAAGGGCAAGGAAAATATTGAATCAGCTTATGTTCAAGCCTGTCCTTGTCCCTAGTAAAGACTATGGTTATGTGAATTTGACTTTATAGGTTTATGAAAATTAGCAATAGCTAAAACTTAATGTAACACTCTTTCAGAATTTTCCACAGTTTATTGTGATCCACATAGTCAAAGGCTTTGGCATAGTCAATAAAGCAGAAGTAGATGTTTTTCTGGAACTCTCTTGCTTTTTTGATGATCCAGTGGGTGTTGGAAGGTTCATCTCTGGTTCCTCTGGCTTTTCTAAATCCAGCTTCAACATCTGGAAGTTCATGGTTCATGTACTGTTGAAGCCTGGCTTGGAGAATTTTAAGCATTACTTTGCTAGAAGGTGAGATAAGTGCAATTGTGCAGTAGTTTGAACATTCTTTGGCATTGCCTTTCTTTGGGATTGGGATTGAAAACTGACCTTTTTCAGTCCTGTGGCCATGACTGAGTTTTCCAAATTTGCTGGCATATTGAGTGCAGCACTTTCACAGCATCATCTTTTAGGATTTGAAATAGCTCAACTGGAATTCCTTCACCTCCACTAGCTTTGTTTATAGTGCTGCTTTCTAAGGCCACTTGACTTCACATTCCAGGATGTCTGGTTCTAGGTGGGTGATCACACCATCATGACTATCTGGGTGATGAAGATCTTTTTCATATAGTTCTTCTGTTTATTCTTGCCACCTCTTCTTAATATCTCCTGCTTCTGTTAGGTTGTTACCATTTCTGTCCTTTATTATGCCCTTCTTTGCATGAAATGTTTCCTTGGTATCTCTAATTTTCCTGAAGAGATCTCTAGTCTTTACTATTCTATTATTTTCCTCTACTTCTTTGCATTGATCACTGAGGAAGGCTTTCTTATGTTTCCTTGCCACTCTTTGAAATTCTGCATTCAGATGGGTGTATCTTTCCTTTTCTCCTTTGCCTATAGCTTCTCTTCTTTTTTCAGCTATTTGCAAGGCCTCCTCAGACAGCCATTTTGCCTGTTTGCATTTCTTTCTCTTGGGGATGGTCTTGATCACTGCCTCCTGTACAATGTCGTAAACCTCTGTTCATCATTCTTCCTCGACTCTATCAGATCTAATCCCTTGAATCTATTTCTCACTTCCACTGTATAATTGTAAGGGATTTGATTTAGGTCATACCTGAATGGTCTAGTGGTTTTCCCTACTTTCTTCAATTTAAGTCTGAATTTGGCAATAAGGAGTTTATGATCTGAGCCAGAGTCAGCTCCTGGTCTTGTTTTTGCTGATTATATAGAGCATTTTCATCTTTGGCTACAAAGAATATAATCATTTTGATTTCAGTATTGACCATCTGGTGATGTCCATGTGTAGAGTCTTCTCTTGTGTTTTTGGAAGAGGGTGTTTGCTATGTCCAGTGCATTCTCTAGGCAAAACTCTATTAGGGTTTGCCCTGATTCATTCTATACTCCAAGGCCAAATTTGCCTGTTACTCCAGGTATCTCTTTTTTTTTTTTTAAATTTTATTTTGCTTAACTTTACAATATTGTATTGCTTTTGCCATACATCAAGATGGATCCACCACAAGTATACATGTGTTTCCCATCCTGAACCCTCCTCCCTCCTCCCTCCCCATACCATCCCTCTGGGTCCTCCCAGTGCACCAGCCCCAGGCATTCGTTATCAGGCATCGTACCTGGACTAGCGACTCGTTTCAGATATGATATTATACATATTTCAATGCTATTCTCCCAAATCATCCCACCCTCTCCCATTCCCAGAGTCCAAAAGTCTGTCCTATACATCAGCGTCTCTTTTGCTGTCTCGTAAACAGGGTTATTGTTACCATCTTTCTAAATTCCATATATATATGTGTGTTAGTATACTGTATTTGTGTTTTTCTTTCTGGCTTACTTCACTCTGTATAATAGGCTCCAGTTCCATCCACCTCACTAGAACTGATTCAAATGTATTCTTTTTAATGGCTGAGTAATACTCCATTGTGTATATGTACCACTGCTTTCTTATCCATTCATCTGCGGATGGACATCTAGGTTGCTTCCAAGTCCTGGCTATTGTAAACAGTGCTGCTATGAACATTGGGGTACACGTGTCTCTTTCAGTTCTGGTTTTCTCAGTGTGTATGCCCAGCAGTGGGATTGCTGGATCATAAGGCACTTCTATTCCCAGTTTTTTGAGGAATCTCCATACTGTTCTCCATAGTGGGTGTACTAGTTTGCATTCCCACCAATAGTGTAAAAGGGTTCCCTTTTCTCCACACCCTCTCCAGCATTTATTGCTTGTGGACTTTTGGATTGCAGCCATTCTGACTGGCGTGAAATGGTACCTCGTAGTGGTTTTGATTTGCATTTCTCTGATAATGAGAGATGTTGAGCATCTTTTCATGTGTTTGTTAGCCATCTATATGTCTTCTTTGGAGAAATGTCTATTTAGTTCTTTGGCCCATTTTTTGTTTGGGTCATTTATTTTTCTGGAATTGAGCTGTAGGAGTTGCTTGTATATTTTTGAGATTAGTTGTTTGTCTATTGCTTCATTTGTTATTATTTTCTCCCATTCTGAAGGCTGTCTTTTCACCTTGCTTATAGTTTCCTTTGTTGTGCAGAAGCTTTTAAGTTTAATTAGGTCCTATTTGTTTATTTTTGCTTTTATTTCCGATATTCTGGGAGGTGGGTCATAGAGGATCCTGCTGTGATGTATGTCAGAGAGTGTTTTGCCTATGTTTTCCTCTAGGAGTTTTATGGTTTCTGGTCTTACATTTAGATCTTTAATCCATTTTGAGTTTATTTTTGTGTATGGTGTTAAAAAGTGTTCTAGTTTCATTCTTTTACAAGTGTTTGACCAGTTTTCCCAGCACCACTTGTTAAAGAGATTGTCTTTAATCCATTGTATATTCTTGCCTCCTTTGTCAAAGATAAGGTGTCCATATGTGCGTGGATTTATCTCTGGGCTTTCTGTTTTGTTCCATTGATCTATATTTCTGTCTTTGTGCCAGTACCATACTGTCTTGATGACTGTGGCTTTGTAGTAGAGCCTGAAGTCAGGCAGTTTGATTCCTCCAGTTCCATTCTTCTTTCTCAAGATAGCTTTGGCTATTAGAGGTTTTTTGTATTTCCATACAAATTGAGAAATTATTTGTTCTAGCTCTGTGAAGAATACCTTTGGTAACTTGATGGGGATTGCATTGAATCTATAAATTGCTTTGGGTAGTATACTCATTTTCACTATATTGATTTTAGCAATCCATGAACATGGTATATTTCTCCATCTATTAGTGTCCTCTTTGATTTCTTTCACCAGTGTTTTATAGTTTTCTATATATAGGTCTTTAGTTTCTTTAGGAAGATATATTCCTAAGTATTTTATTCTTTTCATTGCAATGGTGAATGGAATTATTTCCTTAATTTCTCTTTCTATTTTCTCATTATTAGTGTACAGGAATGCAAGGGATTTCTGTGTGTTGATTTTATATCCTGCAACTTTACTATATTCATTGATTAGTTCTAGTAATTTTCTGGTGGAGTTTTTAGGGTTTTCTACGTAGAGGATCATGTCATCTGCAAACAGTGAGAGTTTTACTTCTTCTTTTCCAATGTGGATTCCTTTTATTTCTTTTTCTGCTCTGATTGCTGTGGCCAAAACTTCCAAAACTATGTTGAATAGTAATGGTGAAAGTGGGCATCCTTGTCTTGTTCCTGACTTTAGAGGAAATGCTTTCAATTTTTCACCATTGAGGATAATGTTTGCTGTGGGTTTGTCATATATAGCTTTTATTATGTTGAGGTATTTTCCTTCTATTCCTGCTTTCTGGAGAGTTTTTATCATAAATGGATGTTGAACTTTGTCAGAGGCTTTCTCTGCATCTATTGAGATAATCATATGGTTTTTATTTTTCAATTTGTTAATGTGGTGTATTATGTTGATTGATTTGTGGATATTGAAGAATCCTTGCATTCCTGGGATAAAGCCCACTTGGTCATGGTGTATGATCTTTTTAATGTGTTGTTGGATTCTGATTGCTAGAATTTTGTTAAGGATTTTTGCATCTATGTTCATCAGTGATATTGGCCTGTAGTTTTCTTTTTTTGTGGCATCTTTGTCAGGTTTTGGTATTAGGGTGATGGTGGCCTCATAGAATGAGTTTGGAAGTTTGCCTTCCTCTGCAATTTTCTGGAAGAGTTTGAGTAGGATAGGTGTTAGCTCTTCTCTAAATTTTTGGTAGAATTCAGCTGTGAAGCCGTCTGGGCCTGGGCTTTTGTTTGCTGGAAGATTTCAGATTACAGTTTCAATTTCTGTGCTTGTGATGGGTCTGTTAAGACTTTCAATTTCTTCCTGATCCAGTTTTGGGAAGTTGTACTTTTCTAAGAATTTGTCCATTTCTTCCACATTGTCCATTTTATTGCCATATAATTGCTGATAGTAGTCTCTTATGATCCTTTGTATTTGTGTTGTCTGTTGTGATCTGTCCATTTTCATTTCTAATTTTATTGATTTGATTTTTCTCCCTTTGTTTCTTGATGAGTCTGGCTAATGGTTTGTCAATTTTATTTACCCTTTCAAAGAACCAGCTTTTGGCTTTGTTGATTTTTGCTATGGTCTCTTTTGTTTCTTTTGCGTTTATTTCTGCCCTAATTTTTAAGATTTCTTTCCTTCTACTAATCTTGGGGTGCTTCATTTCTTCCTTTTCTAGTTGCTTTAGGTGTAGAGTTAGGTTATTTATTTGACTTTTTTCTTGTTTCTTGAGGTATGCCTGTATTGCTATGAACTTTCCCCTTAGGACTGCTTTTACAGTGTCCCATAGGTTTTGGGTTGTTGTGTTTTCATTTTCATTCATTTCTATGCAGATTTTGATTTCTTTTTTGATTTCTTCTGTAATTTGTTGGTCATTCAGCAGCATGTTGTTCAGCCTCCATATGTTGGAATTTTTAATAGTTTTTCTCCTGTTATTGAGATCTAATCTTACTGCATTGTGGTCAGAAAAGACGCTTGGAATGATTTCAATTTTTCTGAACTTACCAAGGCTAGATTTATGGCCCAGGATGTGGTCTATCCTGGAGAAGGTTCCGTGTGCGCTTGAGAAAAAGGTGAAATTCACTGTTTTGGGATGAAATGTCCTATAGATATCAATTAGGTCTAACTGGTCTATTGTATCGTTTAAAGTTTGGGTTTCCTTGTTAATTTTCTGTTTAGTTGATCTATCCATTGGTGTGAGTGGGGTATTAAAGTCTCCCACTATTATTGTGTTATTGTTGATTTCTCCTTTCATACTTGTTAGTATTTGTCTTACATATTGCGGTGCTCCTATGTTGGGTGCATATATATTTATAATTGTTATATCTTCTTCTTGAATTGATCCTTTGATCATTATGTAGTGACCTTCTTTGTCTCTTTTCACATCCTTTGTTTTAAAGTCTATTTTATCTGATATGAGTATTGCTACTCCTGCTTTCTTTTGGTCTCTATTTGCATGGAAAATCTTGTTCCAGCCCTTCACTTTCAGTCTGTATGTGTCCCCTGTTTTGAGGTGGGTCTCTTGTAGACAACATATGTAGGGGTCTTGTTTTTGTATCCATTTGGCCAGTCTCTGTCTTTTGGTTGGGGCATTCAACCCATTTACATTTAAGGTAATTATTGATAAGTATGATCCCGTTGCCATTTACTTTATTGTTGTGGGTTTGAATTTATATACCCTTTTTGTGTTTCCTGTCTAGAGAATGTCCTTTAGTATTTGTTGGAGAGCTGGTTTGGTGGTGCTGAATTCTCTCAGCTTTTGCTTGTCTGTAAAGGTTTTGATTTCTCCTTCATATTTGAATGAGATCCTTGCTGGGTACAATAATTTGGGCTGTAGGTTATTCTCTTTCATCACTTTAAGTATGTCTTGCCATTCCCTCCCGGCTTGGAGAGTTTCTATTGAAAGATCAGCTGTTATCCTTATGGGAATTCCCTTGTGTGTTATTTGTTGTTTTTCCCTTGCTGCTTTTAATATTTGTTCTTTGTGTTTGATCTTTGTTAATTTGATTAATATGTGTCTTGGGATGTTTCACCTTGGGTTTATCCTGTTTGGGACTCTCTGGGTTTCTTGGACTTGAGTGATTATTTCCTTCCCCATTTTAGGAAAGTTTTCAACTATTATCTCCTCTAGTATTTTCTCATGGTCTTTCTTTTTGTCTTCTTCTTCTGGGACTCCTATGATTCAAATGTTGTAACATTTAATATTGTCCTGGAGGTCTCTGAGATTGTCCTCATTTCTTTTAATTCGTTTTTTTTTTTTCCTCCTCTGATTCATTTATTTCTACCATTCTATCTTCTAATTCACTAATTCTATATTCTGCCTCTGTTATTCTACTATTTGTTGCCTCCAGAGTGTTTTGGATCTCATTTATTGCATTATTCATTATATATTGACTCTTTTTTATTTCTTCTAGGTCCTTGTTAAACCTTTCTTGCATCTTCTCAGTGCTTTTATCCAGGCTATTTATCTGTGATTCCATTTTGATTTCCAGATTTTGGATTAATTTCACTATCATTATTTGGAATTCTTTATCCGGTAGATTTGCTATTTCTTCCTCTTTTGTTTGGTTTGGTGGGCATTTATCCTGTTCCTTTACCTGCTGGGAATTCTTCTGTCTCTTCATCTTATTTAAATTGCTGAGTTTGGGGTGTCCTTACTGTATTCTGGCAGTTTGTGGAGTTCTCTTTATTGTGGCATTTCCTCACTGTGTGTGGGTTTGTACAGGTGGCTTTTCAAGGTTTCTTGGTTAGGGAAGCTTGTATCGGTGTTCTGGTGGATGGAGCTGGATTTCTTCTCTCTGGAGTGCATTGGAGTGTCTAGTAATGAGTTATCCAGGTATCTCTTGATTTTCTACTTTTGCATTCTAATTCCCTATAATGAATAGGACATATTTTTTTGGTGTTAGTTCTAGCAGGTCTTGTTAGGTCTTCAAAGAACCATTCAACTTCAGCTTCCTCAGCATTACTGGTAGGGCATAGAGTTGGATTACTGTGATATTGAAGGGTTTGCTTTGAAAAGAACAGAGATCATTCTCTCGTTTTTGAGATTGCATCCAAGTACTGCGGTTTGGACTCTTTTGTTGACTATGTGGGCTACTCCATTTTTTCTAAGGAATTCTTGCCCACAGTAGTAAATACAATGATCCTCTGAGTTAAATCCACCCATTTCAGTCCATTTTAGTTCACTGATTCTTAAAATTTTGATGTTCACTCTTGCCATCCCCTGTTAACCACTTGCAATTACCTTGATTCATGAAGCTAACATTCCAGGTTCCTATACAATATTGCTCTTTACAGCATCGTACTTTATTTCCATCAACAGTCACATCAACAACTGGGCATTGTTTTCTCTTTGGCTCTGTCTCTTCATTCTTTCCGGATTTATTTCTCCACTCTTCTCCAGTAGCATATTGGGTACCTACTGACCTGGGAAGTTCATCTTTCAGTGTCATATCTTTTTGCCTTTTCATACTGTTCTCTTAGGTAGGAGCATGCTTTTTATGCTTAAAGAACAACTAGGAGTCCTGCATGGCCAGAGCTTAGTGAGTAAAAGAAATAAGAGTGGTAGGAAATGAAGGCAGAGAAAGGGTGAGGAGCCAAACCCTGTGAAAGTTTCTAGACTATTGCAAGTACTTAGAATTTTAACCCCTTAAAGTGGAAACTATTGTTGGAATTGGAGAAAATGAGTTTTGAAATAGGATCTAACTTTGTATTAACACCGTCACATTAACTGTTGTGTTGACACTAGGCAATAGGGGCAAGAGGGGGAAAAATAAAAAGGACTATTGGGAAGTAAATACAGTAATCCAGATTAGAGGTAATGGTGGCTTGAACCTAGAGGATAGTAGTTGGGCTTATGGTGGATGACAATTTAAGAGCTTGAATTTTCAAGTTAGAAAGAATACAATTTGCTGTACTCTTATGTGTCTTAGTAATTTTATTATCATTTATTTTGTGGATTTTTAGGATCGATTAATATCCTTATACAAAGCAATAACAGATGGCTAGGTGTTGACAAGTAAGCCAGTCATCTATTGACAAAGAAATACAACATTATAGAACCATTTCTTTGAGAGTGACCATAGAGAAACAGCAGTTGCAGACACTGGTATTCAAGTTATAGAATGGACCAGGTATACCAGAACTGTATGAGACAATGAAAGAGAAGGTCTCAAGATAGCAATACAGACAGCATCAATGTGCACAGTCTGAAATTAAAATAAGAAACTGTCAGTAGTTTCACTTGTCATAACAATTCAGTTTGCTGCCATAACATTTAAAACATTGCAAACCTTATGGCAGTGCTTATGACAATATTTTTGACTTTTAAGTTGAGTTTGACATTGTCTTTCTCTCAGGTTGAATGTGAAGAAGTTTTCTGTCTTAAAAACATCAGAAACATTGAGTTGTAGACTACCTGAGAAAACATCCAGAGAGTTTCACTTACATGAACATAAACTGTACTGTTTTAAAGTTCTTACACTAAATCTATAGTTCCATAGTAGGCAGAGAAAGCCTGGGTAATCTATTAATAATTTAGTATCTCATTTCCTGTGAGAATGTGGCTTCCACTTGAAAGGGAGAATGTTATAGTCTTCAGTTCAGTCCAGTTCAGTCAGTCAGTCATGTCCAACTCTTTGGCAACCGCATGAATCACAGCACGCCAGGCTTCCCTGTCCATCACCAACTCCTGAAGTTCACTCAGACTCATGTCCATCCAGCCATCTCATCCTCTGTCGTTCCCTTCTCCTACTGCCCCCAATCCCTCCCAGAATCAGAGTCTTTTCCAATGAGTCAGCTCTTCAAATGAGGTGGCCAAAGTATTGGAGTTTCAGCTTCAGCAGCAGTCCTTCCAATGAACACCTAGGACTGATCTCTTTAGGATGGACTGGGTGGATCTCCTTGCAGTCCAAGGGACACTCAAGAGTCTTCTCCAACACCACAGTTCAAAAGCATCAATTCTTTGGCACTCAGCTTTTTTCACAGTCCAACTCTCACATCCATACGTGACCACTGGAAAAACTATAGCCTTGACTAGATGGACCTTTGTTGGCAAAGTAAAATCTCGGCTTTTCAATATGCTATCTAGGTTGGTCATAACTTTTCTCCAAGGAGTAATCGTCTTTTAATTTCATGGCTGCAATCACCATCTGCAGTGATTTTGGAGCCCCCCAAAATAAAATCTGCCACTGTTTCCACTGTTTCCCCATCTATTTCCCATGAAGTGATGGGACGGGATGCCATGATTTTAGTTTTCTGAATGTTGAGCTTTAAGCCAACTTTTTCACTCTCCTCTTTCACTTTCATCAAGAGGCTTTTGAGTTCCTCTTCAATTTCTGCCATAAGGGTGTTGTCATCTGCATATCTGAGGTGATTGATATTTCTCCCGGAAATCTTGATTCCAGCTTGTGTTTCTTCCAGCCCAGCGTTTCTCATGATGTACTCTGCATACAAGTTAAATAAACAGGGTGACAATATACAGCCTTGACGAACTCCTTTGGAACCAGTCTGTTGTTCCATGTCCAGTTCTAACTATTGCTTCCTGACCTGCATATAGGTTTCTCAAGAGGCAGGTGAGGTGGTCTGGTATTCCCATCTTTTTCTTAATTTTCGACAGTCTATTGTGATCCACACAGTCAAAGGCTTTGGCATAGTCAATAAAGCTGAAATAGCTGTTTTTCTGGAACTCTCTTGCTTTTTCGATGATCCAGCAGATGTTGGCAATTTGATTATAGTAGTATAAAATTCATATATTTTAGAGGAATATGTTAGACGTCCCAGTTGAGTTTTTCCTGAACTTATTGTTTTACAAAGTTGCAAAGATGCATCTTTCATAAAAAGGAATAAACTTATTCCAAAGTAATAGCTCAGAGTCTTTGATCAACTTATTACCTTTTGATGACCATTTCACCCAATGAACAGTAGAAGTAGAATAACTGGAAAAATACAAATGAGGGTGAAAAGTTATTGATGAACAGCAACAGAGTTCAAAACTCAGCAGTTGTTTAACAAATATTTTAGGCAAACTGGTTTACAAAAAGAATAATAATTCCAAGATATTTTAAAGCTGTTTACACCACAATGGGACACTTAAAAAATTCTGTTTCGGGTCAATTATATTCAATGACCTAATATTTTGAAGCAAATTTGATTTCTGAGGTTAAAAAAGTCTCTGGAGGAATTCTTCATAATATCACCTTCATATAAAGTGATTTTTTTTTTAAACTAGAAATGAAAGATATAGCCAGAACATAATAGTAACTAGAGAAGGATGTTTGAATCTCAGAGGTACCTACAAAATTCTTAATTCGGCCTTCATTTAGAGATTGTATGATGAACAGCCTTTGTGTAATATGATTTCCCAGTCATAAAAGAAGTTTTCACAAGGAAAATCAAGTTAAACTTATATAAAAGTGAAAGTCGCTCAGTTGTGTCCAACTCTTTGCGATCCCATGGACTCCACAATCCATGGAATTCTCTAGGCCAGAATATTGGAGTAGGTAGCCTTTCCCTTCTCCAGGGGCTCTTCCCAACCCAGGGATTGAACCCCGGTCTCCCACATTGCAGGTGAATTCTTTACCAGCTGAGCCACAGGGGTTTTGGGATAAAATGATTAATAGGTAAGAAAAGAATAGTATCCTTATGGCAGGATTACTTTGATGATAGCTGGAAACCTGATATTGAGAAAAAGGACAAAGCTCAAAATACTCAATGCTACAATGATGGCCTTGTTAATGATAGGTTTTCCTAATATTAATAAAAATCTTGAGTCAGCAAATGCTCAATCATCATTTATAAGATGTCTGAACATAATACATCTTAGGAGGTGTTCCGTTTAAAGTAGGTTACAGAAAAATGGCCACAAATTCCTCCCACCCTTGAATGTATGTCTTTTTACCATGTGACTTGGCAGCTTCTCCCATGGAAAGCCTAGTTCACTCTTGAATCAGGGATGATCTTGTGGAATATAAACAGGTTCTAAAACTGTCGGTGTACATTTGTTAAGTAATAGATCCTAGTATGTTATTGGAGGCAAGTTACCTATACTTTTGAAACCAACTTCATAAAATCATCTAAAAAGTTGTAATCACCTAAATATCTTTTGATTGCTCTGTGAAAAACAAGGGACTTCCGTGGTAGTAAAGATAGTGAAGAATGATATTCAGATAGTAAAGAATCCGTCTGCAATGTGGGAGACCTGGGTTCAATCACTGGGTTAAGAAGATCCCCTGGAGGAGAGCATGGCAACCCACTCCAGTATTCTTGCCTTGAGAATTCCATGGACAAAGGAGCCTGGAGGGCTACAGTCCATGAGGTCTCAAAGAGTCAGCCATGACTGAATGACTAAGAACACATTTACATAAAAACATAATGCTGTGCTAAATAGATTATTTCACTGACCTAACTTTTCTAGCTTAGTATTATATTTTTAGAATGTTGAAATAAATATTCACTTTATTTTTAATAGCTTAAGAGCAAAGATCACTCTGAACAGCTAAGGATTTTGTACTTTTCAGTTTTCTAACTTTTAATTCAACACCCAAAAGCCTTCAGATTTTTAGTTTTATTTCTCATAATTTAAAATGAGGTCATGCATCCTTTAAAGAAAAAAGATTTGTACTAGTGAATATCTTAGTGGTTAGAGCTGCACAGGTGAGTTTGTGTAATGGCATTTTAAAAGACATTCCTAGGTAATTAGCTGAACACATGAAGAAAGAAATTAAAGAGTGGGTGGAAGAAGAGCTGCATATTTTTGACAATAGAACAATAGGAGATGGTTTTCAGTTTGGTAGAAGAAACAAGAAGGTGAATGTCTGTGTAAGATTACTATCTCTCTGTCTTTCTTTTTAAATAGTAGGAGATGGTGTGTAATCCATGTGAATTGGTTTGAGAGCAAGGAAGTTTCCTTTTGTTTGATCTGCAATTGTTGTTGTATGCTATTAGGTAAATTTTCATGCACTTTCAATAAAAGCACTGTTAATGAATTAATGTTTATAAGTCTCTTTGAGCTCATCGAATGAAAGGTGTTATATAATTGTAAAGTAGTAGTATTGTGGTGGTTTCCATGGCAACAATAACTTTCCCACCTGATGGGAACTTACAAAGTAAGGTGGGTGAGTTAAAATTGCTATGATAACCTTTTACACTTTTTAATTTAAAATGTTTCAAGTTGGTACTTTAATACTGCATAGATATTTTATTTTCATTGAATTTAAATTATATTTATTCTCATAGACTTCTCCACTCTAGTTACTGGTGTGTTTCATAGTATTCTGATTATCCAAGGTAAAGACAATTTATTTTTAAGCTACTGGGATATTATCACTTTCAAAAGATTATTCTTTTTCCTCATTCCTCATCCTTGGAATCAGAAAGTCCTGGGGTTCAGTCTTGTCTCTGCTACAGTTTGATCTAAAACAGATTGTCTCTCTTAATCTGTTTTGTCATCTGTAAAATGGAAATATAATAGAATCTATCTCAAAATATCATTGTGGGGACTGAATGCAATTGTATATGTGAAGTGTTTATTTAATATACTGTTTGATGCATAGTATATGCACAGTATCAAGCTACTGTATAATGCATTATTTTCCACCTGTATAATAAATGCATCTGTGTTCAATAGAACTTACTGTTATGATAGAAATGTTAAATATTGCATTATTCAGTGTGGTTGCTATTAGCTGCACATGGTTATTGAACATTTGAAATCTAGTTAATGCCATCAAGTAACTGAATTTTAAACTTGATTTTAATAAATTTAAATAATCACATGTGGATACAGACTACACATATTGGATAATGTGGATCTAATATAAATATTTATTTTTTGTCCCCCTAAGAAACTATCTTATTAGCACTCTTATTAGCACTTATTAGCATTTGGAATCCTAGGGTTTCAGTCTCTATCGTCATCTCCTCCCTGTATTTTTTAAAACTAATATTTGAAGAATATTAATCATAAACTAATAGCCAGTTTCCAGTATACTATTTTAGAAGTAATTTAACAATATAAATGGTCTTCAAATTTATCAGTTCTTGGTGAATAGTGAATTTACATTGGAAATCTATAAATAGAAAGAAAATTTTGATTGTTTAAAAAGAAAACAAAAATTGTACCTAAATTAGGAAATTTAGTTTTATTTCTTTTATCAAAATACTCATTGATCTTAATGTTTCTCTTTTTTTTAGAATTTATTCCTAATTTTTTTTTATTTAACTTTACAATATTGTATTGGTTTTGCCATACATCAAAATGAATCCACCACAGGCATACACGTGCTCCCCACCCGAACCCTCCTCCCTCCTCTCTGCCCATACCATCCCTCTGGGTCATCCCAGTGCACCAGCCCCAAGCATCCAGTATCGTGCATTGAACCTGGACTGGCGACTCATTTCAAACATGTTATTATACATATTTCAATGCCATTCTCCCAAATCATCCCACCCTCTCCCTCTCCCACAGAGTCCAACAGACTGTTCTATACATCAGTGTCTCTTTTGCTGTCTTATATACAGGGTTATTGTTACCATCTTTCTAAATTCCATAAATATGCGTTAGTATACTGTATTGGTGTTTTTCTTTCTGGCTTACTTCACTCTGTATAATAGGCTCCAGTTTCATCCACCTCATTAGAACTGATTCAAATGTATTCTTTTTAATGACTGAGTAATACTCCATTGTGTATATGTACCACAGCTTGCTTATCCATTTATCTGCTGATGGACATCTAGGTTGCTTCCATGTCCTGGCTATTATAAACAGTGCTGCGATGGACATTGGGGTACACGTGTCTCCTTCAATTCTGGTTTCCTCAGTGTGTATGCCCAGCAGTGGGATTGCTGGATCATAAGGCAGTTCTATTTCCAGTTTTTTAAGGAATCTCCACACTGTTCTCCATAGTGGCTGTACTAGTTTGCATTCCCCCAACAGTGTAAGAGGGTTCCCTTTTCTCCACACCCTCTCCTGCATTTACTGCTTGTAGACTTGTGGATCGCAGCCATTCTGACTGGCATGAAATGGTACCTCATAGTGGTTTTGATATTTTGGCCACCTCATGTGAAGAGTTTACTCATTGGAGAAGACTCTGATGCTGGGAGGGATTGGGGGCAGGAGGAGAAGGGGACGACAGAGGATGAGATGGCTGGATGGCATCACTGACTCGATGGATGTGAGTCTGAGTGACCTCTGAGAGCTGGTGATGGATAGGGAGGCCTGGCGTGCTGCAGTTATGGGGTCGCAAAGAGTCGGACACGACTGAGCGACTGATCTGATCTGATAATGAGTGATGTTGAGCATCTTTTCATGTGTTTGTTAGCCATCTGTATGTCTTCTTTGGAGAAATGTCTGTTTAGTTCTTTGGCCCATTTTTTGATTGGGTCATTTATTTTTCTGGAATTGAGCTGTAGGAGTTGCTTGTATATTCTTGAGATTAGTTGTTTGTCAGTTGCTTCATTTGCTATTATTTTCTCCCATTCTGAAGGCTGTCTTTTCACTTTGCTTATAGTTTCCTTCGTTGTGCAGAAGCTTTTTAAGTTTAATTAGGTCCCATTTGTTTATTTTTGTTTTATTTCCAATATTCTGGGAGGTGGGTCATAGAGGATCCTGCTGTGATGTATGTCAGAGAGTGTTTTGCCTATGTTCTCCTCTAGGAGTTTTATAGTTTCTGGTCTTACGTTTAGTTCCTTAGTCCATTTTGAGTTTATTTTTGTGTATAGTGTTAGAAAGTGCTCTAGTTTCACTCATTGATCTTAATGTTTCTTTAAAAATTCAACTTATTTTAACTAAAAAGAAGACTGTTTACCCATTTCTTCCATCTTCCACCCCACCTCTGTCAACCACTATCTGTATCTGAGTTTGGATTTTTGTTTGTTTGTTTTAAAGATTCCACATAGAAGAGAGAATATATAATATTTATCCTTCTTGGTCTACCTTATTTTACTAACCATAATGTTGGCAGCGTCTATCCATGTTTTCACAAATGGAAAACATTTTATTTTTATGGCTGAGTAATATTTCATAGTATCTATATACCACAGTTTCTTTATCCATTCATTCATCCATGGACACTTAGGTTATTTCCATATCTTGGCTGTTGTATGCTGTACAATAATGCTGCAATGGATATGGGGAGCATAATTTTTTTTGAATTAGTATTTTCATTTTATTCAATAAATACTTGGAATTTGAATTGCTGAATGATGTTTCTATTTTACTCTTTTGAGAGACTTTTATACCCTTCCATGGTAATTGCACCAGCTTACTTTCTTATTAACAGTGCACAAGAATTCCCTTTTCTCCATATTTTTGCCAACACTTGTGTGAAGTGACGTCACATTGTGGTTTTGATTTGTGTTGTCCTGATGGTTAATGATGCTGAACATCTTTTCATGTACTTGTTGGTCATATTTGTTTGTTCTTTTGGAAAAAAGTCTATTCAGATCTTCCACCCATCTTTTTTTTTTTTTTGCTTTTGAGTTGTGTGTGCTCTTCATATATTTTGGATATTAGCTCCTTATTGGATATATGATTTGGAATTGTTGTTGTTGTTATTCATTTGCTAAGTCATATCCAACTCTTTGTGACCCTATGGACTACAGCAAGCCAGGTTCCTCTGTCCTCCACTATATCCTACGGTTTGCTCTACTTCATGTCCATAGAGTTTGGGATGCTGTCTAACCATTGCATCTTCTACCACCCCCTTCTCCTTTTGCCCTCAATCTTTCCCAGCATCAGGGTCTTTTCCAATGAATCAACTCTTTGCATCAGGTGGCAAAAATATTGGAGCTTCAGCATCAGCAACAGTCTTTCCAATGAATATTCAGTATTGATTTCCTTTAGGATAGACTGGTTTGATCTCCTTGCTGTCCAAGGGGTTCTCAAGAGTCTTCTCCAGTACCATGATTTGAAAGCATCAATTCTTTGGGGCTCAGCCTTCTTTATGGCCTAACTTTACAATTATTTTCTCCCATTTGTTGCATTTCCTTTTCATTTTGTTGATGGTTTCCTTTGCTGTGCAAAGCTTCTCAGTTTGATGTAGTTCCACATTTGTGTGTGTGTGTTTTGTTTTTGTCATTTTTGCTTTTGGTGTCAGATTAAAAAAAATAAAGACCAAGAACTATGTCAGGAGTACGTCAAGGTTGTATATTGTCACCCTGCTTATTTAACTTATATGCAGAGTGCATCATGAGAAACGCTGGGCTGGAGGAAGCACAAGTTGGAATCAAGACTGCCAGGAGAAATATTAATAACCTCAGATATGCAGATGATACCACCCTTATGGAAGAAAGTGAAGAAGAACTAAAGAGCCACTTGATGGAAGTGAAAGAGGAGAGTGAAAAAGTTGGCTTAAAGCTCAACATTCAGAAAACTAAGATCATGGCATCCCATCCCATAGCTTCATGGCAAGTATATGGGGAAACAGTGAAAACAGTGGCTAACTTTATTTTCTGGGCACCAAAATCACTGCAGATGGTGATCACAGCCTTGAAATTAAAAGATGCTTACTCCTTGGAAGAAAAGTTGTGACCAACCTAGACAGCATATTAAAAGACAGAGTCATTACTTTGTCAACAAAGGTCCATCTAGTCAAGGCTATGGTTTTTCCAGTAGTTGTGGATGGATGTGAGAGTTGGACTGAAGAAAGCTGAGCTCTGAAGATTGATGCTTTTGAACTGTGGTGTTGGAGAAGACTCTTGAGAGTCCCTTGGAATGCAAGGAGATCCAACCAGTCCATCCTGAGGGAGATCAGTCCTGGGTGTTCATTGGAAGGGCTGATGTTGAAGCTGAAACTCCAATACTTTGGCCACCTGATGTGAAGACCCTGATGCTGGGAAATATTGAGGGCAGGAGGAGAATGGGACGACAGAGGATGAAATGGTTGAATGGCTGAACTGACTCAAAGGATATGGGTTTGGGTAGACTCTGGGAGTTGGTGATGGACAGGGAGGCCTGGTGTGCTGTGGCTCATGAGGTCGCAAAGAGTCGGACATGACTGATTGACAGAACTAAACTGAACTGAGGACTTTTTAGGTTTCAGGTCTTATATTCAACTCTTTAATCTATTCTGAGTTAACTTTTATGTTTAATGGAACATACTGTTTTAATTTCATTCTTCTGCATTTGTTCAATTTTCTCAAATTCAATTGACCATTCATTTTTACCAACACTATTTATTGAAGAGGCTATCATTTCCTCACTGTATATTTTTGGCTGCTGCTCCTGCCGCTAAGTTGCTTCAGTTATGTCCGACTCTGTGTGACCCCATAGACAGCAGCCCATCAGACTCCACCGTCCTTGGGATTCTCCAGGCAAGAACACGGGAGTGGATTGCTATTTCCTTTTCCAATGCATGAAAGTGAAAAGTGAAAGTGAAGTCACTCAGTTGTGTCCAACTCTTTGTGACCCCATGGACTGCAGCCTACCAGGCTCCTCTGCCCATGGGATTTTCCAGGCAAGAGTACTGGAGTGGGGTGCCATTGCCTTCTCTGATATTTTTGGCTACTGTGTCATAAATTATTTAGCTATATATGTGTTGATTTATTTCTGTACTTTCTATTTAATTTCAGTGATCTATGTCAGTGCCATACTTTTAATTACTATAGCTTTGTAATATAGTTTGAAATCAGGGAACATGAAGTCTCCAGCTCTGTTCTTCATTCTCAAGATTGCTTTAACTATTCAAGGTCTTTTTCTTTTGTGGTTCCATACAAATGTTGGACTGTCTGTTACCTTTCTGTGAAAAATACCTTTGCAATTTTGATAGGGATTACATGACCTATCAGCCTCCTAAAATTGTACTGTCTACATTAGCTCTTGATTTTTTTTTTTTTTGTAACTTTTGTGGTTCCTCTAAGTTGCTTTTGTTTTCTTTTCTCCAAGACTGCCCCCATGTGTTTGTGACTTGTCTCTGGTGAATTCTTTTATAGGTTTCTAACTAGACTCTGGAGAAGGCAATGGCAACCCACTCCAGTACTCTTGCCTGGAAAATCCCATGGATGGAGGAGCCTGGTAGGCTGCAGTCCATAGGGTCACTAGGAGTCAGACACGACTGAGTGACTTCACTTTCACTTTTCATTTTCATGCTTTAGAGAAGGAAATGGCAACCCACTCCAGTGTTCTTGCCTGGAGAATCCCAGGGACGGGAGCCTGGTGGGCTGCCGTCTATGGGGTTGCACAGAGTCGGACACGACTGAAGTGACTTAGCAGCAACTAGACTCTAGATTGCCTTTCCACACCTCTGCACCCATTTCTTTATTTCTAAATAAATTCTTATAAAGTCAGCTTGCTGCTGCTGCTGCTAAGTCGCTTCAGTCGTGTCCGACTCTGTGCGACCCCATAGACGGCAGCCCACCAGGCTCCCCATCCCTGGGATTCTCCAGACAAGAACACTGGAGTGGGTTGCCATTTCCTTCTCCAATGCAGGAAAGTGAAAAGTGAAAGTGAAGTCGCTCAGTCGTGTCAGACTCTGCAACCCCATGGACTGCAGCCTACCAGGCTCCTCCGTCCATGGGATTTTCTAGGCAAGAGTACTGGAGTGGGGTGCCATCGCCTTCTCCATAAAGTCAGCTTACCATCATGTCATTACTTTGTATAAAATTTTTTACTGCTTTTCTGTTTTAAAATCTCTAGCTTGGCCTTTAGTAATATCAGACATATTCTATCTCTATTTATTCTTTTGGTATTGTCTCCATTTTGCAACCAATCAATGTGGTCTAGGGAATCTAAGACCCTTTTACGGTGACTGTGAAATGCAGAAGCATTCTATATTTTATACAAAATTCATACTAAGATCTCATTTTTGGTTTTTTTCACACTTTTCACTTTCCTTTCTGGTGAATATGCAATAGAGTTTTCGAAAGGCTAAATGACAATTGATGTCATTGTTCTGATAAGGGATGGAATATGTACTTTTCTCTTCTTTATGATTTATAAATACTTCAATTTGATGGCTAATAAGGTACTCATGGAAAGATATCATCCACTTAAACAGAAGCTTTTTTTGAAGGAGGAGGTTTCTTGTTAATTTTTAGAAGTATAAATGTGACCTGAGAGAAACAAAGAAAAAAATTAAGAACCTCTGTTGTAAATTAATGTTACTATCCCAGAATTATCTTTTTCATAATTATTCCCATTTTTTCCTACCTTCTCCTATTTAAATGTCACCTATTTTTAATGTTTAATGCAGTGATAAGTCCTTCATCAGCCTTTCTTGATCTTTACTTTCCACAAAAACAGCATATAAACATTCTTGTTTATGAACACTACTCATAGTGCTGTACAGATTTACTTCTGCATGACGTTCTACAAATTCTAATAATGAATTAAAGCTTTGGTATTCAATACATGCCATAAAATTTACCATTTTAAAATATGTGGTTCAGTGGCATGAAATATATTTGCATTTCTGTGCACACATCACCAGAACATTTTCATCATGCAAAACTTAAACTCTGTGCCCATTAAATAACAATTCCCCACTTTTGCCTCTCCCAGCACCTGGCAACCACCATTCCACTATCTGTCTCTATAAATTTCACTATTCTCAATATATCATATAAGTGGAATTGTTCAGTATTTTTCCTTTTGTGCCTGGCTTATATTAAGTAGCACCTATATCTTCCAGATTCATCTGTTTTGTAGCATATGTCAGGCTTTCTTTCCCTTTTTAAAGCAGAATAATATTCCATCATGTGTACATATCAGGCTTCCTTGGTGGCTCACCTGGTAAAGAATCTGCCTGTTATGTAAAAGACCCCAGGGTTGGGAAGTTCCCCTGGAGAAGGGAAGGGTACCCACTCCAGTATTCTTGGGCTTTCCTAGTGACTCAGCTGGTAAAGAAAGTGTCTGCAATGCAGGAGACCTGAGTTCAATACCTGGGTTGGGAAGATCCCTGGAGGAGGGCATGGAAACCCACTTCAGTATTCTTGCCCAGAGAATTCTCATGGACAGAAAGCCTAGTAGGCTAGAGTCTGTCAGGTTGCAAAGACTTGGACACAACTGAGTGACTAAAATGCTCAGTTGTGTCTGTCTCTTTGAGATTCCATGGACTGCAGCATGCCAGGCTTCCCTGTCTTGCTCAAACTCACGAACATCGAGCTGGTGATGCCATCCAATCATGTCATCCTCTATCATCCCCTTCTCCTCCTGCCTTCAATATTTCCCCAAATAGGGTCTTTTCCAATGAGTCAGTTCTTTCCATCAGGTGGCCAAAGTTTGGAGCTTGAACTTCAGTATCAGTCCTTCCAGTGAATGTTCAGGACTGATTTCCTTTATGATGGACTGGTTGGATCTCCTTGCAGTCCAAGGGACTCTCAAGAGTCTTCTCCAGCACCACAGTTCAAAGCATCAATTCTTCCATGCTCAGGTTTCTTTGTGGTCCAACTCTCACATCCATACATGACTACTAGAAAAGCCATATCTTTGACTAGGTGAAGCTTTGTTGGCAAAGTAATGTCTCTTCTTTTTAATACTGTCTAGTGTGGTCATAGCTTTTCTGCCAAGGAGCAAATATCTTTTAATTTCATGGCTGCAGTCACCATCTGCAGTGATTTTAGAGCCTAAGAGAATAAAGTCTGTCACCGTTTTCATTGTTTCCCCATCTATTTGCCATGAAGTGATGGGACTAGATGCCATGATCTTAGTTTTCTGAATGTTGAGTTTTGAGCCAGATTTTTTCTCTCCTCTTTCACTTTCATCAAGAGGCTCTTTAGTTCTTCTTCATTTTCTTCCATAAGGGTGGTGTCATCTGCATATCTGAGCTTATTGATATTTCTCCCAGCAATCTTGATTCCAGCTTGTGCTTCATCCAGCTTGAGATTTCACATGATGTAGTCTACATATAAGTTAAATAAGCAGGGTGACAATATACAGCCTTGATGAACTCCTTTCCCAATTTGGAAATAGTCTGTTTTTCCATGCCCAGTTCTAACTGTTGCTTCTTGATCTGAATACAGATTTCTCAGGAGGCAGGTAAGGTGGTTTGATATTCACATCTCTTTGAGAAATTTCCACAGTTTGTTGTGATCCATACAGTCAAAGGCTTTGGCATAGTCAATAAAGCAGAAGTAGATGCTTTTCTGGAACTCTCTTGATTTTTTGATGATCCAATGAGTGTTGGCAATTTGATCTCTGGTTCCTCTGGCTTTTCTAAATCCAGCTTGAAGAGCTGGAATTTCATGGTTCATGTACTGCTGAAGCCTGGCTTGGAGAATTTTGAGCATTACTTTGCTAGCATGTGAGATGAGTGCAAATGTGCAATAGTTTGAGCATTCTTCGGCATTGCTTTATTTTGCGATTGGAAGGAAAACTGATCTTTTCCAGTCTTGTGGCCACTACTGAGTTTTCCAAATTTGCTGGCATACTGAGTCCAGCACTTTCACAGCATCATCTTTCAGGATTTGAAATAGCTCAACTGGAATTCCATCACCTCCACTAGTTCTGTTCATAGCGATGCTTGTAAAGCCCACTTAACTTCAGACTCCAGGATGTTTCACACTAGGTGAGTGATCACACAATCATGGTTATCTGGGTCATTAAGATCTTTTTTATATAGTTCTTCTGTGTATTCTTGCTACCTTTCTTAATATTTTCTGCTTCTTTTAGGTCCATATTGTGTCCTTTATTGTGCCCATTTTTGCTTGAAATATTCCCTTGGTATCTAATTTTCTTTGGAACTCTGCGTTTTGATGGATGTATCTTTCCTTTTCTCCTTTGCCTTTAGCTTTTCTTCTTTTCTCAGCTATTTGTAAGGCCTTCTCAAACAGCCAGTTTGCCTGTTTACATTTCTTTTGGGAGGTTGGTCTTGATTACTGCCTCCAGTACAATGTCACGAACCTCTGTCCCTAGTTCTTCATGCATTGTGTCTATCAGATCTAATCCCTTGAATCTATTTGTCACTTCCACTCTATAGTCATAAGGGATCTGATTTCCATCATACTTGAATGATCAAGTGGTTTTTCCTACTTTCTTCAGTTTACATCTGAATTTGGCAATAAGAAGTTTATGATCTGAGCCACAATCAGCTCTCAGTCTTGTTTTTGCTGATTGTATAGAGCTTCTCCATCTTCTTCTGCAAAGAATATAATTGGACTGATTTTGAAATTGACCATCTGGTAATGTCCATGTGTAGAGTCCTCTCTTGTTGGAAAAGAGTGTTTGCTATGACCAGTGCATTCTCTTGGCAAAACTTTGTTAGCCTTTGCTCTGCTTCATTCTGTATTCATTGGCCAACCTTGCTTGTTACTCCAGGTGTTTCTTGACTTCCTACTTTTGCATTCCAATCCCCTATAATGAAAAGAAAATCTTTTTTTGGTGTTAGTTCTAGAAGGTCTTGTAGGTTCTTCACAGAACCATCTAACTTCAGGTCTTTTGGCATTAATGGTTGGGACATAGATTTGGATTATTGTGATATTGAGTGATTTGTCTTGGAAACAAACAGAGATCATTCTGTCATTTTTGAGATTGTACCCAAGTACTGCATTTCAGACTGTTTGTTGACTATGAGGGCTACTCCATTTCCCCTAAGGAATTCTTTCCCACTATAGTAGATATAGTTCTATGAAGTAGATATAGTAGATATAGTAGATATAGTTCTATCTCTACTATAGTAGATATATCTATATCTATATCTACTATAGTAGATATAGATATAGTAGATATAGTAGATACAGTAGATATAGTAGATATAGTAGATATAGATATAGTAGATATAGTTCTATATCTACTATAGTAGATATATCTATATCTATATCTACCATAGTAGATATAGTAGATATAGTTCTATGAAGACCTACAAGACCTTTTAGAACTAACACCCAAAAAAGATGTCCTTTTCATTATAGGGAACTGGAATGCAAAAGTAGGAAGTCAAGAAACACCTGGAGTAACAGGCAAATTTGGCCTTGGAATACGGAATGAAGCAGGGCAAAGACTAATAGAGTTTTGCCAAGAAAATGCACTGGTCATAGCAAATACCCTCTTCCAACAACACAAGAGAAGACTCTATACATGGACATCACCAGATGGTCAACACCGAAATCAGATCGATTATATTCTTTGCAGCCAAAGATGGAGAAGCTCTATACAATCAGCAAAAACAAGACCAGGAGCTGACTGTGGCTCGGACCATGAACTCCTTATTGCCAAATTCAGATTGAAATTGAAGAAAGTAGGGAAAACCACTAGACCATTCAGGTATGACCTAAATCAAATCCCTTATGAGTATACAGTGGAAGTGAGAAATAGATTTAAGGGCCTAGATCTGATAGATAGAGTGCCTGATGAACTATGGAATGAGGTTCGTGACATTGTACAGGAGATAGGGATCAAGACTATCCCCATGGAAAAGAAATGCAAAAAAGCAAAATGGCTGTCTGGGGAGGCCTTACAAATAGCTGTGAAAAGAAGAGAAGCGAAAAGCAAAGGAGAAAAGGAAAGATATAAACATCTAAATGCAGAGTTCCAAAGAATAGCAAGAAGAGACAAGAAAGCCTTCTTCAGTGATCAATGCAAAGAAATAGAGGAAAACAACAGAATGGGAAAGACTAGGGATCTCTTCAAGAAAATCAGAGATACCAAAGGAACATTTCGTGCAAAGATGGGCACGATAAAGGACAGAGATGGTGTGGACCTAACAGAAGCAGAAGATATTAAGAAGAGGTGGCAAGAATACACAGAAGAACTGTACAAAAAAGAGCTTCAAGACCTAGATAATCATGATGATGTGATCACTGACCTAGAGCCAGACATCTTGGAATGTGAAGTCAAATGGGCCTTAGAAAGCATCACTACGAACAAAGCTAGTGGAGGTGATGGAATTCCAGTGGAGCTATTCCAAGTCCTGAATGATGATGCTGTGAAAGTGCTACACTCAATATGCCAGCAAATTTGGAACACTCAGCAGTGGCCACAAGATTGGAAAAGGTCAGTTTTCATCCCAATCCCAAAGAAAGGCAATGCCAAAGAATGCTCAAACTACCGCACAATTGCACTCATCTCACACGCTAGTAAAGTAATGCTCAAAATTCTCCAAGCCAGGCTTCAGCAATATGTGAACCGTGAACTTCCTGATGTTCAAGCTGGTTTTAGAAAAGGCAGAGGAACCAGAGATCAAATTGCCAACATCCGCTGGATCATGGAAAAAGCAAGAGAGTTCCAGAAAAACATCTATTTCTGCTTTATTGACTATGCCAAAGCCTTTGACTGTGTGGATCACAATAAACTATGGAAAATTCTGAAAGAGATGGGAATACCAGACCACCTGATCTGCCTCTTAAGAAATCTGTATGCAGGTCAGGAAGCAACAGTTAGAACTGGTCATGGAACAACAGACTGGTTCCAAATAGGAAAAGGAGTACGTCAAGGCTGCATATTGTCACCATGTTTATTTAACTTATATGCAGAGTACATCATGAGAAATGCTGGACTGGAAGAAACACAAGTTGGAATCAAGATTGCCGGGAGAAATATCAATAACCTCAGATATGCAGATGACACGACTCTTATGGCAGAAAGTGAAGAGGGGCTAAAAAGCCTCTTGATGAAAGTGAAAGTGGAGAGTGAAAAGGTTGGCTTAAAGCTCAACATTCAGAAAACGAAGATCATGGCATCTGGTCCCATCACTGCATGGGAAATAGATGGGGAAACAGTGGAAACAGTGTCAGACTTTGTTTTTCTGGGCTTCAAAATCACTGCAGATGGTGACTGCGGCCATGAAATTAAAAGACGCTTGCTCCTTGGAAGGAAAGTTATGACCAACCTAGATAGCATATTCAAAAGCAGAGACATTACTTTACCAACAAAGGTTCGCCTAGTCAAGGCTATGGTCTTTCCTGTGGTCATGTATGGATGTGAGAGCTGGACTGTGAAGAAGGCTGAGCGCCGAAGAATTGATGCTTTTGAACTGTGGTGTTGGAGAAGACTCTTGAGAGTCCCTTGGACTGCAAGAAGATCCAACCAGTCCATTCTGAAGGAGATCAATCCTGGGATTTCTTTGGAAGGAATGATGCTAAAGCTGAAACTCCAGTATTTTGGCCACCTCATGCGAAGAGTTGACTCATTGGAGAAGACTCTGATGCTGGGAGGGATTGAGGGCAGGAGGAGAAGGGGACGACAGAGGATGAGATGGCTGGATGGCATCACTGACTCGATGGATGCGAGTCTGGGTGACCTCCGGGAGCTGGTGATGGACAGGGAGGCCTGGCGTGCTGCGGGTCATGGGGTCGCAAAGAGTCGGACACGACTGAGCGACTGATCTGATCTGATCTGATAGTAGATATAATGTTCATCTGAATTAAATTTGTCCATTCCAGTCCATTTTAGTTCACTGATTCCTAAAATATTGATGTTCACTCTTGCCATCTCCTATGTGACCACTTCCAATTTACCTTGATTCATGAAACTAACATTCCAGGTTCATATACAATATTGCTCTTTACAGTATCGGACTTCACTTCCATCACCCATCAAATCCACAACTGGGTGTTGATTTTGCTTTGGCTCAGCCTTCTCATCCTTTCCCAATCTATTTCTCTACTCTTCTCCAGTAGCTTATTGGACACCTAAGGACCTGGGGAGTTAACTCTTTCAGTGTCTTATCTTTTTGCCTTCTCATACTGTTCATAGGGTTCTCAAGGCAAGAATACTGAAGTGGTTTGCCATTCCCTACTCCAGTTTGACAAAGTGACCACATTTTGTCAGAACTCTCCACCATGACCCATCCATCTTGGGTGGCCCTACATGACATGGCTCATAGTTTCATTGAGTTAGACAAGTCTGTGATCCATGTTATCAGTTTGATTAGTTTTCTGTGACTGTGGTTTTCACAATGTCTGCCCTATGATAAATATGGACTAGAGGCTTATTGACTCTTCCTGATGGGAGAGATTGACTGTGGGGGAAACTGGGTCTTATTCTGATGGGTGGGGTCCTGCTCAGTAAATCTTTAATCCAATTTTCTGTTGATGGGTGGGACTGTGTTGCCTCCCTCTTGTTTGGCCTGAGGCCAAACTGTCAACCTAGGCTCTACTGGAGACTCTTTGACACTCACAGGCAAGTCCTACTGTCTCTTGTGGGGACACTGCTTTTTTCTCCTGGCTCCTGCTGCCCACAGGGTTTTTTTTGTGTGTGTGTTTGTGCCCTCTGAGAGTCTGTTTCCCTAGTCCTGTGGAAGTTCTGTAATCAAATCCCACTGGCCTCCAAAGTCAAATTCCCTGCTGGTTCTCAGTCCTTCTGCTGGATCCCCAGGTTGGCAAATCTGTTGTGGGTCCTAGAACTTTCTTAAAAGTGTGAGAATTTCTTTGGCATAACTGTTCTGTAGTTTGTGGGTCATCTATTCAGCAGTTCTATGCTGGGGCTAAGGGTGACCTCCTCCAAGAGGGCTTATGTCACAGGCTGCATGACCCAGGTCTGCTTCAGGGAGTGACTAAGCTCATATGCATATATCACATTTGGTTTATTCATTTATCTGCTTATGAACATGAACATATAAATTAGAATTTAACTTATCATGTATGAAATTCATTATTATCAAATCAACAAAGCATTGCACTTATAGGCTACCTGGTAGGACATGAAATTGAAGCCTTTATGTGATTATAGATATTTGTTGAAAAGGGAATCTGCTAACATATAGAGTAATATTGAGCACATTTATTTGATCAGAATCTAAGCAAACAAAAATTCAGATTAAAAATTAAGATTGAGTGCAAACATGCTCATATTTTGGAAACTACCAGTTAAATTTCTATGCAAGCTATGCATTAGACTTTTTGTCAGCAAAAATACATCTTCCAGAATATGGATATAGTGTTTTAAGGAACAGCATAGCAGGTGCAAACAACCAGTCCTTTTTTTGGGGATAGTGATCCTAGAAATATTGCTTATGATACAGCTGTTGTTTTTTTTAATGTGTTCTGTTAGTGCCACTGCTCAATCTGATGATGGGTAACATCTACACCCCTCACAGGCTAAAATGAAAATCAGTTTCAGACTTAGAATATCCACAGAAGACACAGCTTGTGTGTCAGTAGGTCACTTAGCTTTGGTATTGCAACACTGTAGCACTATTACCATTTTTAAAGACAAAATTGGAAAAATCATTTGTAGGACTAGTCAGGGACTATATGTATGTATGTCTGTGAGAGGGTTATTTTCAAGTATTTGTTTCTGGATTTCCACTGCTATAGATTAGTAGCATTAAATTATGGAAGGCATAAAAAACCTGGATATATGCACTCACTTTATGTACAAGTTGCTGATAAGTTGCTAAGCAAGAGTTTGATATGGTTTAGAGCCTAGAGTACACCTAGGGATATATCAGCAGACCAATATATAATTGTAACTAAATATAAGTTGTTTAGAGTATAGTCATGCTGTTCATATTTTTGATAGGGATAAAAAATAGAGAATAATTATTTGGAACAAAAGTATTAATAACTGTAAAAAGGAAATGTTTTATATTTGTAATGAAAGTGAAAGATGCTTAATGAGAAAGTAAAAGTGATAGTTAAGGATCTCCTTTTCCCTATTGATTAGCACACATTTTTCTTGAGTTAAACAATTTATATTTGATGTGCAAACTACATGATTCTATTGGACTTGTTTCAGAATTTATTTTAATACCACTAAATTGTGATCCTACTAATACAAATCAGTTAAGTGAGTTAATACAACTCTATTTAATGTTTCAAAAACTTGTTGGTCCTATTGTTCATAATTATCAATAATACATATATTTCAGAATTACACCCCCTCCAACATTAGAGATACATTTAAGATTGTCCATCAGGGATTACTTCATTTTATAATCTAGAGCTATATATTTTCAAAGTAATGATCATTCGTTCATTCATTTTCAAACAAATATTTAGAGCTTACTTTGTGGCAGATACATTTATTGACAAAGAATTTGAAAAAAACCTCAAGAAAACAAAAAGAAAAAAAATTGATCAGTCTTAATGAAAGGAAAGATAATTCTGTAAAGTTGGATTTTCTGGATTGTATTTGAGAGTCAGCCAGAAACTCCACTTATTTTTAGAATATTATAGTTGAAAATTTCAGGAAATTTTCAGATTACTATTTGCTCAGAAAGTAAACCAAATTTAATGGTATCCTTCTAACTATAAATTTTCACTTCCTCTGTCAATTTTCAAATTACATTTATTTGAATATTTTAAAATATAGTGTTTTAGAAACTTTATGGCAATGTATCTTATAATCTCTTTTTCAAATTTTTAAAACTAATGATGCATTTCTGATTTTTAGCTCACACAAATTTCATTACTTATTGACCCTGATAATTTCCCTTATTTCATACTTTGTGGTATTAAAATGTCCACCAATTTTAGGGAGAAAAAATAAGAAAAATTGGCACGATACATGGCTTTATCTATGAAATAGACTATTTCTGAGTGATTTGAATGCATTGGGGCCTTTATATGAATCTCATCTTGGAGTTATAATCACTCACCCAACACATGGAATAAAGTAAACTTCCTACAAGCTGATGGTGATGAAGAATTATTTTCAACAATAAACAACATAAGAGATATTGTCAGATATACAATGAATGCTCTTTTAATGAAAGAAGGAAGAAACAAAGAAAGAGAAGGTAATGTTTTTATTAAAGTTTCCAGCCTGAAATTTAAACAACCTATATTGAGTCAGATATGAGATTATGTAAGAAAATTCAGTCTATCAAAGCATTGTTTCAAAGCTATTTTGTTACTTTAATATATGTATGAAATAGCTTCACTAAAAAGATGAAATAAGTACATTTGTAAGTGGAATTAAAGGAAGATTCAGTATTATAAAATGTGCATACCTCCTCATCTTATCTAACCTCTTTGAACCTACAGTCTGTTTTTATTTTCTTGCTGAAGAGTACAGGGGACCCTTTGAAGGAGGTTTCCACTATCTTCATTACCTCCACCATAGTTTGCCCCCAGGAAAACAACATGGAAAGAACACAGCCCCACCCATCAACAGAAAATTGGATTAAAGATTTCCTGTGCATGGTGCTGCCCATCAGAACAAGACCCAGTTTCCCCTACAGTTAGTCTCTCTCATCACGAAGCTTCCATAATCATCTTACCTTTACGCATCAGAGGGCAGACAGAATGTAAACCACAGTCATAGAAAGCAAGTCAAACTGATTACATGGAACACATTCTTGTCTAACTCATTGAAACTGTGAGCCATGTCATATAGGGTCACCTAATGCCTGTGGGGCAACCCAGGATGGGCAGGTCATGGTGGAGATATCTGACAGGGTGTGGTCTGCTGGAGAAGGGAATGGCAAACCACTTCAGTATTCTTGCCTTGAGAACTCCATGAACAGTATGAAAAGGCAAAATGATAGGATACTGAAAGAGAAACTCCCCAGGTCAGTAGGGGCCCAATATGCTACTGGAGATCAGTGGAGAAAGAACTCCAGAAAGAATGAAGGGATGGAGCCAAAACAAAAAGAATACCCAGCTGTGGATGTGTCTGGTGATAGAAGCAAAGTCCGATGCTGTAAAGAGCAATATTGCATAGGAACCTGGAATGTCAGGTCCATGAATCAAGGCAAATTGGAAGTGGTCAAACAAGAGATGGCAAGAGTGAATGTCTACATTCTAGGAATTAGCGAACTAAAATGGACTGGAATGGGTGAATTTAACTCAGATGACCATTATATCTACTACTGCGGGCAGGAATCCCTCAGAAGAAATGGAGTGGCCATCATGGTCAACAAAAGAGTCTGAAGTGCAGTACTTGGATGCAATCTCAAAAACTGCAGAATAATCTCTGTTCGTTTCCAAGGCAAACCATTCAATGTCACAGTAATCCAAGTCTATGCCCCAACCAGTAACGCTGAAGAAGCTGAAGTTGAACGGT
Organism: Tragelaphus eurycerus; assembly: GCA_935064755.1. NCBI lineage: Eukaryota > Metazoa > Chordata > Mammalia > Artiodactyla > Bovidae > Tragelaphus > Tragelaphus eurycerus. Next base: position 43,481,893 of record CAKXYN010000002.1, read on the forward strand.
TCTATGAAGACCTACAAGACCTTTTAGAACTAACACCCCAAAAAATGTCCTTTTCATTATAGGGGACTGGAATGCAAAAGTAGGAAGTCAAGAAACACCTGGAGTAACAGGCAAATTTGGCCTTGAAATACGGAATGAAGCAGGGCAAAGACTAATAGAGTTTTGCCAAGAAAACGCACTGGTCATAGCAAATACCCTCTTCCAACAACACAAGAGAAGACTCTATACATGGACATCACCAGATGGTCAACACCGAAATTAGATCGATTATATTCTTTGCAGCCAAAGATGGAGAACCTCTATACAATCAGCAAAAACATGACCAGGAGCTGACTGTGGCGCAGACCATGAACTCCTTATTGCCAAATTCAGACTGAAATTGAAGAAAGTAGGGAAAACTACTAGACCATTCAGGTATGACCTAAATCAAATCCCTTATGATTATACAGTGGAAGTGAGAAATAGATTTAAGGGCCTAGATCTGATAGAGTGCCTGATAAACTATGGAATGAGGTTTGTGACATTGTACAGGAGACAGGGATCAAGACCATCCCCATGGAAAAGAAATGCAAAAAAGCAAAATGGCTGTCTGAGGAGGCCTTACAAATAGCTATGAAAAGAAGAGAAGCGAAAAGCAAAGGAGAAAAAGAAAGATATAAACATCTGAATGCAGAGTTCCAAAGAGTAGCAAGAAGAGATAAGAAAGCCTTCTTCAGTGATCAATGCAAAGAAATAGAGGAAAACAACAGAATGGGAAAGACTAAGGATCTATTCAAGAAAATCAGAGATACCAAAGGAACATTTCACACAAAGATGGTCTCGATAAAGGACAGAAATGGTATGGACCTAACAGAAGCAGAAGATATTAAGAAGAGGTGGCAAGAATACACAGAAGAACTGTACAAAAAAGAGCTTCACGACCCAGATAATCATGATGGTGTGATCACTGACCTAGAGCCAGACATCCTGGAATGTGAAGTCAAGTGGGCCTTAGAAAGCATCACTACGAACAAAGCTAGTGGAGGTGATGGAATTCCAGTGGACCTATTCCAAATCCTGAAATATGATACTGTGAAAGTGCTGCACTCAATATGCCAGCAAATCTGGAAAACTCAGCAGTGGCCACAAGATTGGAAAAGGTCAATTTTCATCCCAATCCCAAAGAAAGGCAATGCCAAAGAATGCTCAAACTACCACACAATTGCACTCATCTCACACGCTAGTAAAGTAATGCTCAAAATTCTCCAAGCCAGGCTTCAGCAATATGTGAACCGTGAACTTCCTGATGTTCAAGCTGGTTTTAGAAAAGGCAGAGGAACCAGAGATCAAATTGCCAACATGCGCTGGATCATGGAAAAAGCAAGAGAGTTCCAGAAAAACATCTATTTCTGCTTTATTGACTATGCCAAAGCCTTTGACTGTGTAGATCACAATAAACTGTGGAAAATTCTGAGAGAGATGGGAATACCAGACCACCTGATCTGCCTCTTGAGAAATCTGTATGCAGGTCAGGAAGCAACAGTTAGAACTGGTCATGGAACAACAGACTGGTTCCAAATAGGAAAAGGAGTACGTCAAGGCTGCATATTGTCACCATATTTATTTAACTTATATGCAGAGTACATCATGAGAAATGCTGGACTGGAAGAAACACAAGTTGGAATCAAGATTGCTGGGAGAAATATCAATCACCTTAGATATGCAGATGACACCACCCTTATGGCAGAAAGTGAAGAGGGGCTAAAAAGCCTCTTGATGAAAGTGAAAGTGGAGAGTGAAAAGGTTGGCTTAAAGCTCAACATTCAGAAAACGAAGATCATGGCATCTCGTCCCATCACTACATGGGAAATAGATGGAGAAACAGTGGAAACAGTGTCAGACTTTATTTTTCTGGGCTCCAAAATCACTGCAGATGGTGACTGCAGCCATGAAATTAAAAGACGCTTACTCCTTGGAGTAGGAAATGGCAACCCACTCCAGTATTCTTGCCTGGAGAATCCCAGGGACGGGGGAGCCTGGTGAGCTTCCGTCTATGGGGTCGCACAGAGTCGGACACGACTGAAGCGACTTAGCATAGCATAGCATAGCATACTCCTTGGAAGGAAAGTTATGACCAACGTAGATAGCATATTCAAAAGCAGAGACATCACTTTGCCAACAAAGGTTCGCCTAGTCAAGGCTATGGTCTTTCCTGTGGTCATGTATGGATGTGAGAGCTGGACTGTGAAGAAAGCTGAGCACTGAAGAATTGATGCTTTTGAACTGTGGTGTTGGAGAAGACTCTTGAGAGTCCCTTGGACTGCAAGGAGATCCAACCAGTCCATTCTGAAGGAAATCAGCCCTGGGATTTCTTTGGAAGGAATGATGCTAAAGCTGAAACTCCAGTATTTTGGCCACCTCATGTGAAGAGTTGACTCATTGGAGAAGACTCTGATGCTGGGAAGGATTGGGGGCAGGAAGAGAAGGGGACGACAGAGGATGAGATGGCTGGATGGCATCATTGACTCAATGGATGTGAGTCTGAGTGACCTCCGGGAGTTGGTGATGGATAGGGAGGCCTGGCGTGCTGTGATTCATGGAGTCGCAAAGAGTCAGACATGACTGAGCGACTGATCTGATCTGATCTGATCTGAAGATGGACAGGTCATGGTGGAGGGTTCTGACAAAACCTTCAGTGGTCCACTGAAGAAAGGAATGGCAAACCACTTCAGTATTTTGCCTTGAGAACCCCATGAACAATATGAAAATGCAAAAAAATAGGCCACTGAAAGATCAGCTCCCCAGGTTGGTAGGTAGCCAATTAGGCTACTGGATATCAGTAAAGAAATAGAATGAAGAGATGGAAGAAAAACAAAATCAACACCCAGTTGTGGATGGGACTGGTGATGGAAGTAAAGTCTGATGCTGTAAAGAACAATATTTCATAGGAATCTGGAATGTTAGGTCCATGAATCAAGGCAAATTCAAATGTGGTCAAACAGGAGATGGAAAGAATGAATGTCGGCATTTTCGGAATCAGCAAATTAAAACGGACTGGAATGGGTGAATTTAACTCAGATGAGCTTTATATCTAGTACTGTGGGCAAGATCCCTTAGAAGAAATGGAGTAGCCCTCATAGTCAGCAAACAGTCCGAAATGCAGTATTTGGATGTAATCTCAAAAACGAGAGAATGATCTCTGTTAGTTTCAAGGCAAACCATTCAATATCACAGTAATCCAAGTCTATGCCCTGACCAGTAATGCTAAAAAAGCTGAAGTTGAACATTTCTGTGAAGACCTACAAGACCTTCTAGAACTAATACCCCCAAAAGATGTCCTTTTCATTATAGGGAACTGGAATGAAAAAGTAGAAGGTCAAGAGATACCTGGCTGCTGTTGCTGCTGCTAAGTCGCATCAGTCGTGTTCGACTCTGTGCGACCCCATAGACAGCAGCCCAACAGGCTCCCCTGTCCCTGGGATTCTCCAGGCAAGATCACTGGAGTGGGTTGCCATTTCCTTGTCCAATACATGAAAGTGAAAAGGGAAAGTGAAGTCGCTCAGTCGTGTCTGACTCTTCGTGACCCCATGGACTGTAGCCCAGCAGGCTCCTCTGTCTATGGGATTTTCCAGGCAAGAATACTGGAGTGGGGTGCCATTGCCTTCTCCAGAGATACCTGGAGTAACAGGCATATTTGGCCTTGGAGTACAGAATGAAGCAGGGCAAAGGCTAACAAAGTTTTGCCAAGAAAACACACTGGTCATAGCAAACACCCTTTTCCAACAACAGAAGTAAAGACTGTGCACATGGACATCACCAGATGGTCAATACTGAAATCAGCTTGATTATATTCTTTGCAGCCAAAGATGTAAAAGCTCTATACAATCAGCAAAAATAAGACAGGGAGCTGACTATAGCTCAGATCATGAACTCCTTATTGCCAAATTCAGACTTAAATTGAAGAAAGTAGGGAAAACCACTAGACCATTCAGGTATGACCTAAATCAAATCCCTTATGATCATACAGTGGAAGTGACAAATAGATTGAAGGGATTATATCTGATAGAGTGCCTGAAGAACTATGGACCGAGGTTTGTGACATTGTACAGGAGGCAGTGATCAACACCATTCCCAAGAAGAGGAAATGCAAAAAGGCAAATAGTTGTCTGAAGAGGCTTTAGAAATAGCTGTGAAAATAAGAGACGCGAAAGGCAGAGGAGAAAAGGAAAGATATACCCATTTGAATGCAGAGTTCCAAAGATTAGCAAGGAAAAATAAGCCTTCCTCAGTGATCAATGCAAAGAAATAGTGAAAAACAATAGAATGGGAAAGACTAGAGATCTCTTCAAGAAAATTAGAGATACCAAGGGAATATTTCAAGCAAAAATGGCCACAATAAAGGACAGAAATGATAAGACCTAACAGAAGCAGAAGATATTAAGAAGAGGTGACAAGAATACAGAGAATATTTATATATAAAAGATCTTCACAACTCAGATAACCATGATGGTGTGATCACTCGCCTAGAACCAGACATCCTGGAATGCGAACTCAAGTGGGCCTTAGGAAGCATCACTATGAACAAAGCAAGTGGAGGTGATGGAATTCCAGTTGAGCTATTTCAAATCCTGAAAGATGATGCTGTGAAAGTGCTGCACTCAGTATGCCAGCAAATTTGGAAAATTCAGCAGAGGCCACAGGACTGAAAAAGCTCAGTTTTCCTTCCAATCCCAAAGAAAGGCAATGCCAAAGAATGCCCAAACTATTGCACAATTGCCCTCATCTCACATGCTAGCAAAGTAATGCTCAAAATTCTCCAAGCCAGGCTTCAACAGTACGTGAACCATGACCTTCCAGATGTTCAAGCTGGATTTAGAAAAGCCAGAGGAGCCAGAGATCAAATTGCCAACATGTGCTGGATCATGGAAAAAGCAAGAGAGTTCCAGAAAAACATCTACTTCTGCTTTATTGACTTTGCCAGAGTCTTTGACTATGTGGATCACAACAAACTGGAAAATTCTTCAAGGGATGGGAATGCCAGACCACCTGACCTGCCTGTTGAGAAATCTGTATGCAGGTTCGGAAGCAATAGTTAGAACTGGACATGGAACAACAGACTGGCTCCATGTAAGGAAAGGAGTACATCCAGGCTGTATATTGTCACTCTGCTTTTTTAACTTATATGCACAGTACATCATGAGAAATGCTGGGCTGGATAAAGCGCAAGCTAGAATCAAGATTGCTGGGAAAAATATCAATAACCTCAGATATGCAGATGGCACCACTCTTATGGCAGAAAGCAAAGAACTGAGGAGCCTCTTGATGAAAGTAAAAGAGGAGAGTGAAAAAGTTGGCTTAAAACTCAACATTCAGAAAACTAAGATCATGGCATCTGGTCCCATCACTTCGTGGCAAATAGATGGGGAAACAGTGGAAACAGTGAGAGATTTTTATTTTGGGGGGCTCCAAATGTCACTGCAGATGGTGACTCCAGTCATGAAATTAATAGATGCTTGCTCCTTGGAAGAAAAGTTAGGACCAACCTAGACAGCATATTAAAAATCAGAGACATTACTTTGCCAACAAAGGTCTGTCTAGTCAAAGCTATGGTTTTTCCATTAGTCATGTGTGGATGAGAGAGTTGGACTATAAAGAAAGCTACATGCCAAAGAATTGATCCTTGAAACTGTGATGTTGCAGAAGAGTCTTGAGAGTCCCTTTGACTTCAAGAAGATTCAACCTGTCCATCCTAAAAGAAATCAGTCTTGAATATTCATTGGAAGTACTGATGCTGATGGAGAAGGCAATGGCACCCCACTCCAGTATTCTTTCCTGGAAAATCCCATGGATGGAGGAGCCTGGTAGGCTGTAGTCCATGGGGTAGCTAAGAGTTGGACACAACTGAGCGACTTCACTTTTCACTTTCACTTTTCACTTTCATGCATTGGAGGAGGAAATGGCAACCCATTCCAGTGTTCTTGCTTGGAGAATCCCAGGGATGGGGGAGCCTGGTGGGCTGCCGTCTATGGGGTCACACAGAGTCGGACACGACTGAAGCGACTTAGCAGCAGTAGCAGCAACTGATGCTGAAGCTGAAACTTCAATACTTTGGCCATCTAATGTGAACAACTGACTCATTATAAAAGGCCCTGATCCTGGGAAAGATTGAAGGTGGGATGAGAAGGGGACAATGAGTATTAGATGTTTGGATGGCTTCACCAAATCACTGGGCATAAGTTTGAGTAAATGTCGGGAGTTGGTGATGTTGTGCTGCAGTCCATGGGATCACAAAGATTTGGACACAACTGAATGACTGAACTGAACTGATCTGAACTGAAGTCAAATTGCCTTCAGAAGAGAATGCATTGCTTGATCCATTGTATTCCTTGGTAGTCATTTTCTTCATTACTGCTTTTAACATTATTGAATTCAAATTACAGTTCATTCAAATAGAGGTTTAATTTCTGGTTTTTTTTTTTTTTTTTAAATTTTTCCTTCTGGGCAGATTAGATTGGATGATAGAAGTAGGTTAGTTTTGGTGGAACTTCAGCTGATTGATCAACTTGAGAAAATGAAAGAATTGAATAAAAAACTGTAGATAGGCAGAAAGTAAGAGGTTCATAAATTTAAGTAGCTTTAATATTAATTTAGCACTTATGAAACAGAGATTGTGTCTTGGGTGAAAATATGATAGTGCACACCCGTGGTGGATGCATGTTGATATGTGGCAAAACCAATACAATATTGTAAAGTAAAATAAATAAATAAAATAATAATAAAAAAGAAAAAAATATGATAGTGGTAGAAAAGTTTTTATGGCAAAACGTGAATATGTAGAGGATTCTCCTTATTAACAAATACATTATATTAGGGTACAAGACAAGAGAAATGGTATAAGATTAAGACTATGAATTTGTCAAGGGAGGTATTTGGGGATAGAATCCTTTGACAGATGGTTGAGAAAACACGAAAATTCCAAGTCGTCCAGTGTTATCAGACTCCTTATATAGTTGTGGCTGTGTATCTCTCAAATGACTACAACTCCCAGACTCCTAAATCTTGTTTACATGGTAAAATACTTTCCCTAAAGTTATAGTTCTGGTTCTCTAGAGTGCCTGCATCATGATTCTATTTCTTCTTTATTTGAAGGTAATGAACCAAGCATCTCCAGTAGCTAGAGAATCATTTTTATCCATGTTAAGCTTGTCCACTCACTAATTAATGCCCTGTTTACACACTTCAGATCAGATCAGATCAGTCGCTCAGTCGTGTCCGACTCTTTGCGACCCCATGAACCGCAGCACGCCAGGCCTCCCTGTCCATCACAAGCTCCCGGAGGTCACCCAGACTCGCATCCATCGAGTCAGTGATGCCATCCAGCCATCTCATCCTCTGTCGTCCCCTTCTCCTCCTGCCCTCAATCCCTCCCAGCATCAGAGTCTTCTCCAATGAGTCAACTCTTCGCATGAGGTGGCCAAAATACTGGAGTTTCAGCTTTAGCATCATTCCTTCCAAAGAAATTCCAGGATTGATCTCCTTCAGAATGGACTGGTTGGATCTTCTTGCAGTCCAAGGGACTCTCAAGAGTCTTCTCCAACACCACAGTTCAAAAGCATCAATTCTTCGGCGCTCAGCCTTCTTCACAGTCCAGCTCTCACATCCATACATGACCACAGGAAAGACCATAGCCTTGACTAGGCGAACCTTTGTTGGTAAAGTAATGTCTCTGCTTTTGAATATGCTATCTAGGTTGGTCATAATTTTCCTTCCAAGGAGCAAGCGTCTTTTAATTTCATGGCTGCAGTCACCATCTGCAGTGATTTTGGAGCCCAGAAAAACAAAGTCGGACACTGTTCCCACTGTTTCCCCATCTATTTCCCATGCAGTGATGGGACCAGATGCCATGATCTTCGTTTTCTGAATGTTGAGCTTTAAGCCAACCTTTTCACTCTCCACTTTCACTTTCATCAAGAGGCTTTTTAGCCCCTCTTCACTTTCTGCCATAAGAGTGGTGTCATCTGCATATCTGAGGTTATTGATATTTCTCCCGGCAATCTTGATTCCAACTTGCGTTTCTTCCAGTCCAGCATTTCTCATGATGTACTCTGCATATAAGTTAAATAAACATGGTGACAATATGCAGCCTTGACGTACTCCTTTTTCTATTTGGAACCAGTCTGTTGTTCCATGACCAGTTCTAACTGTTGCTTCCTGACCTGCATACAGATTTCTCAAGAGGCAGATCAGGTGGTCTGGTATTCCCATCTCTTTCAGAATTTTCCATAGTTTATTGTGATCCACACAGTCAAAGGCTTTGGCATAGTCAATAAAGCAGAAATAGATGTTTTTCTGGAACTCTCTTGCTTTTTCCATGATCCAGCGGATGTTGGCAATTTGATCTCTGGTTCCTCTGCCTTTTCTAAAACCAGCTTGAACATCAGGAAGTTCACGGTTCACATATTGCTGAAGCCTGGCTTGGAGAATTTTGAGCATTACTTTACTAGCGTGTGAGATGAGTGCAATTGTGCGGTAGTTTGAGCACTCCTTGGCATTGCCTTTCTTTGGGATTGGGATGAAAACTGACCTTTTCCAATCTTGTGGCCACTGCTGAGTGTTCCAAATTTGCTGGCATATTGAGTGTAGCACTTTCACAGCATCATCATTCAGGACTTGGAATAGCTCCACTGGAATTCCATCACCTCCACTAGCTTTGTTCGTAGTGATGCTTTCTAAGGCCCATTTGACTTCACATTCCAAGATGTCTGGCTCTAGGTCAGTGATCACATCATCATGATTATCTGGGTCTTGAAGCTCTTTTTTGTACAGTTCTTCTGTGTATTCTTGCCACCTCTTCTTAATATCTTCTGCTTCTGTTAGGTCCACACCATGTCTGTCCTTTATCGTGCCCATCTTTGCATGAAATGTTCCTTTGGTATCTCTGATTTTCTTGAAGAGATCCCTAGTCTTTCCCATTCTGTTGTTTTCCTCTATTTCTTTGCATTGATCACTGAAGAAGGCTTTCTTATCTCTTCTTGCTATTCTTTGGAACTCTGCATTTAAATGTTTATATCTTTCCTTTTCTCCTTTGCTTTTCGCTTCTCTTCTTTTCACAGCTATTTTTAAGGCCTCCCCAGACAGCCATTTTGCTGTTTACACACTTAGCATTCTGTTAATTTTTGCTGCAGATGAGACTCATTTTTGCATTTAAATGTTTATATCTTTCCTTTTCTCCTTTGCTTTTCGCTTCTCTTCTTTTCACAGCTATTTGTAAGGCCTCCCCAGACAGCCATTTTGCTGTTTACACACTTAGCATTCTGTTAATTTTTGCTGCAGATGAGACTCATTTTTGTTGAAAATGAATCACTGAAAATAAGAGAGAAGAAATAAGAAAATTAAATAAACCAGGGATTTTCTCTGAAGATTGTAAATGTCGATCTACTATTAAACTTGGTTGTTCAGTCGCTAGGTCCTGTCCAACTCTTTGTTACCCCATGGACTATAGGACGCCAAGATCCTCTGTCTTCTACAATCTCATGGAGTTTGATCGAACTCATGTCCATTGAGTTTATGATGCTCTCTAACCATCTCGTCCCCTGTCTCCCCCTTCTCCTTTTGCCTTCAATCTTTCCCAACATCAGGGTCTTTTCCAATAAGTTAGCTCCTTGCATCAGGTGACCAAAGTGTTTTATCTTCAGCTTCAGCATCAGTCTTTCTAATACATATTCAAAGTTGATTTCTTTTAGTATTGACTTGTTTGATTTGCTTGCCATTCAAGAGACTCCCAAAGAGTTTTCTGCAGCACCACAATTTGAAAGCATCAATTCTTTGGCACTCAGCCTTTTTATGATCCAACTCTGACATCCATACATGACTACTGGAAAACCATAGCTTTGACTATACAGACCTTTGTTGGCAAAGTGTTGTCTTTGATTTTTAATATGCTATCTAGGTTTGCCATAGCTATCCTGCCATGGAGCAAGTGTTTTCTAATTTTGTGGCTGCAGTCACCACTGCAGTGATTTTGAAGCCCAAGAAAATAAAATCTCTCACTGCTTCCACTTTTTTCCCTTCTATTTGCCATGGAGTGATGGGACAGGATGCCATCTCAGTTGTTTGAATGTTTAGTTTCAAGCCAGCTTTTTTCACACTTCGCTTTCACCTTCATCAAGAGACTCTTTAGTTCCTTTTAACTTTATGGCATTATATCATATCATCTGCATATCTGAGGTTGTTGATATTTCTGCTGGCATTCTTGATTCCAGCTTGTGATTCATATAGCCCAGCATTTCCCATGATGTACTTTGCATAGAACTTAAATACACAGGTTGACAATATCCAGCCTTGCCGTACTCCTTTCCAAGTTTTGAACAAGTCCATTGTTCCACGTCTGGTTCTAACTGCTGTTTCTTTATCTGCATACAGGTTTCTCGAGAGACATGTAAGATTGTCTGGTATTCCCATCTCTTTAAGATTTTCCAGTTTACTGTGATCCACACACTCACAGGTTTAAGCATAGTGATTCAACAAATGTTGGCAGTGTGATCTCTGGTTCCTCTAACTTTTCTAAACCCAGCTTGTATGCCTGAAACTTATCAGTTCACATACTGCTGATGCCTAGCTTGTATACCTGAAAGTTCTCAGTTCACATACTGCTGATGCCTAGCTTGAAGGATTTTGAGCCTAACCTTGCTGGCCTGTGAAAAGAGGGCAATTGTACGGTAGTTTGAACATTCTTTGGCATTGCCCTTCTTTGGGGTTGGAATGAAAACTGACCTTTTTCATTCCTGTGGCCGCTGCTGAGTTTTCCAAATTTGCTGATATATTGAGTGCAGCACTTTAACAGTATCATCTTTTAGGATTTGAAATAGCTCAGCTGGAACTTCTTCACCTTCTCCTGTGTCTCCTGCATTGCAGGGAGATTCTTTACCACTGAGCTACTGGGAAAGCCTATTAAACTTAGTAACAATGTTAATAAAAATGATTATTGGTCAAAAGAAATTAGCATCCTTACTTTCTTATACAGGTAAAATGGAAAAGAGGGAATTACCAAAATAGGAAAGGATGAGCAAGAGAATAAAGGGAAACAGACCAAAAAAAAGCACTTTGATACATTTTTCTAAGGCTTAGGCATCATACTACAGTGAAGGAGTTGAAACCTGATCTGTGTATTGTTCTTTATAATCTGAGTGTGTTTAAACCTGCTTTACTAATTCTAGTAGTAGCTTTTTTGTTTCTCAGTTTCCTCTAAAGTCTTATACTTGGTCAAGAACAACAATGAAAACTAAAATGGGTTTTGAAGAAATTCTCTTTTATTAACTTTGTGGTTTATTTTTTGAACTCCTACTGAGCACATGCCTCGGTAGAACTAATTAAAGTCAACTGTAGCCTATGTTTGAACTCAAGAGCTTGTTTTCAATCTATTACCTATGGTTGTAAAAGTTTTTGAATTTGGGGTCAGAATTTGTACTTTATTGCATGAAGTGCTTTTTTTCTTTCTCCCGTTTTTGATATTTTACTGTATTAGTTATGGTATTTAGAGTACTGTGTGATTTTTGTCTTCCACAAACTATTATATTAGTAAACAGTATTTATGTTATTTTGGAGATGTGTTGTTCAGTTTGACTTACAGCAGCATATATATGCATGCTTATGATTTATATGGCTTTAATAATTTTAATTAAATAATTGAAAATTATTACAATAAAATAGCTCCAACTTATAAAGGTATGTCATGTGAAAAGTGAGTTATATTCACTTGATAAGTTCATTTTTTAACTTTCAATGTCATCAAAATTATTTACTACCTGTTGTTTTTTCATAAAACATAGAGAAAAAAAATAAATATAACCAAAAGCCTTCAGCTTTTAGAATACAAGAATTGTTCTTTTTGTTACTTCAGGAGAAATTCAGAAGGTCATTTAATTCTGATTTGGACAGAGGTGTCACTTTCTCCTCCTGCCTCATAAATAATTATTTCCACATGGGTAATTGATGTTATACTTGATATCACCCCATGATTACTTTTACTTGCACAGTATCACATTTTAACATAGAATCTATCTTTGGCTTTGTGGAATATCATTCATTTGAAAGAATGCTTGACCTGTGCTTCAGCAGGCAATAGGAAGAGTATCTTTTATTTCTGTTGTCTCCAGTAGGTAATATACACTTGGCACTTAGTAGGTGTTCATTAATTGAAATAGGCTTCCTTGGTGGGTCAGTGGTAAATAATCCACCTGCCAGTGCAGGAGACAGATTTCATCCCTGGGTCAGGAAGATCCCCTGGAAAAGAAAATGGCAACCCACTCCAGTATTCTTGCCTGGTGAATCCCATGGTCAGAGGAGTCTAGCAGGCTTCAGTCCACGGGTTCGCAAAGGAGTTGGATAGGACTTAGGGACTAAACAACAATAACAACAATTGCGGTGATTGAAAAGAAAGAACGTTTTCTATGCAATTAACCATTGCTCTTCAGTAGGTACAAAGTTTTGATTAGGCAAGATGAAAAGGTTCTAGAGAGCTGCTGTACAGCATTATGTCTACAGGTTACTGTATTATATACTTAGAAATTGCTTGAGGCAAGATTTCATGCTAAATATTCTTCCTATAATAAAGAATAGAAACAAATAAAATTTGATTTCAAAGGGTTTTTATTTATTTGTGTAAATATGGTCATGTATTTTTACAGTTTCACCAGCCAGCTCTGACTTTTGCCCTGAATGAAGTCTAAGAGAGCAGAATCCTGTATGTAACTGGCCTAGCATTACTTCTTCCTTTGGGAGAAGGCAATGGCACCCCACTCCAGTACTCTTGCCTGGAAAATCCCATGGACGGAGGAGCCTGGTAGGCTGCAGTCCATGGGGTCGTAATGGCTGCTTATTCATACCTTCCACCTAACCAGTAGGGATTCACCTTCCACCTAACCAGTAGAGTTTGTCTACTTGTTAAGTTTAATTTTTATATTACCTATTTGACTGAATCTGCTACTAAAATATAGATATTTTCAATTCAAAGCTAGAAACAGATTTGTTAATGTGAAAAGTGACAAAAAATAATATTGTCCTAACTTTGAATTAGTATGTTTTGAACTGTGCCCATAATATCAGCAAAGTTAACATTCATTATGATTTGAGTTACTTTCAAAGTGAACTTTTTAATCTCAGTTCAACTCCTATGACTATATTTCCTTAATGGTTTGATTGGGATATGGTGGCGCCTGGAGCACTCTCTGCTTCACTTTTTTAGATCCAGATGCTATTAACCAAGAAGTGGGTCAATCAAACCAGAATAAATCTTGCAGAGACCCCATTCTGCTAAGATAATGTTTTCATGATTTATGCATTGTGGCCAAAAGATATTGAATGTAAGTTTTGATAATTAAAATACCTCTTCTTTACAATTCTGAAGGAACTCTTATCTTGTGCTGTATAAAAATGACAGAAGAATAAGTTGAAAACCAAACTCATGTGCTAAATCTCATGTGGATTACCTATAATTAGTATTTATATGTATATGTTTATATGCTTGATAGCTTTGCATTATATGCAATCATCACTTAAGTATGGCTCGAGTATTACCTACACTAACTACAAATCCTACTTTATTAATATATAGGTTAAATCAGTATTTTTCAAATTTTAAAACAACATTTTATACTCAAACTCCAAAATATATGTTTTCAAACTCTAAAATATATGTTCTCAATGTTCTCAATTTAATATAGGTTAAATCAGTATTTTTCAAAATTTAAAACAACATTTCCTACTCAAGCTCTAAAATATATGTTCTCAAACTCTAAAATATATGTTCTCAAACTCTAAAATATATGTTCTCAATTAATATATGTTCTCAATATATAGTCTAAAATGTATGTTCTCAATTTAATATAGGTTAAATCAGTATTTTTCAAATTTTAAAACAACATTTTATACTCAAACGCTAAAATATATGTTCTCAATTAATACTTGAAATTCCAAAATAAAATCAGTATTGTGTCAGATTAAGGCAGTGGGACAGAGCACTTCTATATTTCTATGACTTATCTATTAAAAAAAAAAATCACTGAATGTAATTTTGAACCAGATTACCTAAGGGTAGTATCTCTTAACCTGGTTTAGATGCCCTGTTAATTCTACCTAAAATTTCATTTCTACATTCCTTGGTGACACAGATGGTAAAGAATCCTACAATGTGGGAGACCTGGGTTTGATCCCTGGTTTGAGAAGATCCCCTGGAGGAGGGCATGGCAGCCCACTCCAGTATTGTTGCCTAGAGAACCCTCATGGACAGAGGAGCCTAGCAGGCTACAGTCCACGAGGTCGCAGAGTCAGACATGATTGAGCGACTAAGCACAGCACATACCTATCCAGTTCCATGTTGATTGATCAATAGATTAATAGATCCATTTAACAAACATTTATCTAGTGCCTACTGTTTGTCAATCAGTGATTTAGATTTATTGGGCTCAAAAGTGAATTAAACAGACAAAAACATTCCTTTTCTTATGGAGTTCATAATAATCACAGTTAGGATACTAATTGTAGTGAGCTCTCTATATTTCTTTTAGCATTTAGCCTTTGCAGAACCAGCTTTAAAAAAATCCTATTTTTTTTCTTGATAATTGCAACATCTGTACAAAATGATAAAGATATGATGCTCCTGTCATGTAAATGCCTGATGCAAAAGAAAAAAAAAGAAATACCTTTTGCAAAGCATGTCCCAAACCCTTCATAAATTTTGGTGGGAATGGAATAACTCCTATAGAATATGGATTGCCTTCTAAATAAGTTTAAAAAAAAATCTTTCTCTGTTTATCAGAAGCTTGTTATTGTTTCTGTTATTCTATTTTCATATATCCCCATTGCCCAACGACTAAAATTAAGCCTATAAATTTGTTGCTCTGCTGGGGTTTGATTGTTTAGTTATTTTCTTGTCACTGAAACGTTGGTTATGCTATCAAACTTTGTGACCAATGTTTATTTGTGTTCTCAGATTTAACTGTAGTTAGCTAGTTTGAGATAATAAAATAATCCTTAAGTTTCACTATTCCCTAAGAAGACCTATGCTGAATTTTCAAAGATATAACTATATCTTATGAAAACAGTATGTAAAATGTTAGTGTCATTTTTACTTTTGAACATCAATTACACATTATGACCTATATGAAAATGTATTTTATTTATTTATTTCAGATTTTAGTGTATTTTGCCAAATCACGACATTCACTAAACAAAATATTTTGTATAATGCTTAAGCTTTGCACAAGGTAGGTTTTTTTTTTCTTCTGTTTGGAAATGATTAAATGGTAGTATTTCTTTTAGGACATATCTTCATTGTTGTTAATTAAAAGACAGAGTAGAAACAAAGAGTTCCAAGTAACATGTTAAGAAAACAAATCTCTTTTTTGAGTATCAGGGAGTTCCTGGTGGGGGAGGGGGAGGGAAAGACAAGAAAATTAAACTACCTAGTAATTGTTCACTTTGTTTACTACAGTCCCTTAAAAGAAAAGAGTTCAAACTCTCTGGAAATGCTTGAATTATGCTCTCCTCTCCTACAACAGCAATCCTTAAATAAATATATAATCCAATTTAAAAGGCTAAAAAAAATAGACAAGGGAGTATTTGTAAATGTGAACTTACATTCAGAACATCTTTGAACATCTCAGCTTAAATTGAATCCTGCCCTTGTGTGTGTATACACATGCGCATGCCATGTTGCTCAGCACACTGAAATCATACATACTTACTCCCCATTATACTGCACACCTCTCAGAGCCTGGACAGTGCCTGACATACAGTCAATGGTGAATCCACGTGTGTGAATGTGAGAGAATTCTTATTTGTCTCTTTGGCTCTGCTCTTGCCTTCTCTGATTTCTTAGTTTTCTTTGCTGGCTTAAAGCTTTTTTTTTTTTTTTTTAATTAACATTTTTTTTTATTCAGCTTTCCCCCCTAATCTAAGTGATCATTTGGTATATAATTAAGTGATCATTGTGATCAGTATTCAATGACTTAAAAAATTGTTTTTTCTTGAGGTTTAAGTTACTAAAATAAGATGTGCTTATTTAAATAAAACCTATATGTTGCAATATTGACATGTTTTTTATTTTTAAAATTAGTTTCTTGCTTTATCTTTTTTATTTAAAATGAACTTTGGTTAAAGAAATACATGTGCTGAGTTTAAAAAACAAATAAAACAGAAGGTTTATTATCGTGAAAAATAGCAGATGTCTGCCTTGCACCTTCCCACTGTCCAGTCCAGCTATACAGAAGGAACACATTTCTGATATTTATAACCATAACTATAAATGGTATGCTTATTGACATTACTTGATTTATCTATTTTAAGCATTAATTTTGGTTAACGAAAATGGAGAAATTTATGGGAGAGAATGGCATATCAATAAAAAGTGAAATAAAAACTAAGCTGATAGATGCTACAATAGAACTCTACATAAGTGTTGTGGGTCCATAAAAAACAAGTTGGCATTTTAGGTCTTCCAGACTCCTTTTAAGAATAGCTGTTGTTTAGCTTCCACCAGCAGTAAACAAGAGAGCTCATCTTTCTGTATTCTTGACAACACTGGGTAGAATCCAGTATTCAGACTTATGCTATTCTGATGATGTAAGTGTTATATCATTTTATTTTATTTTTTTTTCTCAAGAATGTCTTTTATTGATTATCAGAAACATTACAAACATCTAATATGAACAAATTGTAACATGACAGTGATTAGTTTGAACAATTAATACATTTCAGATATAATATTATACATATTTCAATGCTATTCTCCCCAATCATCCCACCCTCTCCCGGCCCCAGAGTCCAAAAGTCTGTTCTATACATCAGTGTCTCTTTTGCTGTCTCGTAAATAGGGTTATTTTTACCATCTTTCTAAATTCCATATATATGCGTTAGTATACTGTATTTGTGTTTTTGTTTCTGGCTTACTTCACTCTGTATAATAGGCTCCAGTTCCATCCACCTCCTTAGAACTGATTAAAATGTATTCTTTTTAATGGCTGAGTAATACTCCATTGTGTAAATGTACCACAGCTTGCTTATCCATTCATCTGTGGATGGACATCTAGGTTGCTTCCACGTTCTGGCTATTGCAAACAGTGCTGCTATGAACATTGGGGTACACGTGTCTCTTTCAATTCTGGATTTCTCAGTGTATATGCCCAGCAATGGGATTGCTGGATCATAAGGCAGTTCTATTCCCAGTTTTTTGAGGAATCTCCATACTGTTCTCCATAGTGGCTGTACCAGTTTGCATTCCCACCAACAGTGCAAGAGGGTTCCCTTCTCTCCGCACCCTCTCCAGCATTTATTGCTTGTGGACTTTTGGATAGCAGCCATTCTGATTGGCGTGAAATGGTATCTCATAGTGGTTTTGATTTGCATTTCTCTGATAATGAGTGATGTTGAGCATCTTTTCATGTGTTTGTTAGCCATCTGTATGTCTTCTTTGGAGAAATGTCTATTTAGTTCTTTGGCCCATTTTTTGATTGGGTCATTTATTTTTCTGGAATTGAGCTGTAGAAGTTGCTTGTATATTTTTGAAATTAGTTGTTTGTCAGTTGCTTCATTTGCTATTATTTTCTCCCATTCTGAAGGCTGTCTTTTCACCTTGCTTATAGTTTCCTTTGTTGTGCAGAAGCTTTTTAAGTTTGATTAGGTCCCATTTGTTCATTTTTGATTTTATTTCCGATATTCTGGGAGGTGGGTCATGGAGGATCCTGCTGTGATGTATGTCAGAGAGTGTTTTTCCTATGTTTTCCTCTAGGAGTTTTATGGTTTCTGGTCTTACATTTAGCTCTTTAATCCATTTTGAGTTTATTTTTGTGTATGGTGTTAGAAAGTGTTCTAGTTTCATTCTTTTACAAGTGTTTGACCAGTTTTCCCAGCATCACTTGTTAAAGAGATTGTCTTTAATCCATTGTATATTCTTGCCTCCTTTGTCAAAGATAAAAGCCAAATAAATAACCTAACTCTACACCTAAAGCAACTGGAAAAGGAAGAAATGAAGCACCGCAAGGTTAGTAGAAGGAAAGAAATCATAAAAATTAGGGCAGAAATAAATGCAAAAGAAACAAAAGAAACCATAGCAAAAATCAACAAAGCCAAAAGCTGGTTCTTTGAAAGGGTAAATAAAATTGACAAACCACTAGCCAGACTCATCAAGAAACAAAGGGAGAAAAATCAAATCAATAAAATTAGAAATGAAAATGGAGAGATCACAACAGATAGCACAGAAATACAAAGGATCATAAGAGACTACTATCAGCAATTATATGGCAATAAAATGGACAATGTGGAAGAAATGGACAAATTCTTAGAAAAATACAACTTCCCAAAACTGGATCAGGAAGAAATAGAAAATCTTAACAGATCCATCACAAGCATGGAAATTGAAACTGTAATCAGAAATCTTCCAGCAAACAAAAGCCCAGGTCCAGACGGCTTCACAGCTGAATTCTACCAAAAATTTAGAGAAGAGCTAACACCTATCCTACTCAAACTGTTCCAGAAATTTGCAGAGGAAGGCAAACTTCCAAACTCATTCTATGAGGCCACCATCACCCTAATACCAAAACCTGACAAAGATGCCACAAAAAAAGAAAACTACAGGCCAATATCACTGATGAACATAGATGCAAAAATCCTTAACAAAATTCTAGCAATCAGAATCCAACAACACATTAAAAAGATCATACACCATGACCAAGTGTTATATCATTTTAATCTGCATCTTCCTGATAAGTGATTTTTGAGCATTTTAAACTACTTGAGACCTGTTCTGGCTTACCCTTCTAAGGCAGTGCCATTTCAAGTTTTTACTTATTTTTCTATTAGTTTCTTCTGAGTATTCTAATATTTATTCTTTGTTGACGTTAGGTCTTCTCTCAGTTTATCTATGATGTCAGATGAAAGAGAACTGGACCCTATTATCCTCCCCCCATAACTTCTGCGTGTCTTTTGTCTGTGGAAAACTTTCATCAAAGAATAAAAAAAAATGAGAACACGTGGAAACAAAGGAAAACAATCAAAGGAGACCAAATAATGTACTCATTAAGTATAGTCAAGGACCTTTAATTCCTTCTACAGGGCTACAGATAACATTCTGAACCTTATCCAATGAGCTGTCTTATAGATACTAAAACACTAGGTGGAAGAAGTTAACTATATGATGACCAGACTGTTCCCATGACATGTGGTGCTGGTGGTTTAGTCGCTAAGTCATGTCTGACTCTGGCTATGCCATGGACTGAAGCCCACCAGGGTCCTCTTCACGGGATTTCCCAGGCAAGAATACTGGAATGGGTTGCCATTTCTTTCTCCAACCCACAGCATAAGCTACTACAATTCCAATAATTGATCACAAAGAAATGGAAACAACTGGATCCTGGAATTGATAATTAACTGTATCTAAAACAATTAAGATGACAGTAGTCAGACCACTGATGACCAATTTGAAAATGACTGTGAGATGACTGCTGTTTCTGCATCTAGTCCCCCTGCCACACTTCTGTCTATAAAAGCTCTTGCCCCACTAGTTGCCAGTGCAGGAGGAGTTGTCCTTTGGACAGACATCTGCCCTCCCTTCCCAGTTGCCAGCATATGAAATAAAGCAAACTTTCCTTTCCACCAACCTGACCTATTAATTGGCTTTTGAGCAGCAAACAGCCAGACCTCATACACCTTTTGGCAACATTCAGATCAGATCAGTCGCTCAGTCGTGTCTGACTCTTTGCGACCCCATGAACCGCAGCACGCCAGGCCTCCCTGTCCATCACCAGCTCCCGGAGGTCACCCAGACTCGCATCCATCGAGTCAGTGATGCCATCCAGCCATCTCATCCTCTGTCGTCCCCTTCTCCTCCTGCCCTCAATCCCTCCCAGCATCAGAGTCTTCTCCAATGAGTCAACTCTTTGCATGAGGTGACCAAAATACTGGAGTTTCAGCTTTAGCATCATTCCTTCTAAAGAAATTCCAGGATTGATCTCCTTCAGAATGGACTGATTGGATCTTCTTGCAGTCCAAGGGACTCTCACGAGTCTTCTCCAACACCACAGTTCAAAAGCATCAATTCTTCGGCGCTCAGCCTTCTTCACAGTCCAGCTCTCACATCCATACATGACCACAGGAAAGACCATAGCCTTGACTAGGCGAACCTTTGTTGGTAAAGTAATGTCTCTGCTTTTGAATATGCTATCTAGGTTGGTCATAACTTTCCTTCCAAGGAGCAAGCGTCTTTTAATTTCATGGCTGCAGTCACCATCTGTAGTGATTTTGGAGCCCAGAAAAACAAAGTCATTGGCAACATTAGTCACTGAAAAATTCTCATCTTAGTAAAAGTCATTAATTTTATGGCTCATTATTTACGTTTTGTTTCAGAATTGCCTTTTACTTCTAATTTTCAAAAAACTCACCTGAATATTTTCTATTAGCTTTGAAAAGATAACTTTCACATTTTAAAAGTGTTTGTGTACATGTATGCTTAGTTGCTGGAGAAGGCAATGGCACCCCACTCCAGTACTCTTGCCTGGAAAATCCCATGGACAGAGGAGACTGGTAGGCTGCAGTCCATGGGGTCGCTGGGAGTCGGACACAACTGAGCGACTTCACGTTCACTTTTCACTTTCATGCATTGGAGAAGAAAATGGCAACCCACTCCAGTGTTCTTGCCTGGAGAATCCCAGGGACAGGGGAGCCTGGTGGGCTGCAGTCTATGGGGACGCACAGAGTTGGACACGACTGAAGCGACTTAGCAGCAGCGGCAGCAGCATGCTTAGTTGCTCGGTTCTGTCCAACTCTTTGCAGCCCTATGGACTGTAGCCTGCCAGGCTCCTCTGTTCATGGGATTCTCCAGGCAAGATTAACTGGAGTCCGTAGCCATTACCTTCTCCAGGGGATCTTCCCAACCCAGGGATCAAATCCTGCATCGTAGGTGGATTTTTTTTTTACCATCTGAGCCGCCAAGCTCTTTAATCTAGTTAAATTTCAAATTTATATTTGGTGTAAAATAAGGAGCTAAGTTTTTGCCATATTCTGAGACTGTTTTCCTTTCACTATACAATGAGTCAGCACCAACCTTTTCTTTTACTTTTGATATCATCTTTATCATACATAAAGTTATCATTGACCCATGAATTTATTTCTGAATTCTGTATCTCTGTGTCTGTCCCTGAATTTGTTGTGTATCCTAATATTTGATAGAGTGAGATCCTTCTCTTTGCCCTTCATTTTTTAACTTAACTTTAATAATAATAGACATTTTATAATTTATACTTTAAAATGGATTTTTAGATTTTATTTGAAAATCTAGAATTCATAGGTTGATTTAGGAAAAATTGATATCTGTGAATATGGGGAAGTGAAAAATAAGTCAATATGGAATTAGAAAACAATTTAGGCTGCTACATTTTCATAAGAAATTTTTTTTTTTTTTTGGTGGCATATAGCAGACAAGAAATAACTGGGGAAGAAAGATTAACATAAGTAAAGTCAAGGGTGGAGTCTGCTACTATGCAAAATTTTGTCATTGAGAGAAATATGGAGAACAGAAGCAACAGAGAAAGAATGCTAGAATGTTAAGAACAGGAGTTTGAATTACCTATATTTTTGTAACTTTGAGTTATGTAATACTTAAGATTAACTAAAACAGTGGTTTCAAGTTATGCTTTGCAGTATATATCTAAGCTTCCTAGAATACCCCTAGGGTAACTGGTGAAAGAATAATGGTGGTATTGAGTATTTGGGATCCTGATTCAGTCAGAATGTTTGATTTTTATCTGCTTAATTAATTGACCTCTCACCAAGGTTCTATTGGAAGAAAGGATTTTTCAGCCAAAAGTGTTTGGAAATAACTTAAATAAAATTACTGAAATGCCTAAATGTTCAGTGAGCATGGTATATGATGCCATTCATCATTTTCAGTGCCTGTGGAAACATTGCTAATTGAACGCAGTACTCTTTCCTGTTGCAGACCTATAGGCTCAGTCTCCCTACAGCTTTTCATGTGGTCCCTAGCAATCAGAGTTGCATGTTTCTTTCCCTTTCTCACTTGCTTTTCACTTTTCTTTCTCCAGCTACTTGTAAAGCCTTCTCAGATAACCTCTTTGCCTTCTTGCTTTTCTTTTCCTTTACGATAGTTTTGTTGGCAGCCTCCTGTATAATATTATGGACCTCCATCCATAGTTCTCCAGGCACAGTGTTGACTACATCTAATACCTTCAATCTATTTGTCACCTCTACTGCATATTCATAAGGGATTTAATTTAAGTCGTACCTGGCTGGCCTAGTGGTTTTCCCTGCTTTCTTTAGTTAAGCTTGAATTTTGCAATGAGAACCTGATGGTCTGAGCCACAGTTAGCTCCAGGTCTTATTTTTGCTGACTGTATACAGTTTCTCCATCTTCAGCTACATGAATGTAATCAATTTGATTTTGGTATTGACCATTTGGTGTTGTCCATGTGTAAAGTCATCTTTTGTGTTGCTGAAAAAGGGTATTTGCTACGACTAGTACATTCTCTGGCAGAATTCTGTTCGTCTTTGTGCTGCTTCATTTTGTTCTCCTAGGCCAAACTTGTCTGTTACTCCAGTATCTCTTGACTTCCTGCTTTTGCATTCCAATCCCCAGTGATGAATAGAACATCTTTTTTTGGTGTTAGTTCTAGAAAGTCTTCTAGGTCTTCGTAGAACTGATTAGCTTCTTCATTAACTGTGGTAGGGGCATAGACTTGAATTATTCTAATGTTGCATGGCTCGCCTTGGAAATGAACCAAGATCATTCTGCAATTTTTGAGGTTGCACCCAAGTACTGCATTTCAGACTCTCTTGTTGATTATGAGAGCTACTCCATTTCATCTATGGGATTCTGGCCCACAGTAGTAGATACAATAGTCATCTGAATTAAATTTGCCCATTCCTGTCAATTTTAGTTCACTGATTCCTAAGTTGTCAATGTTTATTCTTACCATCTCTTGCTTGACCACTCACAACTTACCTTGAATCATGAATCTAACATTCCAGGTTCGTATGCAGTACTGTTTTTCTCATCATCAGATTTTACTTTCATCACCAGACACATCCACAACTGAACATCATTTCGGCTTTGGCCCGGCTGCTTCATTCTTTCTGTAGCTATTAGTAGTTCTTCTCCACTCTTCCCCAGTAGCATATCAGACACCTTCTGACCTGGGAGAAGAAATGCTTACTATTAATTTGTTAATTGTAGAAAGACCTACAAAACTCATTAAGTATGTGTTGAAGAGGCAATTGAAATCAGTCATGTTTTCAGTTGGGAACCTTGAGACATAAATAATTTTATTCTTATAAATTACAAAATTTAATCATCAAAAGTTTAAACCTGGAAAATCAGTATAAGAATGGGAAGGAAAATCAGTATAAGAATGGGAAGTAAAATCTGTTTCCTGAAAGTGTGCTTAGTGTTGTTGCTGTGGTCCTTGCTTTGTACCAGTGGCTTTAAAGTTTTCCAAAATGTAGGAAAGCAATTTTATACACGTTTGAAGATCCCCAAAGCAATGAATGCTTTATACTTACCTTTAGGTTTCGTATGTTTTATGGTGAAATCATTGAACTAATTGGGACATAAATGAAAACTTAATTTTCAAAGCAGTGACAATTGTTTGTTTCTATTAACAGGGCTGCTCTAATGTGATACTGGAATTGAAATTACCTAGGGCTCCATATCAAGGTTGACTTGCAAGTCTTATTGAAAATCTGGGAGAAATAGGTAAGTGGCCTTTTGGTGATAAGTCTCTTTCATTCATTATGCTTATTTATGTTTTTCTAAAGTTTATTTTGTCCTTTAAGTTTTTGGTTAAGTATCTTTGCTCAAAGGTTAAAAAAAAAAAGTGAAGCATAGAGACATATCATGCATAGCAGTAGTAGGAGTTTTTACCACTGTTTCTTCTCTTGGGCTTTTTATTTCATTTCTTATTGTGCTCCTTCTTCCTTTTTAACCTGATCTCACTTTGTCTTTTGAAAATTAACACAAATTTATGAAGGATGTGAATTTGATTTTGAAATATTGGAAATAAATGATTAGACAAGAAAAGCACTTGAAATATTTTCTGTCACCACTATGCTGGCCTAATTATACTGATGTTTTCAATACTATTTTATCAAGATCCAGTTGATACTTAGGAGAATCTAGAAATGTCAGAAACTAAGGAGAATATCATACTACTAATGATTTTTTCCTGAAAGTTTAATTTTTAGAAATAAACTTCTTGAGATCTAGCGAGTCAGCTATTTAGAAATCATTTATTTTTTTGATATTATACTTCTTTCAATATAATGGTAGTTTTCCTTGATATTTACAGTACCAGTTTAGAGAACTTGAACTCCATTGTTTGTTACAAAGCAAGGACCACAGAGATAGTATGAGTTGCAGTTCCAAGAGATGGATTTTATCTCCCACTCTTACTCTATAATGTCTCTGTGAAATTAGTTTTTCAGTGTCATTTCTTGACTATGGTATCAGTCAAGCAGTTATGTTATAGGGGGCCAAAGTTGTAATTATATAGTTACAAAAATAAAATTGAAAAAAAAATCCAGATAAGTTGTTTACATCATTTCCCTCTCTAGGCTTTACTCTCAAAGAAAGGGGAACCCTGATACTCTGACTTCTTAAAATTATGATTTTTTCTTGCTCATGCTACATCAGAATTCTTTATCAAGTGGGTTCACCAAAAATGTAAGATGGGTCTCAAGGATCCTTGCTGTGATGCCTAA
Organism: Tragelaphus eurycerus; assembly: GCA_935064755.1. Lineage (NCBI taxonomy): Eukaryota > Metazoa > Chordata > Mammalia > Artiodactyla > Bovidae > Tragelaphus > Tragelaphus eurycerus. The sequence continues at coordinate 43,506,634 of CAKXYN010000002.1, forward strand.
ATTGCTGTAGCCATTTCTAAAACTTTATCTAGATAGATGTTCCATATCTTCCCTGAGAGAATTTTGTCAATGTACTCGAATCATGTTATTTCTCAGTACTGTTTTGCCTATGGAATTTTGCTTGTTTTGTACCAACTTTATAATTCTGTCAGACATACAAACAAAATCATTTCAGTTCAGTGGCTCAATCGTGTCCGACTCTTTGGGACCCCATGGAGTGCAGCATGCCAGGCTTCCCTGTTCATCACCAACTTCTGGAGCTTGCTCAAACTCATGTCCATCAAGTCAGTGATGCCATCCAACCATCTCATCCTCTCTCGTCCCATGGAAGTCCCTAAAACAACAAGAATGAATCCACATGTATTTAGCATTTAAAAATTTGGAAACACTTTGATAACTTTTTACTTCATTTTACTTTTTCATTAAACTCATTAATTTTACTGTTGCATTTTTTATGATGTAAGTAAGGTGGCCATTATTATTCATTATTTAGTAAGTGGAGAAACTAAAAGTTTGGCAAAGAATTTCAAGGACTTGGAAAAAATGGTGTAGCTTATTGTGATATAATAGTTAATAATAAATAATTACATGTTATTAGAACTCAGATCTGCTTACACCCAATCTTTTTTTTTCTTCTGTATTATTTATTCTTACCATGGATAATGGTTATGTTGATATAGCCTGTCATTATGAGACCTTTAATATTAAAATCTCATTTGTGGAGTAGTAATAGGACATTTGTTTTAGTAATAGCAGGGGAATTTTAGATTTATAAGTAGGAGTTACCTGACAGTGAACATCATGGAACCATGAAAGAAATGACTTTTAGCAAATAGAGAGTCTTTTTCCCAGAAGGGTACATAATTGTGTATGTATTAAAATGCACAACTATTTTCAAGAAATACTCATTTTCTTCTTTCTTTTCCACTCTTCCATTCCTTTCCCTCCAGAAATCTCTAAAGTGAATATTTGTTTTCAAATGATTATCCCCATTTTACCTCTCATAGAGGTTTGCAGAACCTGACCTAGATTATACTAAATAGGAACAAAAATATTTCACATAGCTTCCAACTGAGATTGTGTATATGGGTAAATGGTTACTTAAAGTGTGTATGTGTACATGTGTATTTTACTTCATAATATTTACAGTTATTTCCAGAGTTTCTACTGTAAGAGTATTAAATTCAAATAAAAGATCAGTTTTAGTTATTTCAGTGGAGTAGAAAAAACTTCATTCACATACTTATACATATTGCTATAAGTTTCATAAATTGTAAAAATTAGGCATCATACCTGACAAAATATTTGCTCTAATTTTCAAATTATTAAAAAATAAATGAACTATGCAGGAAGATGATTTGGCTAAGGATGGGCTGGACAAGTGATTCAAATATGTGGTGTGCACACATTTTTTGGTAAAATGAAACAGACTGAATAAAACTGTAAATACAGAGGCTGTAGCATATAGCTCGGGGAAGGCAATGGCACCCCACCCCAGTACTTTTGCCTGGAAAATCCCATGGATGGAGGATCCTGGTAGGCTCCAGTCCATGGGGTCGCTGGGAGTCGGACGCGACTGAGCGACTTTGCTTTCACTTTTCACTTTCATGCATTGGAGAAGGAAATGGCAACCCACTCCAGTATTCTTGCCTGGAGAATCCCAGGGACGGAGGGGCCTGATGGGCTTCTGTCTATGGGGTCTCACAGAGTCGGACACGACTGAAGCGACTTAGCAGCAGCAGCAGCATATAGCTGTTGAGAATGTAAGCTTGGAAATCATATTGCTTAGATTTGAATTATGGTTCAAAAACAAACCTACCATATCTAGATAGGTCATTTAAACTCTCTAACTCTTAATTTCTGAATCTAGAAAAAAGACATAATAGTACCTATTTCTTAGAGTTGATTTAAGGACTAAATGTGTAAATACATATAAAGAGAATAGTAAGCTTTTTTTTTTTTTTTAAGTTAGTGTTATTTTGTTCTCTATTAACGTGAGTCTCAAAGTTTGACTGTATTTTCCAGGCCATCTGATCACTGTCCTGACTAGCATTCTAACTTTGGTCCGTGAAATGGTAAAAAGGAGTTAATTTGTAAATGTGCATTCTGTGATTTTGTTAGCATGTGTATGAATTTTTGATAGCTGTATACTAATATTTTAAAGCTTAAAATGGCATACATTTATTATGTTAACAATTTCCATGGGTCAGGAGTCCAGGCATGGCTTAGCTCAGTATCTTACAAGGCTACAATCAAAATATTGGCTAGACTGCATTTCCTTTGGAGTTCAGGGTCTTCTTCCAAACTTACTGGGCTTTGGCCAAATCCATTTCATTGCTTTTACAGGACTGAGATCCACAGGTCCTAGAGGTTATCCACAGTTCTCATCGATGTGGCCCTCTCCATATACAGTTCACATAATAGTAGCTTGCATCTTTAAAATTAGTAGGAGAGTTTCTACTAAATTTTAGAAAAATAGAGTTATATATCTATGTGTGTGTGTATATATTAACTTAACCATTGAAACAGCATCCCATAACCTTTGCCAGATTCTGTTAGCAGCAAGTCATAGTCCTGCCTACATACAAGGGGAGGGACTTAAATAGGGCATAAACCTGGGAACCACCCTAAAGTTTATCTGCCTCAGCATGTTAAATTTCTTAATTTAAAATTAATTTAAACTATCATTTTATTTTTTTAATTATGTAAGGTTTCATAAAAAAAGTAATATTGTCACTAAGTGTAAAATTTTATCCTCAGTTCTGCTTATAGTATAAGTTTGATCCATTATTTTAAGCTGGCTAACCACCAGACTGAAACAACATTCCCTGGTGCTCTGACAAAACCCTAGTATCCAACATTTTCTCCTCGTCACCTGATATGTATACCGTGAACTTGCCTTGCCCACATCTTTGTCGGTGTATATCCTATTGTTTCTTTTCCCTTGTCTTCTGTAAAATGTAAAGCACATTTACATCTCTGCCTCTTCCCTTACACTTATCCTCTTTCTTACCTCCTTTTTAGTCAACTCAGGGCTTTTCCTGATAGTATCATGTGTGCATCACCTGTAGCCTTGCATATAATTGTATCTTAAGAAACATTTACTAAATATTTGAAAAGTGAAAGTGAAAGTTAACTCAGTTGTGACTCATTCTTTGTGACACCATGAACTGTATAGCCCTCCAGGCTCCTCTGATCATGAGATTTCCCAGGCAAGAAGGGAAGCTCAAATATATGAAATACCTCCTTAATTCAGAACAGTGGTCAGTTTGAGAATCATATTTTAAAGGATGGTTTTTATAAATTATCTGCTCTTACACTGACTCAGTACTCTAAAGTGTATCTCAGATCTTAAGTGTAATCTTAAGTGTGTCTCAGTAATCTTAAGTGTATCTCTTAAATGACCTTTAGGAATCTAGTACAACTTATATGTTTGAAACTGATTGCACACGGGAAGAATGTGAATCTTGGGGTCCAGAGGGTGAGCTGTGATAGGCAGCCTTTAAGATGGTCCTTAATGATCACCGTCTCCTGGTTTTCATACAACTGTATTTTTCCCTCCCACATGTACCTTGTTTCTTGTGGCCAGTTGACAAGAATATGGTACAAGTAATAATATATTGCTTTTCAGATTGGATTATACAAGATACTAGGACATCTGTTTTGGCTGTTCTTTCTTGTTTCCATTTTTTTCTCTCTCTCTTTTTCTCTTTGCCCCCTCCCTTCTTCCTTCCCCTTTCCCTTCTCTCTTTCTCTCTCAGACTCACGACTTGCTCTAGGGGAGGATAGCTGACTTGGTAAGACCCATGTGGTGAGGAACTGTCCCCTCTGTCCAGTAGACAGGGAGGAACTATCAGTAACTGCATCTTCTTGAGGAAGCCTGAGCCTAAACCACCTAGCTGAACTACTCCTGGATTCCTGATCCTCAAAAACCGTTTGACATAATAATTTTTTTTTGTCCAAAGCTGCTAAATTTGGAGGTAATTTGTTATGTAACACTAGATAATTAATATATTTAATACTACCCCTGAAAATTATTTCCACAAACTTCATTACTATTCTGGACTTTGCAGGAAATACAAAGATTAATACAGTATACAGGTATACTGAATATGTGGTCTCTAAGTGTCGTGGGGAAGGCATGCATGTTTATGAGAAAGTGGGCTTAAGTGAGAAGAAAATGCGAAATGTTTAGATTTCATCTGGAATACTGATTTTATAATATGCAGAGGCTCCTAGTCTCCTGCTCATTGAGTACATCAATGTTGGAGTGCCAGGACTGGGTAGATCTGGGTGCTAGTCTGGTGCTGATTCTCTTTTAGAAGAGCTGTTTGAAATAGTTAAAAAACAAACAAGCAAACAAAAAAATAACAACAAAAAACCTCTTACCTTTACAAAGTCTGAGCTTTTAGAATCTATTCTACTAATCTATCATACTAGTTTTCCATTATTCTCCTTTAATGTCTTTATAGAGTTGTGAAGAAAGCATTTAGATATATGTTCACATATTTGGCATTCAATGCTTTGAAATGTTTAAGTTAGAAAAATAATTCATTCAGTCTCCAGGAAAGTGAGTTGAGAAGTATGTATCAGCAAGTAGTAGAACAAATTTTTGTATAAATTCACATTAAACTGTCATTCCAAATTTTCTTCCTATTGATTATACTGTAATGATATAACCTGGGCAAAAATACAGCATTATATATTTTTTAATTAAAAATTATTTATTTTTTAATTGAAGGATAATCACTTTACAGAATTCTGTTGTTTTCTGTCAAACATCAACATGAATCAGTCATAGCTGTGCATGTGACCCCTCCCTTTTGACCCTCCCTCCCATCTCCCTCCCCATCCCACCCCTCTAGGTGGATACAGAGCCCCTGTTTGAGTTCCCTGAGACATACAGCAAATTCCCATTGGCTATCTATTTTACATATAGTAATGTAAGTTTGCATGCTACTGTATCTATACATCTCACCCTCTCCTCCCCTCTCCCCATGTCCATAAGTCTGTTATCTATGTCTGTTTCTCCCATTGCTGCCTCATCAGTACCATCTTTCTAGATTCCATATATATGCATTAATATAGCCAGGAAATTAAAAGACGCTTACTCCTTGGAAGGAAAGTTACGACCAACCTAGATAGCATATTCAAAAGCAGAGATATTACTTTGCCAACAAAGGTCCATCTAGTCAAGGCTATGGTTTTTCCAGTGGTCATGTATGGATGTGAGAGTTGGACTATGAATAAGGCTGAGCGCCGAAGAATTGATGCTTTTGAACTGTGGTGTTGGAGAAGACTCTTGAGAGTCCCTTGGACTGCAAGGAGATCCAACCAGTCCACTCTGAAGGAGATCAGCCCTGGGATTTCTTTGGAAGGAATGATGCTAAAGCTGAAACTCTAGTACTTTGGCCACCTCATGCAAAGAGTTGACTCATTGGAGAAGACTCTGATGCTGGGAGGGGTTGGGGGCAAGAGGAGAAGGGGACGACAGAGGATGAGATGGCTGGATGGCATCACTGACTCAATGGACGTGAGTCTGAGTGACCTCCGAGAGTTGGTGATGGACAGGGAGGCCTGGCATGCTGTGATTCATGGGGTCGCAAAGAGTTGGACACAACTCAGAGACTGATCTGATCTGATCTGATCTGATATTTATCTTTCTCTCTCTGACTTCCTTCACTCTGTATAATAGGCTCTAGGTTCATCCACCTCATTAGACCTGACGCAGATGTGTTCCTTTTTATGGCTGAGTAATATTCCATTATGTACATGTACCACAACTTTTTTATCCATTCATTTGTTGATGAACAACTAGGTTGCTTCCATGTTATAGCTATTGTAAATAGTGTTGCAGTGAACATTGGGGTTCATGTGTCTTTTTAAATTTTGGTTTCCTCAGGGTATATGACTTGGAGTGGGATGGCTAGGTCATATGGTGGTTTTACTCCTAGTTTTTAAAGGAATCTCCATACTGCCTTCCATAGTGGCTGTATCAATTTACATTCCCACCAACAGTGCAAGAGGATTCCCTTTTCTTCACACCCTCTGCAGCATTTATCATTTATAGACTTTTTGGTGATGGCCATTCTGACTGGTGTGTGATGATTTTTCATTGTAGTTTTGATTTGCATTTCTCTAATAATGAGCAGTATTGAGCATCTTTTCTTGTGTTTGTTAGCCATCTGTATGTCTTCTTTGGAGAAATGTCTGAAAATACAGCATTATATTTTTTACAAAAGGAAAAATTGAAACTGGTTCCTGTAAAAAAAGGAGAGTTTACATTTGTAATATCAAATTTATGGCCTGGAGTGATCCACTAGTAAAATTTTTGGTACCATTATACAAAATAGCAAAATATGGATTTTAACTGGCCTGCTTTTCACTTCAACTGAACATTAAATACATTTTTAATGGTCTTATTTGCTGGGAAGAGCACTATTATGCTATTTTGCTTTTTACAGCCTATATCAAATATGAACCAGCATCACTTATTACAAAGTTTGTGCTTTGAGAGGCATTTTCATGACATCTAACAGTACTGCCCAATATTTCTTGGAATTAGTCTTTAATCATATCATTTTCCAAAATGAGTTGTTGCTCATACTTACTGATTGTTTTGTGGTTAAACTCTAATCCACCAACTATGTTTAAAATGTCATACAAATTTATAAGGAAAGGTCCACTGAAACTACTGTTATATTAGTAATTGCATGAAAATGTTATAGAACTGCTATGCAGCTTGAGTGTTTTCAGTTGCTGTTGTTGTTGTTTTTTTTTCCCCTTTATGATATCCAGGGGGTGAATATGAAACTTCATTTTTAACTATTGACATTTGAAGTTTTTACCATTATCTGCTGGAATACAAAGAACTATTACTTGTAGGTGTCATGTAAAATAAAGATAGAATCTGAAGCCTGCTTTAGCTGTTAGCCTTATTAAGGAGTTCTTCATGTGTTGAATCCAGCACCTGGTCTTGTGTAAGCTATGCTGTGAGAGCCTGGGGAGAGCTTTCTTTCTCTTTACTTTGGCTTTATTAAGACTCTGTCACATTTTCACTGTTGCCCTACCTTATCTAACTTTCTAGCTACAACTCACAGGACAGTAGGTCTAATATAGATTGACGCCTTTGTCTGAAGACTGATTGAAACTTGTGTCTTAGAGTTGCTAATGCTCACTGAACCATTTTATTGAAGATAAAGTAAATAAAATAGATTGCCATATGAGAATTCTCTGAAATCAAATGGAATAATTTGGCAGGTTTAAGCCCATGAAGAAGGCAAAGCAGTGAAACAGATGTGAATACTTTTTATGCTCAGTATATCAAGGGGAAAATATTCTTGTTATATTGGGCCGAAATTTTCATTCTTATTCATACAATTAAATGTTAAGCAGAAGTCTCAATTGGCCTATTATTTTTGGTCTTAAACAAGGGGTCCTCTGTATGAAAGTAATATGAATAATAACTTTTAAGACTATAATATTGTGGTGATTTTTTTCTTTGTCTTTTTCTCACACTTAAGCACATGAATCAGTAGCCTTAGAGAATTTAATAAACAACACAAATGAATGAATTTGATAAAATGCACCCTAGAATCTTAAGGTTGGAAAATAATAGTTCAGTTCAGGTCAGTCTCTCAGTCGTGTACGACTCTTTGCGACCCCATGAATCGCAGCATGCCAGGCCTCCCTGTCCATCACCAACTCCCGGAGTTCATCCAAACCCACGTCCACCGAGTCGGTGATGCCATCCAACCATCTCATCTTCTGTCGTCCCCTTTTCCTCCTGCCCCCAATCCCTCCCAGCATCAGAGTCTTTTCCAATGAGTCAGCTCTTTGCATGAGGTGGCCAAAGTACTGGAGTTTCAGGCAAATAATAGTAAACCTTACTAAAATATGCTACTAATCTTGAGCATTTTATTCATTAGTTAAGAGTATATGTTCACATGAGAACAGCCTTTTAGAAAACTGTCCTGTAATTTTTTTTTTCTCCTTTGAATATGTGTTAGGTTTATATTAATAATTTTTAAATATTTGTTTTGTATATATTGTCATCTGAAATAATCTTGGGGAGGGAAAAAAGAAGCTGGAGTAACCTCAGCATCTAGAATTCCATGAGATTTTAATGAAAATAGCATATGATACCATGATAACATGTATTGACATATTTAATTTGTAAAATACAAGGGTCTGACCACTTGTATGAAGACATGTGGAAAATCTGATGGAGGGAAATGAAGATCTCCTATTTGATTGCCTGGGTCAGATTAAAAGTAAATATTTATAGAAGAAAGATCAATAAAAGCGTTTTGTTAGAAAAGTTTCTGAACTTGCTAATTAAAGACAGCATTTCTCTTCAACCTTATAAATAATCTGTCACATTAATACTTTCTTCTGTAATTTCTTTTGCGGTTTCTCCATATTCAAGATAACTTCAGTTTATGCCCTTCTTAAATATTTAGTTCATTTAAAAATTTTTTGCTAATACATTTCATTCATTTGTTTCTCAGGTAATGATTCATGCTTAATTTTAGTTATAGATATTAAGCGCATGTTTTTTCTTGTCTCTGGGTACCCAGTAATTTTTTCAGTTCTCACAACCATGCCATAATGATTTCAACTGTCATCAGTTAGATGCAAAGTATATATGACAGTCTCATATTAGCAATAAACCATCTTAAAGAAATCTTTGACAATCTTTGACTTTTTAATTAATATTGCCAATTAAAAACTTCTATAGTCTTAACGATAAATTTGACCCTTTTTCTTCTGTAGGGTTCAGTCAGGGTTCAGGGTGACTCTGATACTGTGCAAGGCTAAATAGGAGTAAACATATTTCATGTTCCCTTGTGAGTGAGCTCAAAGAGAAGTTATTGCATTTCAGTTTTCCTTGTATATTACAGCTAAAAATATAATCATTTGCTAATGCTTATTAAATAATTTTAGATTATTTAGAGTTTTATATTATTTGTGCCCTTATATTCTATACTTGTTTTCTTCATTGTTATAGTATGTGCATATTTCTCTCTGATTAACCAGAAATGTTCATTGCTCTATCCAGAACTGCATCTCATTTACTCTAGACTCCAACCATTTATCTCCTTTGACATTTTGATTTTCAATATGAACTTGTCTTCAAAAAATCATGTGTAGAGAAGTTTTTTTTGAAATGAGAGCATTATGCTGAGACTCTGAGAAACCTTTAGTCCCTTTTAAATATATTCTAGACATTTAGCTACATGCTATACTGCAAACTGTAATAAAGAAGTATATTTAGTGAGTCTGTTTCTGATCCCACACTTGATTTTGTTATGCCCTACCTTCTCTCTAGTCATCCTTTGTTCCTTTGCATTTAATTCTACTTTTCAAGTTCTGATCAACATCCCAAAGGATGGGTATTTCCCCTCATCTCTAGGACCTAGCATTTGTATACTTCTCTGTGGGCTTCCAACTGATTTTAGAGTCAGCTCATGGAAGGTCATTAAAAGGGTGGGGTTATCACTCATTACTGAATGGCAGTATTTGAAAAGTTAAAACATTTGTGAATTGTGTGTTAGGAAGCAGAGATAAGTTTCTGAGGCAGGTGATTAGTAGTTGATCCATAACTTACTCTTATTGAGTTGTAACTCCAAATTTCAATTACCATCGTGATTTCTTAACATTTATCGACTGCTATTTTGCACATTATTTCATGTTTTTATCTTGTTAGCTAATGTAAATGTTCTTTAGGAATTTCCATGTTGTTACAATGGTTGGCAGAACACACATTTGCACATATGCAAGTATGAATCATTCAAGAGAAAGACAGTATACAATTTTACAGTCACAGCGTATGAAATTTTGATAATAAAAATGTATTGGCTTATTAGAAATTCAGCTCTTTGAAACCCCATGGACTATAGCCTGCCAGGCTCCTCTGTCTATCAAATTTTCGAGGCAATGATATTGGAATGGGTTGGCATTTCCTTCTCCAGGGGATTTTCCCAACCCAGGGATTGAACCCTCATCTCTTGTGTCTTCTGCATTGGCAGGCAAATTCTTTGCCACTGAGCCACGGGAGAAGTCCTAGAAATTTATATAGATATTCTAATATTAATTTACTTAATGCATACTGATAGAGAACTTGCTATTGCCAAATACTTCTGTACATTATTTTAAAATAATTAATCAAAAGACTTGAACTAAAAGTTTTCTTTTTACTGACCCAGATTATGTGATGAATAAATAATTGGGAATTTTGCCTCTTGTGACATCAACACATAGGTATTATTACTGTGTGATTTTAATGTAGCAATGAAATGAGCTAAAAAATATTAACTCACAACTTTAAGAAGAGGTACTATAATCTCATTTTAAGATGGAGAAACAGATATAATTAGTAATTAGTAAGCATAGAGTCAGAATTTAAGCTGAGGCAATCTGGTTTTAGAGTTTATAAGTTTAGCCTGGGAATTATTTTGGTGGATACTTCAGAGGTCACTCCATAGTGAGTCACACTTATGGATAATTCCCACCCCTTGAGTGAGGGCAGAACCTGTTGCTTATTTCTAGCCAACTGAACATGGCACAGATGGTGGAATAGTCATTGCCATGAATATATTATGTTATATAAGATTCCATCTTAACAGACTGGAGCAAGAGTTTATCCTGCTGGACTTGAAGAAGCAAGCTAATGTCTTTTGAGAGGACTTGAGAAATTGTCATGTGGCAAAGAACTGTGAGCAGCCTCTCAGAAGCTGAGGCAACCTCTTCCCTACACCCAGCAAGAAAATGGAGCCTTCACAAAAGCAAGGAACTAGACTATGTCACATGAGCTTGGAGGAGAACCTGGAGCTCCAGAAAAGTACACACTCCAGCCAGCACTTTGCGAGAGTCTGAGCACCAGCTTATCTGCTCCAAGACATCTGACCCACAGAAGTTTTAGGACAGTAAATACATGTTGCTTAAAACTACTAGGTTTGTAGTAGTTTGTAGTAAATTTTACACAGCAATAGATAGTTATGGACCCGTGAACAACATAGGTTTGAGATGTGTGAATCCACTTGTAAACTGGATTTTTTTCTGTAACGTGGTACTATAATAGTACAGAATTTGTGGTTGGTGGACTGTGTGGAGGGTCCATACCCCCACTGCCAGCATCTTACCAGGATCATTTGTAATACAGTTGTGAATAGTTGAAATAAAATCCCATGTTACTTGCTGTTAATAATTCTCATAAGTAATGTGGAACTTGAAATGATTTTTGAAGAATGTGGTTGAGCTGTTTAGAATTATAACTACATGATTGTGAAAAATCCTTTACATCTAAGAAAATCTGATTGAAGGTTACAGCATTTACGTTTGGGAAGATCTGAAGATATGTTTGGGAAAGAGATATCTATTAAAATTGTTCTGATGGCTTTACAAGAAATACCAACTAATAACAAAGTGAATCTGAGCATCATTGAAGTACTTTAATAGAAGACTTGTTTGACCAAAGCACTGGAGGCAAGAATAACTTTTAAAGGAACATTCATCTTTCATGCCTGTTGGTAACCATCCCTAACTCTCTTCTTGTAGATCACTTTTTACCTCTGTTTTATGTTTCCTTAATCTGATCACCCTTTGCTATTTGATGTATGCCTTAGAAATCTGAAATTAGTATTTATCTTTTTGAAAATACATATTTTATCTCAAATTTTTAGATAATTTATTTAGTTTCTTTACTGCACATGTCAAACAGTTGAAAAATTTGTGAGTTATTGTCATCAACAATTTAAAAAGTAAGCTAATTTTAATCAAAACATGTAAAAGTGGAACACTGACAGCATATATTGATGCTACAAGGGAGAGGAAGGTATATGATATTTTATTCAATCATTTGTTACTTTATACTTTAGAGCTCCAAGTTTTATCATACAAGTATGGAATATCTTAATGAAGCTCTCTTGATTGTTTAATAATTTTTAAATTATGATGATAAGAATAAATATAGTGCTGGATATTTAATAGAAGTACTTAAAATGCAGTTGTAATTCAATAATTTAGATAATTAGGTAAGTGTAGTTAGGTACAGTGAATAACTACGTTTTAGTTTGTATAAGAAATAGGCAGATGGATCTACTCTAAATTTTTAAAATCTCTCACTACAGAATTGTTTATGGTATTATAAAATAAGTGACCTAGTATTTATGACCACAGAATAACTAACATGAGTGTCTAATTTTTACATCTTTAACTCTTTAGTAATCAACCACTTGGGGGATAGTGTGTGTATTTTTTTTGGTGGGGCTCAATGTTGGACTGGAGAATAAGTAAAATATGTAAATTTTTTTGAAAGTACTCTTCACTCTTTATGTTTAAAATAGGATTTGTATGTGAAAGTTCTGAGATTCAGATGATTTCTTTCTCTATGATCTGTGTTCTTTTAGTGATACTTTGTCTTTACTGAATAAAGTTAACATTTTCCACATGTTTTCTTAACCATCGAAAGAAGTGGCTTGAAATGTTTCAATAACAACTTTACAAGCAAAATATTTAAAAATAGGAAACAATTCTGCAAGCTAAAACGACACATTACATATACAGTCAATAGTAAGATACATACTTCATATATATTTTATCTTGAAATATTTTATGTACTTTTTCTTATACCCTTTTATTCTTTGTATCTTTTAATATTATTGTTTACATCATTAATATGAAAATGAAAAAAATACAGTGTTTGACCTCATTTGACTTTTTTGATGTTCAATCAGTTAAAAGTTTGTAAGACATTTAATTGCCAAATGGTATGATTATTATTCATATCATCATTTGATATATAATGTCAACTGAATTGCCTCCCTGGAGTGCACTGTGTTTCACAGATCAATAGATTTACCAAGAGCTTGAAGGAGAGCTTTAAACATTCATTGAAAAGAAGGAAAAATATATCCCTCTTGTAAAATGGCTTATGTAGTCATTTTATCAGCTTCAAAATTATTTTATTTACTTCTGTGAATAAATCTCCTTGTAACAATAGTTTTAGAGTATTACAGCTCCCTTAACCAAATTAAATTTAGTGTTAATCAGATTTATTTTACTCAAATGCACTGAAAACTCTCCTTGAATAAATACTGCTTCTGAGATTTATCCTGAATAACTTCCATTTAAAATACAGTTCTCAATATTCTACACCTTCCCCTTTAATAATTCATATAAAAGCATCATCTTATATTATTAATATGTCCAGTCCTTATTTGTTATGAAGGAATTGTTATAGTGAGAGTTTGTGGATTAGAAGGGCAGTTGTTCCTTCTTCACCACCCGTTAGATGCTCACCATCCCTGATAAAGCAGCACGCACATCAATCAGTGCTCTTACATTAGTTCCCCTTACTCCCAAGTGCTACAGGCCAATAGGGCCAAGACAGATGCTGTGCACACGGTGGGTATACAAATGTTGTGCTGTGCTGAGTTGTTCGGTTGTGTTTCCTTATTTTCGAACACAGAATGCTTCGGTTTTCATTGTTGTGAGGTCTTATTGTTTCCAAGATCTTCCAGTGGGACAGATCTGTGTGTGTTTGTGTGTGTGTGTGTGTGTGTGTGTGTGTATGCTCATGCGCTGTGCTCAGTTGCTCAATTGTGTCCAACTCTTTGCTACTCTGTGTGCTGTAGCCCATCAAGTTCCTCTGTCCTTGAAATTTTCCTGGCAAGAATACTGGAGTGGATTGCCATTTCCTCTTCGAGGGGATCTTCCTGACCCAGGGATTGAACCCACTTCTTCTGCGTCTCCTACCTTGGCAGTAGATCACTGAGCTACCTAGGAATCTCATACATGCATTGCAACTAAGAAATGCTAAGCTGTGGAAATATGAAACATTTATGGAAAGCAGTAAACAAGCCTGGGATTTAATACATCATCCTTCCAGGTTCCTCACCTAACACACAACCCTGAGCAATGGACCAGGTGAAGACAGGATAGGGTCAGGATCTTGCATTCTTGGTGAATCTTTAAGAGCTGTAGGAGGGCCAGATACTGATAAAGGAATGTCTTTCCACCCCTGAACCCTGCACTGTGTCAGTGTCTTATTATTATCCACAAATTATATAAACTCTGTGGTTTAAGACAACACTATTTTATTATCGTATAGTTCTGGAGTGTAAAGTATGTAATGGATCTCACTGGCCTAAAATCAAGGTGTTAGCAAGGTTGTGTTTCTTTCTGGAAGCTCCAGGGGGAGAATATTTTCCAGCTTCTAGAAGCCATTACATTCCTTGTCTCTTGGACCCTTTCCATCTTCAAAACCAGCAGTGGATGGTTGAGTGACATTGCCTCGTCTGCCTCTTTTTTTCACATTTAAGGATTATCTGATTACTGTATGCCTGCCAAATAATCCAGATCAGATCAGATCAGTCACTCAGTTGTGTCCAACTCTTTGCGACCCCATGAACTGCAGCACGCCAGGCCTCCCTGTCCATCACCAACTCCCGGAGGTCACCCAGACTCACATCCATCGAGTCAGTGATGCCATCCAGCCATCTCATCCTCTGTCGTCCCCTTCTCCTCCTGCCCCCAATCCCTCCCAGCATCAGAGTCTTCTCCAATGAGTCAACTCTTCGCATGAGGTGGCCAAAATACTGGAGTTTCAGCTTTAGCATCATTCCTTCCAAAGAAATTCCAGGATTGATCTCCTTCAGAATGGACTGGTTGGATCTCCTTGCAGTCCAAGGGACTCTCAAGAGTCTTCTCCAACACCACAGTTCAAAAGCATCAATTCTTCGGCGCTCAGCCTTCTTCACAGTCCAGCCCTCACATCCATACATGACCACAGGAAAGACCATAGCCTTGACTAGACGAATCTTTGTTGGCAAAGTAATGTCTCTGCTTTTGAATATGCTATCTAGGTTGGTCATAACTTTCCTTCCAAGGAGTAAGCGTCTTTTAATTTCATGGCTGCAGTCACCATCTGCAGTGATTTTGGAGCCCAGAAAAACAAAGTCTGACACTGTTTCCACTGTTTCCCCATCTATTTCCCATGTAGTGATGGGACCAGATGCCATGATCTTCGTTTTCTGAATGTTGAGCGTTAAGCCAACCTTTTCACTCTCCACTTTCACTTTCAACAAGAGGCTTTTTAGTTCCTCTTCACTTTCTGCCATAAGGATGGTGTCATGTGCATATCTGAAGTGATTGACATTTCTCTCAGAAATCTTGATTCCAACTTGTGTTTCTTCCAGTCCAGCGTTTCTCATGATGTACTCTGCATATAAGTTAAATAAGCAGGGTGACAATATACAGCCTTGACGTACTCCTTTTCCTATTTGGAACCAGTCTGTTGTTCCATGTCCAGTTCTAACTGTTGCTTCCTGACCTGCCTACAAATTTCTCAAGAGGCAGGTCAGGTGGTCTGGTATTCCCATCTCTTTCAGAATTTTCCAGAATGATCTCCTAATTTTAAGGTTTCATCTACACGTTTAATTCTCCTTTGTAATACAATGTAACAGGTTTCAGGGCTTAAGATGTGGCATCTTTTATGGGGGAAGGCTTTATTTTACTTACCACATATGCAGTCTTGGCTTTTGGTGACTTTTTATGAGTTGCCTATGTTACTAGCCAGTCTGATTAATCTGACAGAGGTTGAGATCAAACCACTCAATTTGTCTTATAAAGCATGCAATTAAGGCTACTATTAATATGATTCCAAGCAGCAGGGTAAGGACAACCTGCAGTATTGATCTCACTTATGCCCCCAGAGCCTTGGACTTAGTGAATTTTAAATAAATAACAAGAACAACTAACAGGTCTTATTTTAATCAGTCAAGATAAGTATAAGGCCAGTCAATTATCCATTATAACCCACACAAGGGAGTTTGGACTGACATGCTGATCTTTGGTGTCACTGCCAATTATTAACAGGGGGAAACCAATGGGCCAGTGGAGAAAGAGATCTATGGCTCTTTCTCTCTCACATAAAAACATATTACTGAAAGGGGTTTCTCCTCTTTGAGATGCATTGCTAAACTTCGTCTGGATCATTATTTCACTTTAGTTTGGTTTGGTCACATGGGCAAGGTCACTCACTAGCTGTGGCTTTGATTGCCATGCACTGTATAACCCAAGGCCAGTAGACATCAGAAAAATCATATGGATTTATATTGGGAAAATATAAGTAAGGTTTAAGGATCAAGGAGCATTAATTATTCTTCCCCTCTCCCGCCCCCTGGAGATTTAAAGTGTGCCTTCCCCAGTGCCTTCATAGTCCACTCTAGGAACCTGGGTGAATAGTATATTCAACCCAGTGGTCATTGTACTTATGACCTAGGACTATGTTGATTCAACTACAGCATGCAGGAGACTGACCTGCAATTAAGTTTGAATTCTCTCGGTCCCCTCATAAGTGGGTTGCCACCTGGAAGGTATACTCATCAGTACAGTCAGTTGGCTGAAGTTGAACTGAAGCAGTGCCACTGTAATCTGAAAGTGTCAACGGCAGTGAAGTGCCAATAGACAATGTATCACTGGGATACTAATATGTTTGTGCTAAGTTGTTTCAGTCATGTCCAACTCTTTGCGACCTTATGGACTGTAGCCCGCCAGGCTCCTCTGTCCATGGGATTCTCCAGACAAGAATGCTGGAGTGGGTTGCCATGCTCTCCTCCAGAGGACCAGGGGACCGCATCTCTTATGTCTCCTGCGTTAGCAGGTGTGTTCTTTACCACTGATGCCACTTGGGAAGGCCAGGATACAGATGGAGTAAGCTTATTTCCCATTATAAAATATCCAGGTTCCCTGAGCTTAGTGATCTTCTGTAATGTAACTGCTGTGTGTGCAGTTGTCACTTGACCCTCTTTACATCACTCTGTGAAAACTGTAGCTCCAGAAACTAGCTAACTTTGTAGTTTTCATGTTAGACCTTTCACAATTCTTGACAAACACTATATGAAATGTGGCCTCCTGTACTACCACCACACTGGTGGGTCAACTTTTGGCCATTGTTGAAAGTCTAGCATGTAATGGTGACTTTTGTATAAGGAACATAGAGTGCTTTATTATGTGTCCAGTTTATGATGGCGGATATACTGCCATGTGTGGTATGATGATAGTTCTGGGTGGTGGTCATCTGGCTACTGCATCTTGATTCCAGTTGATCTCATCAGAGAACAACTTCTTATTGTCGTCCTCCATAGAAATGACCCAGGCTATATAATCATCAGCTACAGTTCCCCACAGAGTCTGCAGCCCTAGAGATAGGTATCTTTAACCTGCCAATCTATGGTCTTTCAGGTGGCAGACGATACAGTTGGGTAATTGGCAACAGTCCAAGATTTAGAGAAAATGTAGCATGGCTCATCAAGGGGAGTTTGGATTGGGTCTTCAAGGTTCTGCCCACTGAGCAGAGTGAATGAGCAGCAGTAGCATAAGGAACATCATCAGGTTTCTATTTAGCCAGAGTATCAGTGGAACAGGTCAGGCCATTTAGAGGAATCTCTGTAAATTGAAGGAACCATTTAGATAGCAGCTTTAATTTGGGTGGAGGGTTGGGGAGAAAGTTTCACCCAAAGTAGTAGCTACCCCTTCTTCATGTAAAACTGAGATATAGGTAGGAACAGGTGAGCTGATTCTTGAATGTACATTTCCATTTGATTGGAGAGATCTGTCAGTTCCTTCCTACCTTAGTGCTCTTTGAAAGCATGGGGAGGGTTTGGAACACAGACCATCAGTGTCAAACCACCTGAGCACATCAGTGCTGGGCAGTTTTCTCATAGTCCAGCTGGATGTCCAAGTCTATGATATTTTTGTGTAAGATGACTGTGACACTCTTTAGGATGAATATTTCTTATTCATCTTTGTATCCCTGATATACCAGTGTATTCCCTGGTACAGGGATAGTACACTAAGGTATACTCTGCATGATATATAGGAAGTACTTAATAGGAAGTACTTGCTGAAAAAATGAATAAATATATGATCACATTATAAATTTGAAAAGAAGTTGGGTTGGCATATGTCTATAGAATAAGTAGAATGATTTTTATCAATAATGTGCTGTCTGCCCCATTTATTAGCGATAGCTGTGTGTTCATAGATGGTCTTCAATACTTTACTACAACAGTTAGGAAAATGGATTAAGTCAAGTTGCTTTCTGTTCCATGTATAGTTATCATATGGATAACTAATGTTTAACTTCTCTCATTCATTATTGCTTACTTCTGAAGGAGTACAATGTGTTTACAAAATAATAAGCATTATTAAGCATCCTAATAGTTGCCACAAAAATCTGACAGTATCTTTGGCAGCAATGTACATATACTTTGCCTTCCTAATACTAAAAAAAGGTTAATATGGGTTGTCATCCTTGTTTTGTAGTGGCATTCCCCAAACTCCAGGTGTCATAATTGTACAAATTTCCCCTCTAGGGACTTTATAGATAATTCCCTGGGTAACATAACAAAGCAAGTTATGTTCATTAAGCAAGTAAAGTGATTTGGGTAATCATGTTCAGTTCACTTTCTGGTTTATTTAATTTAATATTAATGAGTACCCATTTTATAAAGGAGCATAAAGTTAAGTACTACCAAAGCCTACACATCTAAAGTCTTTCAGTTAATAGCTTCTGTCCTTTCCACTAGGTCTGAGTTATTCAATCACTTTCAGTTGATGGAACCATGTGATTAACATTAATGTCAACCATTATGTTTTATGAAGGATTATATTCTTGTCTAGAGTGTTCTGTGCATCCCTATGAGCTATGAACTTTACTGAATTTTTCTTTCATCAATTTGTATGTAAAAGTCACTGTGCACATATATTGATACATGAATACAGCCAATTCTCATTACTTACAGTAACCATGTTCTGTAAAGTCACTGCAAGCTCTGAATTAGCGAACGCTGAATCATTGCTCCTAGAGGAAATGCAGAGTTAGGTTCCTGCGAACTTCTGGTCACAACATTATCATCAGTTGATCAATGCATAACCTTATTTTATGTGTTATTCTGTTTAAAAACACTTTATTGAATATATACTGTTGATTCAACAACATTTAATTAATTGGCAACATCACTCTTAGCTCAGGTCTTTATTTTTTGAGGGGTTCCAAAATCACTGTAGATGGTGACTGCAGCCATGAAATTAAAAGACGCTTACTCCTTGGAAGAAAAGTTATGACCAACCTAGATAGCATATTGAAAAGCAGAGACATTACTTTGCCAACAAAGGTTCGCCTAGTCAAGGCTATGGTTTTTCCAGTGGTCATATATGGATGTGAAAGTTGGACTGTGAAGAAAGCTGAGCGCTGAAGAATTGTTGTTTTTGAACTGTGGTGTTGGAGAAGACTCTTGAGAGTCCCTTGGACTGCAAGGAGATCCAACCAGTCCATTCTGAAGGAGATCAGCCCTGGGATTTCTTTGGAAGGAATGATGCTAAAGCTGAAACTCCAGTATTTTGGCCACCTCATGCGAAGAGTTGACTCACTGGAAAAGACTCTGATGCTGGGAGGGATTGGGGGCAGGAGGAGAAGGGGACGACAGAGGATGAGATGGCTGAATGGTATCACTGACTCAATGGACGTGAGTCTGAGTGAATTCTGGGGGTTGGTGATGGACAGGGAGGCCTCGCATGCTGCGATTCATGGGGTCGCAAAGAGTCGGACATGACTGAGCGACTGAACTGAACTGAACTGAGTGAAGTTTATGTAACTAACGCACATATTTCCTTCAAAAGGCCCATCACAGCTTTCTTGGGTTAGGAACACTAGACAGCACTCCAAAAGTACACTTGGGAGCTATTTTAAACAGTGTAATCTCTAATAAAAGCATAAAAAGGGCATTGCATAGACCACTAAAAGGACATTTGTTTACAGTACAAGAACAGGAACAAGAAGACAGTGTTACCTTGTTTGACCTCAGGTAGTAATTATGCATGCCAGGGAAATCAGATATTTTGCTGCTCCATGCATGTCTGTGAAGGACTATGACAGTGCTATGAGCATTGATTTGGGCTACAAATAAACTTTTAGCACAGAGGTGAATTTGGAAATGTAAAATGTATTAAAAATGAGAAATAACTGTGAATAATATATATGTGTATATATCATTCCTATATATTATATATGTATTCATATATATATATATATATATAGGCTTCCTGGGTGGCTCAGTGGGAAAGAATCTGCCTGCCAATGCAAGGAGATACAAAAGACACAGGATCAATTTCTGGGTTAGAAAGATCCCCCTGGAGGTGGAAATGGCAACTGTGTGCTAAATTGCTTCGGTCGTGTCCGACTCTTTGCAAGCCTATGGACCGTAGCCCATCAGGCTCCTGTGTCCATGGGATTCTCCAGGCAAGAATACTGGAGTGGATTGCCATGCCCTCCTCCAGGGGATCTTCCCAACCCAAGGATTGAACCTGAGTCTCTTAAATCTAGCATGTTGGCAGGCAGACTCTGTACCACTAGTGCCATCTGGTGTGTGTATAGTGTGTGTGTGTGTGTGTGTGTGTGTGTGTGTGTGTGTATGTGTGTATACATAAATAGATATAGTTATATGATATATATATATATACTGCTAAAAATACTTTTTGCAAAAGACATGCTGCTTCTGTTCTCCAGAAGCATGTTTTGAACTTGTTGTTTATCATATATGCTGAGCATATACATTGTTATAGGCACTGTTCTAGGCCATGTGGATTTAGTAGTGAATTAAATAAAGTCCCTACTTTCATTGAAATAACAGGATATTTTTTCAGAAAGAGAATAATATGTCAGATGATGATGAGTGCCATAAGGAAAAATAAGGCTGGAACCAAGGATAGAGACTGATGTTGAGAGCCGTTTCATATAAAGTGGTCAAAGAAGACCAACTGATATGGTGGCCTTACAGTAGAGACTGGAGTTAAATTAAGGAGCAAGCCCTGTAGGTACCATATTTGAGGAAAGAACATTCCAGAGAGAGGGAACTGCAAGTGGAAAAGAGAGTTACATACTTACAATGTCTGATAGGAGCAGAGAGGCCCTTGTTGCTGAAGTACAGAGTGAGCCTGGACTTGAGGAGAAGTCAGCAGGGGGCTATTTTAGAGTCTTCTAGGTAAGGACACGGAGCCTAACCATACCAAAACCTCTCTAATAAAACATATCTAATTTAAAACTATTATCCTTTTCCCTCTAAAGAAATAAATTGTCCTATAAATGATATAAGCACTTTGTTATTAGCAACTGATGTAATTGCCTATCCGATTTCAAACTACCTTCCAGATCTACCCACAGTACTGCCCTGGACTTCCCTGCTGCTGTTTTCCTCTTAGTTTGGAAAAAAAAAAAAAAGAATGCAATTTCTAAAAGCTTGGTTTAATTTTTCCTGAAGAAGTGAAAGTATGAGTTTTCAAATACTTTTTCTGATGATTTTAAAATTAAAATTATATATATTTTGTCCTTGTCCCCCACCCCTCAAACCTCAGTCCTTTATCTTCTACTATCTGGGTGCCGAGTGAGTTTTCTCCTTCTCTTTTCCTAATTCCTACAGTTGTCCCAATGTGTTATCTGTTAAAAGACAGTCATTAAAGTTAAAGCTCATCATATCTTGGCTTGACAGCAGGCATTTCTGAAAGTAAGCAATAGATTGAAACCAACAGCATTGATGTACTTTATGGCAGTGAGTGGACTTGAAAAAGTAGAGATGTTATATGACACAGTGACATTCTAAAATTGTAGGATGATAGTTAGCCTATGTGGCACTTTGCTCGTAATAAATGTGTATTATGCTTGATAATTAACTAAATGAATGGAAATGAATGAATCTTGAAAAATAAACAGTATGGTAGATTTTACTCTGTGTGAGCTCCACTAAAATTCATATGGATTTCAGTTAGTTCTGTCTTCAGGTCTGCCAACCTACTTCAAGCAGCCGTCATCTCCTGCCTTTATTGTCCCCACTGTCCTCTAGTTAGTAGGTATGTCCTCCTACATTCTTGATCACCCGCAGTCTGTTTCAGCACAACAGTTAGAGAGATGGTTTTAAAACCTAAATCTTATTGTGTCACTTCACCATTCAAAATCTTCTTTGTCCCAGCTTTGCTGCAATTTTCTTAAAAGTAAAATTTAAAAACTTAAAATGGTCTACAAGACCATATACAGTCTGAGCTCATATCTTACCCCCCTCCCTCTTCTTTACTCTGGTTGTGCCACATCAACCTTCTTGCTGTTTCTCAAACATAGGCATGCCCTTTCCTCAGGGCCTTTACAATGGCTGTTCCCTCTACCCGAGTTGCTCCTCCTCCAGATAATCTACATGGCTAACTTCATCTCCTCCTCCAAGTCTTTGCTTAAATGTCACTTTCTCAATGTCTGCCCTGACAATCCTATTTAAACTTCCCTTCTACAACCACATTGACTAATCACCTACCATCCTTCTCTTATTTTTCCTATAACATTTAGCACCTTTTAGCATACAATAAAATTCCCCATTTTTAAATTTTAATAACTCTCTTCATCCTCTGGTATGTAAGCCTTATTTTATTTTGGGGGGCTCCAGAATCACTGCAGATGGTGATTGCAGCCATGAAATTAAAAGACGCTTACTCCTTGGAAGGAAAGTTATGACCAACCTAGATAGCATATTCAAAAGCAGAGACATGACTTTGCCAACAAAGGTCCATCTAGTCAAGGCTGTGGTTTTTCCAGTAGTCCATGTATGGATGTGAGAGTTGGACTATAAAGAAAGCTGAGCACCGAAGAATTGATGCTTTTGAACTGCAGTGTTGGAGAAGGCTCTTAAGAGTCCCTTGGACTGCAGGATCCAACCAGTCAATCCTAAAGGAGATCAGTCCTGAGTGTTCATTGGAAGGACTGATGTTGAAACTCCAATACTTTGGCTACCTGATGCAAAGAGCTGACTTATTTGAAAAGACCCTGATCAGGGAAAGTTTGAAGGCAGGAGGAGAAGGGGACGACAGCTGCTGCTGCTAAGTCGCTTCAGTCGTGTCCGACTCTGAGCTACCCCATAGACGGAAGCTCACCAGGCTCCCCTGCCCCTGGGATTCTCCAGGCAAGAACACTGGAGTGGGTTGCCATTTCCTTCTCCAATGCAGGAAAGTGAAAAATGAAAGTGAAGTCGCTCAGTCGTGTCCGACTCTTAGCGACCCCATGGACTGGAGCCTACCAGGCTCCTCCGTCCATGGGATTTTCCAGGCAAAAGTACTGGGGTGGGGTGCCATTGATGATTGGATGGCATCGCTGACTCAATGGACATGAGTTTGGGTAAACTCTGGGAGTTGGTGATGGACAGGGAGGCCTGGTGTGCTGCGGTCCATGGGGTCTCAAAGAATCAGACACAACTGAGCAACTGAACTGAACTGAATGTAAGCCTTGGAGAGGAAAAGTCTTTACTCAGAGATTTTTTTTTCCTCCCTCTTGGAATGGTTCTCCTGGATCTAGACCCATTTGAATTCTACCTGTGATTCAAGTTCCAATTCAAGCATTCAGGTATTCAAGAATTTCTGGAAGTTCTTCCTCATACCCTGTCTTTTATTAATTACAATAACTGTCTTTATACTATCAAACATGTGCTCTTTTTCTTAGGAGAGCAATAAAGAAAAATCTGGAAATTTGTTATTTTGGATCCTGGAGCTAGTTTTTGATTTACACTAAATTAATTGAGCATTGTCTTATAGTGACTCTGATGTGTACATTTAAAATTCTGTTTTATAACTATTAATTTACTAACATTTTGCACTGCAGAGCCTAAAATTGAAATCTTCAGAGTGTTTATGTAGATGTCCATAAAAAGCTGCTTGTTTCTGTCACTAGTGAAGATTTCAGATCTGGAGTCACATTCACATCAGAATTCTAGATAATAGCATCCTACTTCTTCCTGTTCAAGTAGAAGAGTACGTTGGGATCTCAAAAAAATTGTTAAATGTCTTGGACTGTTTGAGTCCAAGACTTGTGTCTGATCATGGGCTCCAGGTCTCATAGTACATACTTCTTCAAGTCACTGTTTTTCAGCACTTTGCTCCCTTTAAGTTATGTCACCTGTGATGCATTGCTTGCACTGGACTACTTGTCATTTCCTGAATACCACATGCCATTCCATATATTCACATTTATTCTTGATGTTCTGAAGAGCTTGCCTCTTCTCTTTATCACTTCTGCCTTCAAAATACTGCTTAAACTATACTTCTTCTTTGAAGTCTTCCCTGAGTAAAGCTAAATAGAATTTATGCCTACCACACACTTGTGTTCTTGTAGCATTTTGTATATTTTGCCACTGCTATAGAACTACATATTATTTGAGTCACTTTATTCTGTGTTCTTTTTTTCTATTTCCCTGCTCTCATGTCACCATATTGTGAATTCTTTGTTTTTATATTCTTGGCAGCACATTCAGTACTCATTCACAGGAAGCTTTAAGATTTAGAGGCTGAAATTATCTGGTTATTCAATTACTTCATCTTGTGTAGCAGGAAGGATGTATATATCCTTAAAAATTTTGAAGACTCATTCTGAGCTTCTCTCAGTTCAGTTCAGTTCAGTCATTCAGTCATGCCTGACTCTTTGTGACCCCATGAATCACAGCATGCCAGGCCTCCCTGTCCATCACCAACTCCTGGAGTTCACTCAGACTCACATCCATCGAGTCAGTGATGCCATCCAGCCATCTCATCCTCTGTCGTCCCCTTCTCCTCCTGCCCCCAATCCCTCCCAGCATCAGAATCTTGTCCAATGAGTCAACTCTTCCCATGAGGTGGCCAAAGTACTGGAGTTTCAGCTTTAGCATCATTCCTTTCAAAGAAATCCCAGGGCTGATCTCGTTCAGAATGGACTGGTTGGATTTCCTTGCAGTCCAAGGGACTCTCAAGAGTCTTCTCCAACACCACAATTCAAAAGCATCAATTCTTCGGCCCTCAGCCTTCTTCACAGTCCAGCTCTCACATCCATACATGACCACAGGAAAAACCATAGCCTTGGCTAGTCAGAGCTTCTCTCATGAGTGCTCAACTCAACTGTTAAACATATCTGTCTTGGTAGCTGCTTGTTTCATCTTCCAGCACCTGTTCTTAGGTTATCTTGCATAATCTTGTCAGATTCACACAGCATACGAGGTAACTTCCTGCTCAGAGGCCACAGCCTTTCCACCCCAATGTTTTGAGAAAGCAGAACATTTCTAGGTCCTGACAAATTTAGAGCCTGCAAGAAGCAGAAGGCCTGGGGAACAAGAAAGGTATGACCAGCCCAACCTTCACTGATGATCTAAAGACATCTGCCTCCTTGAGGTCACTGTGCTTTTAAGGCACTACTTATTTTATTAGTATAAAACTTAAAATCGTAAGATGAACAACTTGCTTTGAATTATTTCTCTTCTGTTTGAACATTTCCAGACAGAGGAAAGACTATTTGTTTTACATTTGTGTGACACAAGGAATATGTTGATGGTCTCCCTACCTACACACACACAGACACACACACACACACACAAAGTAGGAAAGGGTAGATGTCCAAGAGCCTTGCTAGTTATGCACCATGAATATCTAGTGAGTTTTAAAATCAGTTTTCTCATTAAAAATAATTTTCTTTGTACTTTACCAGCAATTCTACAGCACTTCAATCCTTGAAAGAGTATCTCATGATTCCTGAGCATTAGTCTCAACTTCCTTTTTCAGCAAAAATATGTGTACAGTGGATAATGGAGAAATACATAAAAAAATAATTTCATCTCTCAAGATTTTTTAAAATTTATTTTTAATTGGAGATTAATTGCTTTACAATGATATGTTTGTTTCTGCCATACAGCAACTTGAATCAGCCATAAGTATACATATGTTTCTTCCCTCTTGAACCTCCCTCCCACTCTTGATCCCATCCCACCCCTCTAGGTTGTCACGGAGCACTAGATTTAGCTCCCTGTGTTATATACTAACTTCCCACTGGGTTGAACTACCTGTGTTATACAGCAACTTCCCACTAGCTATCTATTTTATATACAGTAATGAATATGTTTCAGTACTACTCTCTCAAGTCGCCCCACCCTCTTCTTCCCCTGCTGTGTCCATAAGTCTGTTCCCTGGGGCTGCCTCTACTCCTGCCCTGCAAATTGGTTCATCAGTGCCATTTTTCTAGATTCCATATATATGCATTAATATACAATATTTATTTTTTTCTTTCTGACTTACTTCACTCTGTATAATCAGATCAGATCAGATCAGATCAGTCGCTCAGTCGTGTCCGACTCTTTGCGACCCCATGAACCGCAGCACGCCAGGCCTCCCTGTCCATCACCAGCTCCCGGAGGTCACTCAGACTCACACCCATCAAGTCAGTGATGCCATCCAGCCATCTCATCCTCTGTCGTCCCCTCCTCCTCCTGCCCTCAATCCCTCCCAGCATCAGAGTCTTCTCCAATGAGTCAACTCTTCGCATGAGGTGGCCAAAATACTGGAGTTTCCGCTTTAGCATCATTCCTTCCAAAGAAATTCCAGGATTGATCTCCTTCAGAATGGACTGGTTGGATCTTCTTGCAGTCCAAGGGACTCTCACGAGTCTTCTCCAACACCACAGTTCAAAAGCATCAATTCTTCGGCGCTCAGCCTTCTTCACAGTCCAGCTCTCACATCCATACATGACCACAGGAAAGACCATAGCCTTGACTAGGCGAACCTTTGTTGGTAAAGTAGTGTCTCTGCTTTTGAATATGCTATCTAGGTTGGTCATAACTTTCCTTCCAAGGAGTAAGCGTCTTTTAATTTCATGGCTACAGTCACCATCTGCAGTGATTTTGGAGCCCAGAAAAATAAATTGACACTGTTTCCACTGTTTCTCCATCTATTTCCCATGTAGTGATGGGACCAGATGCCATGATCTTCGTTTTCTGAATGTTGAGCTTTAAGCCAGCCTTTTCACTCTCCACTTTCACTTTCATCAAGAGGCTTTTTAGCCCCTCTTCACTTTCTGCCATAAGAGTGGTGTCATCTGCATATCTGAGGTTATTGAGATTTCTCCCAGCAATCTTGATTCCAACTTGTGTTTCTTCCAGTCCAGCATTTCTCATGATGTACTCTGCATATAAGTTAAATAAACATGGTGACAATATGCAGCCTTGACGTACTCCTTTTCCTATTTGGAACCAGTCTGTTGTTCCATGACCAATTCTAACTGTTGCTTCCTGAGCTGCATACAGATTTCTCAAGAGGCAGATCAGGTGGTCTGGTATTCCCATCTCTTTCAGAATTTTCCATAGTTTATTGTGATATACACAGTCAAAGGCTTTGGCATAGTCAATAAAGCAGAAATAGATGTTTTTCTGGAACTCTCTTGCTTTTTCCATGATCCAGCGGATGTTGGCAACCTGATCTCTGGTTCCTCTGCCTTTTTTAAAACCAGCTTGAACATCAGGAAGTTCACGGTTCACTCTGTATAATAGGCTCTAGTTTAACCCACCTCACTAGAACTTACTCAAATTCATTCTTTTTTATGACTGAGTAATATGCATTGCCTACATGTGTCACAACTTATTTATCCATTTATCTGTTGTCAGACAACTAAGTTGTTTCTGTGTCTTTGCTATGGTAAAGAGTGCTACACTGAGCATTGGGGGCACCTTTGGATGTTTTTGAAAGCTGGTAGGGCTACAATAAAATGTTCAGAAAGCAAATTAAAACATACTGAAATTTATTTTAGGTACTTTTTGTATGCATTATTTTAAATTTCTCAAAAAATTTTCCAAAATTAGCATTTTTATTCACAATTTGCATGTGAGAAAGCCAAGACTTGAAGAGGCTGAATAATTTGATCACAGCTAGTAAGTGGAGAAAGCCTGTGCACTTGTACTCTACACTAGGTTGATGGTTTTATTATGAGTTTAAAATAAATGTTGTAAGAGTTCAAAGAATTACTTTATACAAAATCTCATTCTTTAAAAAAGAAAAAAATGTTACTTTGTCTTTAAAATATATAGGCACGCAATATTAAAGTACATATGATCTCAGTAAATCTTAAAAATAACCCTATCAGATGTGTGTTATTTTTTTCTACTTTACAGACAAGAAATCTGAGACAGAGAGGTTAAATAAAACATCAGAAATCTACGAATTTTAAAGGTGGTGCTTGTGCTTGAAACCAGGTATTCCTAAGGATATTGTCCACATTCTAAGGAATGTGGTTACTTTGTCTTAACAAACCTAGTATTCACACTTAGCATATCTGACTTTACATGTCAGGTTTCTTATAAATTAAGTTTGTGCTATAATATTTTTCATGTACTGATTTGGTTGTGTGTTCACACAAAACTATTTTCTGGTATGACATATATGTGTATTTGTATGTGAGGAAGATGAAGAGTATGTGTGGCTTTTCCCCATATCTGATTTTTTTTCTTCAAGCAAAATTAACTTCTATTGTTTAAAAAAATAGGTATCATAGACATCATAGTGTACTTATACGTGCTGAAAGGCATGAGTTCTTTGGCAGTATTGTACCCAAGTCATTAATATCTTTTTCTTAGTTTGTTCTATATTTATATCCAATCAACTCTAATTTCTGCATGTATTAGTTCATATAAAGTATTTACTTCTATACATCAAGGCATGTCTATGTGTGTGATTTGGGGGGAATGTTTTCCCCATCTCTGAGTGTACTCCCTGGTAAGTGTAAACACATCAGAGCTGCTCTTCATGCAATTACATTATCTATTTTAATTTTGCAACAAATATTTTCAAAATGGAATGGTTCCTATAACCAGAGGTTAAACTATAATTTGAGTTTATCAGCTTCAGACTAAAATCAGCACAGCAGTGTATCACCTTTGTGATATCGTTAAACATGTTGAAATCTTTACCAATGGTTTTCCTCACAGATAAATCCATTCATTTTATTAATTCAGAAGACATGAATTTCAGTTCTATTATTTAAGTATAAAAAAAAAGAGGGAGGATGCAGAATAGATTTATATGTGACACATATGTATCCAGGGAGAGGATGGGTTGCCAAAAGGTCTTCTCCTCACTAGGGAAAAATATTATTCTGAGATGAGTTACAGTGATTTGTGCCTCCATGGAAGATATGTTGAAAAAGGGAACACCTTCCAACTTTCTAGTTTACCCAGTTACTCATTTTTGGAAGAAATAATTATTTTCCTACCAGTTGATGATCCAAAAAGAATTACATGTCAGTATTCTTGTAAGTCAGTTTCATTTAAGCAGTGCGAAATACTAGCAATTAACTTAGAAATTTTCTCTAAAGAACAAGTACAATATAAAAAGTCTGAACTTTTTATTTTTAGAATTTATCTTTGTTTAATATTTTACTTATTCAAGTGACTTCACAGCTATTGCAACTAGCAAGCAGACTAAGAAGTTCTATCACTTTTCTATTGGCCAACCCAGTGGATTCAAACTAGATGTTACACGGTAGAGCTGAAGTTATTCTTCAAGGTGCGGAAATCTATACATTTTGTCCTAAAAATCCTACCAATCATTGTGCTTATCAATATTTTACAACTAAGGGTTTTTTTTCTGTATTACCATATGTCTGATTTTCAAAGTGAGAAATTGTGATTTGGGGGTCATCACAATCTTTGCACAGAGAGTATGTTGTTGAAAATTTTTGTCACTGGAAACTTCCTTTAAAAAAAAAAAATTCAATATCATAAATCCTTACAATTCTTCTACTGTCACTCTAGCTTTCACTTTTTCTTAATATTCATTTGAAAGGTGTTTCTTTTATTCTTTTCCTGACCATGTCCCTGTTTTTCTGTATATTCAGATAGCATGCTCAGTGTTCTTTGAACCAGCCTGTGCTTACTGCTTGTTTATTGGTGTTCTCTGCACATTTTAAGCTTCCTTGCTTATTCTTTTTTTAGGGAAATTTGTTGCAGTTTATCAGGGCTCTGCTTCCCTGGTAGCTCAGATGGTAAAGCATCTGCCTACAATGCGGGAGACCCAGGTTCGATCCCTGGAATATCCCCTGGAGAAGGAAATGGCAACCCACTCCAGTATTCATGCATGGAAAATCCCATAGATTGAGGAGCCTGGTGGGCTATAGCCCATGGGGTCGCAAAGAGTCGGACATGACTGCGCGACCTCACTTCACTAGATTATTGCTTACTGATATTGATTAATCTTTTTTTTTCTCTTTTTCTGCTAAAAAAAAAAAAATCTGTTCTTTGCTATTTATCTGTGCTGGTAGTAATTTATCATAGATTATAAAATTCATTTGCAACAGAGAATTAATATTTTTTAGATTAAACTTCCAATTATTCAACATTATGTACTGATAAGTTTAATACTTTAAGAATTCAATATTAATGCTTATGACCTTGTATTAAGGATGAGAACACTGAACAAAGAAAAAGTCAGATGTCTGTGAATGTTCTTGTTTCTAGTACCATTTACTCACACTTTCCTGAATGTAAATTTATGATTAGTATATGAAATCCCATGTAGGCTCTCATTTTTGTTTCATTGTAGTCTCTGGAATCTTTTTTTCAAAACATTTTGCTCTTAAGAAAGTAAAAAATACATGAAAAAATGACTTTTTTTCTCTTGGTTAACACATCACGTTTAAAAACATAGTTGGGGATATCGAATTACAATCCAATAATTAAGATGGGTATTAAAATACTTGAAACTTTTTAAAGCAATTTTCTGAAAATGCATATCTATGAACATTATATTTCTCTTAATTTAAAGAGTTAAATTCAGACTGTTTTTTGTAGGTTTTAGTCAATTTTAAATTGTGTTAATAAGTAGTGGATAGAATCAAAGAGGGGGTGAAGATATGGAAAAAAATAAGGAAGCTGTAGTATTTTCTGTTCAGTTTCTATTAATAGTATTAACCTTTAATCTACCTTTGATCTATTTAGCAGATAAATTGAAGGAGGCAACATACCTATACTATAAAAAATTTAAAGATACAAGTTTCTGGAATGAATCATTATTTTTCTGCAAATACCTGCAGGAATTTCCCCCCATCTTCATGAAGGCCCACTATGTAGTACAGTGTATGAGTAGCAGCCCCATAACACACAAAATAAAGCCACTTCTTATAATATCTGTCAATGTGTGTCAAATAAATAACTTCAATATGAAGTTCAATAAAAGCAATTTTAAGAGATACTGATGCGTTACATTAGTAGTTAGAATTAGTTCATTCATGGTCTGGTCAGATTGAGATGTAAAATTTAGACTCTCTGGCCTGAGTAATGAATGCTGTATGTGTCATTTAGGCAATCCTCCATAAATATTATTTCTTTGAACTAGAATTTTGATAGGGATTAGATAGCTAAGAGTACAAACCGTACTTTTTTGCAAGAATGTGAGGTTCAGAAGTCATCTGTGGCTTAGGCAGATTATTTATAATAAACAGAATATGTTGAGGTTTCTGTAATTAAGGTGCCTGAATCAAAGTTCTGTTTGAATAGATGAACCCACCTAGTCTTCGAAATGGGTTTCAAAAGGATGAATAGGAAGAACAAAAGTCTTTTGGAAAAACATTTCAGAATTCACTCTAAAGAAGGTGACTAGGGATTTAAGACCTTGAAGTTGATCTCTATGATATAATTTGCACTCCCTAATGTTACAACTTTTACTTGTTTGGGGGCACAGAAAAAGTCTCTTTTCAGGGTCTTTGTGAATTCAACCATTTTTTCCTCCAGTGTCTTTTGTTGTTGTTGTGTTAGTTGCTTAGTCTTGTCCAACTCTTTGCAACTCCATGGACTTGTAGCCCACCAGAGTCCTCTGTCCATGGAATTTTCCAGGCAAGAATACTGGAGTGGATTGCCATTCCTGTCTCCAAGGAATCATACCAACCAAGGGATGGAACCCGTGTGTCTTATGTCTCCTGCATTGGTAGTAGACAGCTTCTTTACTGTCTGAGCTACCAAAGAAGCTCCCAGTGTCTTTAGGTAATAATAAAGCCAATGTAAAGGTTGGTACTCTGTGATGTCTTCTTTTCAGTATTGTACCAGATAAAGGTAAGCCACACATTTTTCTCTGATCCTGGCCATAATAATCGTGTAATTCACAAAAATAGTCAAAGCAGTCATCTCTAGTCAATGACCACAACCACAGATAAAATTTGAGAAAATATTTTAGTAATGCTGTTGTTTAGTTGCTAAGTTGTGCCCAAATCTTTTGTGACATCATGGACCGTAGCCCTCTAGGCTCAGTAATGTTTACATTCATGCAATTAGGTACTTAATAATCAGGTTAGGCACATGTCTTTAATGGATCCAAAAAAGCTAGTGGATGTGGTTAGCGATTTTTGTTAACCTATATAGAGTACTTGAGGTTACCTGTCTCTCCTTTCTCAGGGGCTTCATGTAAACATAGATTACTCTTACCCTGCACCTCACCTGCGTTAGTAATGACCTTTCATCCTACAGGTCAGAGCTCAGAGAGTCACTTCCTTTAGGAGATTTTATGATTTCCCCAACTTGATTAAATTTCCCTAGTAAGCAGTCTCATTGAATCTTGGACTCTCCCTTCACATCAGCGATCACAGACTGCAATTGAATATTTGTGTGATTATTAACTTTTGTCTACATTTTTCATGAATGTACTGAATATGTCTATTCTTCTCCTTCTGTCATCCAAGTACGTGGCAGTAGTTGGCACATAGTAACTCAGATATTTGTTAAGAAAACATATAAATGAATGAACAAATGATGTACCACTAAAATTCTCAAATTTTGATTTGTTAAATTTAGTCATCATCCAGTAAGTGTTTTGGATCTTGGAATTATTGCACATAAAAAAACAGTGTCAAGTATTTGCTGATACTGTGTAGGTTTATACTAAACTTTATTATAGGTTATTTTACTTTGTATTCTCTTTTCTTTTCTTCATGTTTTCCTTTTTACTTTTGGACATAAAATTACAACTTATACCTGGAGATTAAAATTTTAGGGCACTTGAAGTAGTTAGAACAAAGTATGAACTCAGTAAACAAGCAAGCAAACAAACCAAAAATACAAGTGGTCTCTAATACAGGACTCAACATTCCCTGGTGGCTCAGATGGTAAAGCGCCTCTCTGCAATGCGGGAGACCGGGATTCAGTCCCTGGGTTGCAAAGATCCCCTGGAGAAGGAAATGGCAACCCACTCCAGTACTCTTCCCTAGAAAATTCCATGGACTTAGGAACCTGGTAGGCTACAGTCCATGAGGTTGCAAAGAGTTGGACATGACTGAGTGACTTCACTTCACCTTCATAGTAAAAGAGACCCTCCTTATTCCTCGTTATAGCTTGTTTATCTGATTTCCTAGACAGATATCCCATCAAATTTCATGTAAAAAGTGATAGCCTCATCTCAGGAGAAATAACATTTCAAAAATCCCTTGAAATAATGCATAGCTACCTCTGGTATACTCTCTGGGTTCATGAAGTGAAGGGCAAGTGGCTTTGTGCATCAGTAACCCTGATGAATCACCCTCTTAGGACATTATGCTGATGGCCATGAGGTAGTAGGAAGAAATCAATTTTGTGTGTATTTGTGTCTGTGTATACCTTTAGACAGAAAAGACCATCAGTAAACTATTTTGAAATCATGACCTTCCATCTGATTTAAACACTATTAGAAACATTAAATTTTTGGCCTATTTTTAAAAAATAGATTGTGTACTGATAAATAACTGCAGATGGTGACTATAGCCATGAAATTAAAAGATGCATACTCCTTGGAAGGAAAGTTATGACCAACCTAGATAGCATATTAAAAAACAGAGACATCAACAAAGGTCCGTCTAGTCAAGGCTATGGTTTTTCCAGTGGTCATGTATGGATGTGAGAGTTGGACTATAGAGAAAGCTGAGTGCCAAAAAATTGATGTTTTTGAACTGTGGTTGAAGAAGACTCTTGAGAGTCCCTCGGACTGCAAGGAGATCCAACCAGTCCATCCTAAAGGAGATCAGTGCTGGGTGTTCATTGGTAGGACTGATATTGAAGCTGAAACTCCAAT
The DNA here is from genome assembly GCA_935064755.1 of Tragelaphus eurycerus. Lineage (NCBI taxonomy): Eukaryota > Metazoa > Chordata > Mammalia > Artiodactyla > Bovidae > Tragelaphus > Tragelaphus eurycerus. Next base: position 43,540,540 of record CAKXYN010000002.1, read on the forward strand.
ACTTTGGCCACCTGATATGAAGAGCTAACTCATTTGAAAGACCCTGATACTGGAAAAGATTGAGGGCAGGAGGAGAAGGGGTCAACAGAGAATGAGATGGTTGGATGGCATCACTGACTCAATGGACATGGGTTTGGGTGGACTCCGGGAGTTGGTGATGGACAGGGAAGCCTGGCATGCTGCAGTTCATGGGGTCGCAAAGAGTTGGACACGACTGAGTGACTGAACTGAACTGATAAATGGTGTTTGCCTTTCCTTTTTAAAAAACTAAGTTGTAGCACTTTATCCTCCATGATGATGGAAAAATTAAAGCATTTGGTTAGATAATAAAGGTCAGTTATCCGAGAAAATATATTTCATGAACATGGGTCAACCTCCTTCACGCTATGTTAATATTGTGATAATGACACATGCCCTACCTCTCATTAGTTGGGTTTAATAGTTTTTAGTTCCTTCAGTTTTTCTTTTAAGTTGTTCAAATTTGTTTTCTTTCAAGTGTTTTCTTTCTTTTTTTCTTTCAAGTATGGTTATATATGGAAAACTCTGGTGCTTCAGTTTAACTGATTTTTATTCATTTAATTCATCACTTATGATGATGATGATTAAAATGATTTAATAATAATTTTTACTTTTGATTTGAGCATATGGTTTTATTTTTCTAATAATATTAGATAAATACTATCCTAGAGTCATATTACTCTTTTATAACATTGCTAATGCTATGCTAATGCTAAGTCGCTTCAGTCGTGTCCGACTCTGTGCGACCCCGTCCCTGGGATTCTCCAGGCAGGAATACTGGAGTGGGTTGCCATTTCCTTCTCCAATGCATGAAAGAAAAAAGTGAAAGTGATGTCTCTCAGTCATGTCTGACTCTTAGTGACCCCATGGACTGCAGCCCACCAGGCTCCTCTGTCCATGGATTTTCCAGGCAAGATTACTGGAGTGGGGTGCCATTGCATTAGACTTGAACAATAACCTAGGATGCCTATTTGTGCACCTGTTTCTTTGTCTAGCAACTGATGGCCCACTATCAAAAAGTTTCACTCTGATTTAAGAGGGTGAAACATAGCAAGGATAGTAAAATATTATAGCTGAAGAAGAAATATTATACAAATATATATATGTCTGAATGAAAATCTGTGCATCAAGTATTGGCAGAATGGTAGAAGGAAGTATTTTTAACTGTCAAGAGATTCATATGAGTCTTAAAGTAACCTATAGGGGGGAAAGTTATTAGAGATACACAAATTAGGAGAACTGCTCATCTTGGCTATTTATTGTCAATAAATGTATGCTTTTATATAAGCAATAATAAATGACAACAGTTACTGTTGATATTCTCCAGGCATCTCCCCACCCACCCAAATAAACCCATCAAATAAATGCTGCACTCAATATGCTAGCAAATTTGAAAAACACAGCAGTGGCCACAGGACTGGAAAAGGTCAGTTTTCATTCCAATCCCAAAGAAGGGCAATGCCAAAAAATGTTCAAACTGCTGCACAAGTGTGCTCATTTCACATGCTGATAAGGTAGTACTCAAAAAAGATGACAGTATAGGTAAAGCATTGTTTGGGCTTCTCAGGTGGTGCTAGTGGCAAAGAACTTGCCTTTCAATATAGGAGACATAAGAGATGCAGATTTGATCCCTGGGTTGGGAAAGATCACCTGGAGGAGAGTATGGCAACCCACTCCAGTATTTTTGCTTAGAGAATCCCATGGAAGGAGGAGCCTGGTGGGCTATAATCCATAGAATTGTAGAGTCAGACATCACTGAAGTGACTTAGCATACATGCACATAGCATTGTTTATGATAATGTCTTAGGCTAAAATGACAAGAATAACAGTTAAAAGAGAAAAAAAATCATCATGATCAACTATAAAGAGGATCTTTCATATGTATATGTAACTATAGACAAATTAAAGACTATGTCAGGAATAATAACTAAGATGAAGCACAGAGATGGAACGATGTAAAAAAGTGAATTTTCTTAGCTGTCACATCAAAAAATGTGTACATTGATCATTAGATTGGCTGTGAAAGAAAATTTATCACCTTCTACTTAAACTGTGCATGTCCATGCTAAGTTACGTCAATTGTGCCCATCTCTTTGCGACGCTATGGACTGTACCTCTGTCCATGGGATTTTCCAAGCAAAAATACCGGGGTGGGTTGCCATGTACTTCTGCAGGGGATCTTCCTGACCCAGGGATCAAATCCATGTCTTTTATGTCTCCTGCAATGGCAGACATGTTCTTTACCACTAGCAGGCACCTGGGAAGCTCTACTCAAGCTAGGGAGGTTTTGTTCATTTTCTCCAAGGACTAGCATTGCTTTCCTATAAAATGTCAAATATTATTATGTAGAATAAGTGCATCAACTGTCTTATGTCCTATATGCAACAAATGACATCTCTGTTGTTGTTCACTTGCTCAATAGAATCTGACTTTTGTGACCTCATGGACTGCATCACACCAGGCTTCCTTGTCCTTCACCAATTCCCAAAGCTTGCTCTAAACTAATGTCCATTTAGTTGGGATGTCATCCAATCATCTAGTCCTTTGTTTTCCCCTTCTCCTGCCTTCAATCTTTCCAAGCATCAGGGTCTTTTCTAATGAGTCAGCTCTTCCCATAAGATGACTAAAGTACTGGAGCTTCAGCTTCAGCTTCAGCACCAATCCTTCCAATAATATTCAGGACTGATCTCCTTTAGGTCTGCCTGATTTGAACTTGCTGTCCAAGGAACTCTCAACAATCTTCAACACCACAGTTCAAAAGCATTCATTCTTCGGCACTCAGCCTTCTTTATGATCCTCCTCTCACATCCATGCATAACTAATGGAAAAACCTTCCTTCAATCAGTTCAGTTCAGTCCTTAGTTGTGTCCTACTTTTTACGACCCCATGGACTACAGCATACCAGGCCTTCCTGTCCATGGCCAACTCCCGTAGTTTACTCAAACTTTGTCCATTGAGTCAGTGATGCCATCCAACTATCTCATCCTCTGTCGTCCCCTTCTCCTCCCACCTTCAATCTTTCCCAGCATCAGGGTCTTTTCAAATAAGTCAGCTCTTTGTATTAGGTGGCCAAAGTATTGGAGTTTCAGCTTCAGCATCAGTCCTTTTAATGAATATTCAGGACTGATGCCCTTTAGGATGGACTGCTTGGATCTCCTTGCAGTCCAAGGGACTCTCAAGAGTCTTCTCCACACCTCAGTTCAAAAGCATAATAAAATTTAATTTAAAAAAATAAGAGAGAAAAAAAGAGAGAGAGAAAAAAAAAAAGCATAATTTTTTTGGTGCCCAGCTTTCTTTATAGTCTAACTCTCACACCCATACATGTGAAAAACCTTAGCTTTGACTATACGGACCTTGTTGGCAAAATAATGAATCTGCTGTCTAGATTTCTTACAGCTTTTCTTCCACGGATCAAGCGTCCTCTAATTTCATGGCTGCAGTCACCATCTGCAGGGATTTCGGAGCCCAAGAAAATCAAGTCTGTCACAGTTTCCATTGTTTCTCCATCCATTTGCCATGAAGCAATGGGGCCAGATGCCATGATCTTCATTTTTCGAATGTTGAGTTTTACACCATCTATTTCACTCTCTTCTTTCACTTTTATCAAGAGGCTCTTTAGTTCCTCTTTGTTTTATGGTGTCATCTGCTTATCTGAGGTTATTTATATGTCTTCTGGTGATCTTGATTCCAGCTTGTGCTTCATCCAGCCTGGCATTTCGCGTGATGTACTCTGCATATAAGATAAATAAACAGGGTGATCGTATACAGCCTTGACATACCCTTTTCCCAATTTAGAACCAGTCTATTTCATGTCCGGTTCTAACTGTTGCTTCTTGATCTGCATACAGATTTCTCAGGAGGCAGGTAAGGTGATCTGGTATTCCCATCTCTTGATGAATTTTCCACAGTGTGTTGTGATCCGCACAGTAAAAAAGCTTTAGCTTAGTCAATGAAGCAGAAGTAAACGGTTTTCAGGAATTCTCTTACTTTTTCTACGATCAGCAGATGTTGGCAATTTGATCTCTGGTTCCTCTGCTTTTTCTTAAACCAGGTTAAACATCTGGAAGTTCATGGTTCACATACTGTTAAAGCCTGGCTTGAAAACTTTTGTGCATTACTTTGCTAGCATGTAAGATTTGTGCCATGGACAGAGGAGCCTGGTAGGCTGCAGTCCATGGGGTCGGTAAGAGTCAAGCACGACTGAGCGACTTCACTTTCACTTTTCACTTTCATGCATTGGAGAAGGAAATGGCAACCCACTCCAATGTTCTTACCTGGAGAATCCCAGAGGTGGGGAAGTCTGGTGGGCTGCCATCTGTGCGGTCGCACAGAGTCAGACACGACTGAAATGACTTAGCAGCAGCAGCAAGATTTGTGCAATTGTGTGGTAGTTTGAACATTGTTTGGCATTGCCTTCTTTGAGATTGGAGTGAAACCTGACCTTTTCCAGTAATGTGGCCACTGCTGAGTTTTCCAAATTTGCTGGCATATTGAGTGCAGCACTTTCACAGCATCAGCTTTTAGGATTTGAAACAGCTCAACTGGAATTCCATCACCTCACTAGCTTTGTTCATGATGATGCTTCCTAAGGCCCCCTTGACTTCACACTCCAAGATGTCTGTCTCTAGGTGAGTGTACACACCATCGTGGTTATCAGGGTCATGAAGATCTTTTTTGTATAGTTCTTCTGTGTATTCTTGCCTCATCTTCTTAATACCTTCTGCTTCTCTTAGGTCCATGCTGTTTCTATCCTTTATTATGCCAATCTTTGCATAAAATATTCCCTTGGTATCTCTAATTTTCTTGAAGTGATCTCTAGTCTTTCCCATTCAATTGTTTTCCTCTATTTCTTTGCATTGATCACTGAGGTAGGCTTTCTTATCTCCCCTTGCTTCTTTGGAACTCTGTATTCAGATAGGTGTTTCATTCCTTTTCTCCTTTTCCTGTAGCTTCTCTTTTTTTCTCAGCTGTTTGTAAGCCCTCCTCAGACAACCATTTTGTCTTTTTGCATTTCTTTTTCTTGGGGATGTTTTTGATCACGGCCTCCTGTATACTTTTATGAACCTCTGTTTATTGTTCTTCAGGCACTGTCCGTCAGATCTAATATCTTGAATCTATTTTCCACTTCTACTGTATAATTGTAAGGGATTTGATTTAGGTCATGCTTGAATGGCGTAGTGGTTTTCTCTACTTTCTTCAATTTAAGTCTGAATTTTGCAGTAAGGAGTTCATGAACTAAGCCACAGTCAGTCCCGGTCTTGTATTTTCAGACTGTATAGAGCTTCTCCATTTTTGGCTCAAAGAATATAATCTTACTGATTTCAGTGTTGACCATCTGGTGATGTCCACATGTAGTATCATCTCTTGTGTTGTTAGAAGAGGATGTTTGCTATGACCAGTGTGTTCTCTTGGCCAAACTCTGTTAGCCTTTGACTTGCTTCTTTTGTGCTCCTAGGCCAAATTTGCCTGTTACTCCAGGTATCTCTTGACTTCCTACTTTGCATTCCAGTCCCTTATGATGAAACGAACATCTTTTTTGGTGTTAGTTCTAGAAGATCTTGTAGGTCTTCATAGAACCATTCAACTCTTAGCTTCTTTGGCATTAGTGGTTGGGACATAGGCTTGGATTACTGTGATACTGAATGGTTTGCCTTGGAAACGAACAGAGGTCATTCTGTCATTTTTGAAATTGTACCCAAGTGCTGCATTTCAGGCCCTTTTGTTGACTCTGAGGACTCACCCATTTCTTCTAAGGTATTCTTGCCCATAGTAGTAGGTATAAGGGTCATCTGAATTAAATTTGCCCATTCTGGTCCATATTAGTTTACTGATTCCTAAAATGTCCATGTTCATTCTTGCCATCTCCTGTTTGACCACTCACAATTTACCTTGATTCATGGACCTAACATTCTAGGTTCCTTTGCAGTATTGTCCCTTACAGCATCAGACTTGACTTTACCACCACACACATCCACAACTGGGTGTTGTTTCCACTTTGGCTCAGCCTCTTCATTCCTTCTGGAGCTGTCTTCACTCTTCTCCTGTAGCATATTGGCACCTACCGACCTGGGGAGTTTATCTTTCAGTGTCCTATCTTTTTGCCTTTTCATACTGTTCATGGGGCTCTCAAGGCAAGAATGCTGAAGTGGTTTGCCCTCCCTTCTTTAATGGACCATGTTTTGTCAGAACTCTCCACCATGACCGTCTGTTTGGGTGGCCCTACGTGGCATGGCTTAGAGTTTCATACATTTAGACAAAGCTGTTATCCATGTCATCCAGTTTGGTTAGTTTTCTGTGATTGTGGTTTTCATCACAGACAGCTCTGTATTAACTAACTAAATGGCATGCTGTGCTATGCTTAGTCACTCGGTCATGTCCTACTTTTTGTGACTCCATGGACTGTATCCTGCCAGGCTCCTCTTTTCATGAGGATTCTCCAGGTAAGAATATTGGAATGGGTTTCCATGCTTTCCTTCAGGGAATCTTCACAACCCAGGGATCAAACCCAGGTTTCCTGCATTGTGGGAGGATTCTTTACCATTTATTTGAACTACCAGGGAAGCCAACACAATGGCATTCCATCCCACACACTGAATTTCCAACAGATTTTGATTAGTTCTGGTAAAGTTCATCAAATTGTTTATTGTCTGTGCCTGTTTATCTAGATGTATGTGTGTGTCTAGTGGGGCTGTTAGAGAAGAGTTGTTAATGATGAAGGTAAAAAGATGTTAATGTAGTGAATATGAACACATGCAATTTTCACTGTTACTTAAATAACTTAATAATTAGTATACAATGTTTTTTTTATTTTTCACTCCTAAAATATTAAAATTTATTACCTTAACCAGCAGTAACTTAAACTCTTTCTTCCATCATTAAATGGGCTTATAATTGTGTAACAAATCATGAATAGTAAGAAATTGCTGCCATGGAGGGTTCTACCACTAACTTTCAGGTGTCAGTGTTGTTCTTAATGTTATAAAGATATAAATATATGAAATGGAATTTACATCTTGATTTATAATTTTTATCTCTTAGTATATCTTAGTACATTGAAAGATGATTAGAAATAACTACATCACAAATCACTTTTCACACATTTGTCTTTTCTGAGCAACTACTTTTTAATTTCCTGCTAACTCCAAAATACTGCCATTCTAGAAGTAAGGAAAGTTGAGACTCAAATATAACTTTAAAAATAAGGGTGGATTGGGTGAGGAAGTTCATTGCCCCACTCATAACTCCCTGGATGCTTTTCCTAGAGTTCTGTGATTTGTGAAACATCAGTCAGGAGCTGAATTTGAAAGAGTTGGTATTGTTGACTCTTCTTCCATAGCTGAAAATGTAGAAGTATCAATGGTGAATCTTATCCTAGAAGGAAAAGTGTGTTACATTAGTAAGTCCTTCAAAAGTCTCCTATCTCTTATTTCTAAGAAAGAACTGTTGAAAGATCAGTATCAGTGCAGGTTGGAAGAATGGTGGAAGATATATTTCATGAAAAAAGAAAAGCTTCTATAGGTTCCTTCCTAGCACAAAACAAAAGTGTGCCAAACAGTTTTGGGACAAGAAAATAGTCTCTTCTCAGAGGAACAGCACTGTTTCCAAAAGAAGCAATCAGTGAGTTCATGCCTGGTGTTATTTGGAAAAAGAATAATAATAATGATAATAACAAAAGGTTTTAGGGTAATCCTGAAGCCCTTTATTACCATAGAAGAGATGATTCTTTTGGAGAGTTGTTTACCAGTTGGTAACTTCTGTTTTCATTTAGTCTAGAAAGAATTTTTTTTAAAACAAAGAATTTAATAAATCACATTTACTTTTACCTTTTTCCTACTGCTAAAATTTTCCTCACTTAATTTTTTTCAGTTACTATAATTAAATTCTCTTCAGGCACCTATGATTAGAGGTTATTTTCGCCATTCAAAAATCAAGCAGCTGCACTTATGCTCATGTGAATAAAATTTTTCTCAAGTTTTTTGTCCTTTCTTTCATTATGTCCATTTTGTGTGGAATTTTAAGTGTTGTGCTATAGTATATCACAAAGGATTTGCAAAATAATTGAATTTAGGATGATTGTTTAAAAACTACTATTGTAAAGTCATCAAAAGTTTTAAATCTTGCATTGTAGTTTACTTTTCTCACTTTTGGACTTCGCTGGTGTCTCAACTGGCTAAAAATCTGCCTACAATGTGAAAAACCTGAGTTCAGTCCCTAGTTTGGAAGATTCCTCTGGAGAAGGGAACAGCTACCCACTCCAGTATTCTGGCCTGGAGAATTCCATGGACTGTATAGTCCATGGGTAGCAAAAAGTCAGACAACACTGAGAGACATTCATTTTCTCACTTTGGATAATTTTAATTTGAGCTGAAATGCCTTGGATTATGTGTGTACTAAAGTTAAATGATTTAGGTCATACCCGAATTGTCTAGTGGTTTTCCCTACTTTCTTCAATTTAAGTCTGAATTTGGCAATAAGGAGTTCATGATCTGAGCCACAGTCAGCTCCTGGTCTTGCTTTTGCTGACTGTATAGAGCTTCTCCATCTTTGGCTGCAAAGAATATAATCAATCTGATTTTGGTGTTGACCATCTGGTGATGTCCATGTGTAGAGTCTTCTCCTGTGTTGTTGGAAGAGGGTGTTTGTTATGACCAGTGCGTTCCCTTGGCAAAACTCTATTAGTCTTTGCCCTGCTTCATTCTGTACTCCAAGGCCAAATTTGCCTGTTACTCCAGGTGTTTATTGGCTTCCTACTTTAGCATTCCAGTCCTCTGTAATGAAAAGGATATCTTTGGGGGGTGTTAGTTCTAAAAGGTCTTGTAGGTCTCATCAGATCAGATCAGTCGCTCAGTCGTGTCCGACTCTTTGCGACCCCATGAACCGCAGCACGCCAGGCCTCCCTGTCCATCACCAGCCCCCTGAGGTCACTCAGACTCACATCCATCGAGTCAGTGATGCCATCCAGCCATCTCATCCTCTGTCGTCCCCTTCTCCTCCTGCCCTCAATCCCTCCCAGCATCAGAGTCTTCTCCAACGAGTCAACTCTTCGCATGAGGTGGCCAAAATACTGGAGTTTCAGCTTTAGCATCATACCTTCCAAAGAAATTCCAGGATTGATCTCCTTCAGAATGGACTGGTTGGACCTTCTTGCAGTCCAAGGGACTCTCAAGAGTCTTCTCCAACACCACAGTTCAAAAGCATCAATTCTTCGGCGCTCAGCCTTCTTCACAGTCCAGCTCTCACATCCATACATGACCACAGGAAAGACCATAGCCTTGACTAGGCGAACCTTTGTTGGTAAAGTAATGCCTCTGCTTTTGAATATGCTATCTAGGTTGGTCATAACTTTCCTTCCAAGGAGTAAGCGTCTTTTAATTTCATGGCTGCAGTCACCATCTGCAGTGATTTTGGAGCCCAGAAAAACAAAGTCTGACACTGTTTCCACTGTTTCCCCATCTATTTCCCATGCAGTGATGGGACCAGATGCCATGATCTTTGTTTTCTGAATGTTGAGCTTTAAGCCAACCTTTTCACTCTCCACTTTCGCTTTCATCAAGAGGCTTTTTAGCCCCTCTTCACTTTCTGCCATAAGAGTCGTGTCATCTGCATATCTGAGGTTATTGATATTTCTCCCGGCAATCTTGATTCCAACTTGTGTTTCTTCCAGTCCAGCATTTCTCATGATGTACTCTGCATATAAGTTAAATAAACATGGTGACAATATGCAGCCTTGACGTACTCCTTTTCCTATTTGGAACCAGTCTGTTGTTCCATGACCAGTTCTAACTGTTGCTTCCTGACCTGCATACAGATTTCTTAAGAGGCAGATCAGGTGGTCTGGTACTCCCATCTCTTTCAGAATTTTCCATAGTTTATTGTGATCCACACAGTCAAAGGCTTTGGCATAGTCAATAAAGCAGAAATAGATGTTTTTCTGGAACTCTCTTGCTTTTTCCATGATCCAGCGGATGTTGGCAATTTGATCTCTGGTTCCTCTGCCTTTTCTAAAACCAGCTTGAACATCAGGAAGTTCACGGTTCACATATTGCTGAAGCCTGGCTTGGAGAATTTTGAGCATTACTTTACTAGCGTGTGATATGAGTGCAATTGTTCGGTAGTTTGAGCACTCCTTGGCATTGCCTTTCTTTGGGATTGGGATGAAAACTGACCTTTTCCAATCTTGTGGCCACTGCTGAGTGTTCCAAATTTGCTGGCATATTGAGTGTAGCACTTTCACAGCATCATCATTCAGGACTTGGAATAGCTCCACTGGAATTCCATCACCTCCACTAGCTTTGTTCGTAGTGATGCTTTCTAAGGCCCATTTGACTTCACATTCCAAGATGTCTGGCTCTAGGTCAGTGATCACATCATCATGATTGTCTAGGTCTTGAAGCTCTTTTTTATACAGTTCTTCTGTGTATTCTTGCCACCTCTTCTTAATATCTTCTGCTTCTGTTAGGTCCACACCATCTCTGTCCTTTATCGTGCCCATCTTGGCATGAAATGTTCCTTTGGTATCTCTGATTTTCTTGAAGAGATCCCTAGTCTTTCCCATTCTGTTGTTTTCCTCTATTTCTTTGCATTGATCACTGAAGAAGGCTTTCTTATCTCTTCTTGCTATTCTTTGGAACTCTGCATTTAGATGTTTATATCTTTCCTTTTCTCCTTTGCTTTTCGCTTCTCTTCTTTTCACAGCTATTTGTAAGGCCTCCCCAGACAGCCATTTTGCTTTTTTGCATTTCTTTTCCATGGGGATGGTCTTGATCCCTGTCTCCTGTACAATGTCACGAACCTCATTCCATAGTTCATCAGGCACTCTATCTATCAGATCTAGGCCCTTAAATCTATTTCTCACTTCCACTGTATAATCATAAGGGATTTGATTTAGGTCATACCTGAATGGTCTAGTAATTTTCCCTACTTTCTTCAATTTCAGTCTGAATTTGGCAATAAGGAGTTCATGGTCTGAGCCACAGTCAGCTCCTGGTCTTGTTTTTGCTGATTGTATAGAGCTTCTCCATCTTTGGCTGCAAAGAATATAATCGATCTGATTTCGGTGTTGACCATCTGGTGATGTCCATGTATAGAGTCTTCTCTTGTGTTGTTGGAAGAGGGTATTTGCTATGACCAGTGCATTTTCTTGGCAAAACTCTATTAGTCTTTGCCCTGCTTCATTCCGTATTCCAAGGCCAAATTTGCCTGTTACTCCAGGTGTTTCTTGACTTCCTACTTTTGCATTCCAGTCCCCTATAATGAAAAGGACATCTTTTTTGGGTGTTAGTTCTAAAAGGTCTTGTAGGTCTTCATAGAACCTTTCAACTTCAGCTTCTTCGGCGTTACTGGTTGGGGCATAGATTTGGATTACTGTGACATTGAATGGTTTGCCTTGGAAACGAACAGAGATCATTCTGTCATTTTTGAGATTGCATCCAAGTACTGCATTTCGGACTCTTTTGTTGACCATGATGGCCACTCCATTTCTTCTGAGGGATTCCTGCCCATAGAACCGTTCAACTTCAGCTTCTTCAGCGTTACTGGTTGGGACATAGGCTTGGATCACCGTGATGTTGAATGGTTTGCCTTGGAAACGAACAGGGATCATTCTGTCATTTTTGAGATTGTATCCAAGTACTGCAGTTTGGAGTCTTTTGTTCACCATGATGGCTACTCCATTTCTTCTAAGGGACTTCTGCCCACAACAGTAGATATAATGGTCATCTGAGTTAAATTCACCCATTCCAGTCCATTTTAGTTCGCTGATTCCTAGAATGTCAACATTCACTCTTGCCATCTCCTGTTTGACCACTTCCAATTTGCCTTGATTCATGGACTTGACATTCCAGGTTCCTATGCAATATTGGTCTTTACAGCATCGGACCTTGCTTCTATCACCAGTCACATCCACAGCTGGGTATTGTTTTTGCTTTGGCTCCATCCCTTCATTCTTTATGAAGTTATTTCTCCACTGATGTCCAATAGCATATCCCAGCACCTACTGACCTGGGGAGTTCCCCTTTCAGTATCCTATTATTTTGCCTTTTCATACTGTTCATGGGGTTCTCAAGGCAAGAATACTGAAGTGATTTGCCATTCCCTTCTCCAGTGGACCACATTCTGTCAGACCTCTTCACCATCACCCTCCCGTCTTGGGTGGCCCCACACGGCATGGCTTAGTTTATTGAGTTAGACAACGCTGTGGTCTGTGTGATCAGATTGACTAGTTTTCTGTGATTATGGTTTCAGTGTGTCTGCCCTCTGATGCCCTCTCGCAACACCTACCGTCTTACTTGGGTTTCTCTTACCTTGGAGGTTGGGTATCTCTTCATGGCTGCTCCAGCAAAGCACAGCCACTGCTCCTTACCTTGGACGAGGGGAATCTCCTCATGGCTGCCCTTCCTGACCTTGAATGTGGAGTAGCTCCTCTCGGCCTTCCTTTGCCTGTTTCCTGACATTTTATAGGAGACAGAGATTAGGACATCCCCATGGAAAAGAAATGCAAAAAGGCATAATGACTGTCTGAAGAGGCCTTACAAATAGCTGTGAAAAGAAGAGAAGTGAAAAGCAAAGGAGAAAAGGAAAGATATAAACATCTCAATGCACAGTTCCAAAGAATAGCAAGGAAAGATAAGAAAGCCTTCCTCAGTGATCAATGCAATGAAATAGAGGAAACCAACAGAATGGGAAAGACTAGGGATCTCTTCAAGAAAATTAGAGATACCAAGGGAACATTTCATGCAAAGATGGGCTCGATAAAGGACAGAAATGGTATGGACCTAACAGAAGCAGAAGATATTAAGAAGAGGTGGCAAGAATACACAGAAGAATTGTACAAAAAAGATCTTTACGACCCAGGTAACCACGATGGTGTGATCACTCACCTAAAGCCAGACATCCTGGGATGTGAAGTCAAGTGGGCCTTAGAAAGCATCACTACGAACAAAGCTAGTGGAGGTGATGGAATTCCAGTTGAGTTATTTCAAATCCTGAAAGATGATGCTGTGAAAGTGCTGCACTCAATATGTCAGCAAATTTGGAAAACTCAGCAGTGGCCACAGGGGTGGAAAAGCTCACTTTTCATTCCAATCCCAAAGAAAGATAATGCCAAAGAATGCTCAAACTACTGCACAATTGCACTCATCTCACATGCTAGTAAAGTAATACTCAAAATTCTCCAAGCCAGGCTTCAGCAATATGTGAACCGTGAACTTCCTGATGTTCAAGCTGGTTTTAGAAAAGGCAGAGGAACCAGAGATCAAATTAACCAACATCCGCTGAATCATGGAAAAAGCAAGAGAGTTCCAGAAAAACATCTATTTCTGCTTTATTGACTATGCCAAAGCCTTTGACTGTGTGGATCACAATAAACTGTGGAAAATTCTGAAAGAGATAGGAATACCAGACCACCTGACCTGCCTCTTGAGAAACCTATATGCAGGTCAGGAAGCAACAGTTAGAACTGGACATGGAACAATAGTCTGGTTCCAAATAGGAAAAGGAGTACGTCAAGGCTATATACTGTCACCATGTTTATTTAACTTATATGCAGAGTACATCATGAGAAATGATGGGCTGGAAGAAGCATAAGCTGGAATCAAGATTGCCGGGAGAAATATCAATAACCTCAGATATGCAGATGATACCACCCTTAGGCAGAAAGTGAAGAGGAACTAAAAAGCCTCTTGATGAAAGTGAAAGAGGAGAGTGAAAAAGCTCAACATTCAGAAAACGAAGATCATGGCATCCGGTCCCATCACTTCATGGGAAATAGATGGGGAAACAGTGGAAACAGTGGCAGACTTTATTTTTCTGGGCTCCAAAATCACTGCAGATGTTGACTGCAGCCATGAAATTAAAAGACACTTACTCCTTGGAAGGAAAGTTATGACCAACCTAGATAACATATTGAAAAGTAGAGATATTATTTTGCCAACAAAGGTCCATCTAGTCAAGGCTATGGATTTTCCAGTTTTCATGTATGGATGTGATAGTTGGAATGTGAAGAAAGCTGAGTGTCAAAGAATTGATGCTTTTGAACTGTGGTGTAGGAGAGGACTCTTGCAGGTCCCTTGGACTGCAAGGAGATCCTACCAGTCCATCCTAAAGGACATCAGTCCAGGCTGTTCATTGGAAAGGCTGATGCTGAAGCTGAAACTCCAGGACTTTGGCCACCTCATGTGAAGAGTTGACCCATTGGAAAAGACCCTGATGCTAGGAGGGATTGGGGGCAGGAGAAGGGGACGACAGAGGATGAGATGGCTAGATGGCATCACCGACTCAATGGACATAAGTTTGAGTGAACTCCAGGAGTTGGTGATGGACAGGGAGGCCTAGCTTGCTGTCATTCATGGGGTCGCAAAGAGTCGGACACGACTGAGCGTCTGAACTGAACTGAATGAAAGTTAAATGATCAAACATGAGTCATTAACAGTTAAATTTAATGAGTCATTAAAATAAAGAAAAATTGATTTATCTTTTCTATCCTGGATTAGCGTTTTGTATATTAGTGTTTGAGCAATACACACCTTTCCTTAAAATCAAGTTTTGTATTGGTATAAAATAAGTATGGGAAGTAAAGGTGAGAGTAGCTCCCAAATTTACACCTCTAACTAAATAGCTATGTTTTGATGGATTGAGAGTTACAGAGTGAATTATAAGAAAGAGAGCAGGGCTCATTTGTCGTATAAGAATCATAGTTATGCATGATTATTATAGACTTTAATTCCACATAGTTTTCAAAGCTAATTTTGAAATTTAGAAAAATAATATAACTTGGGCCAAAGCTATTGTTTTAGTTTGTGGTACTTAGTTTTTCTTAAGTTAGTGCAAAATTATCCATGACCCTTGACTAAAGGAAAAAAAGAAATCTATGGTGGAGCTGGGTTCATTTTTAGATACAGGTTTTGGGGGTTTGGAGTTGATACTTATTACATGCTATCTGAATGTCCCCTCTTCCTAATCACGGGTTTTTGCTAATTAAAATAATGAATTTACTCCTTTTTTGAAGTGACACATTTTTATTTTTAAAATTGAAATTGATTGCAAATGCACAGGTTTTTATGATCTAGAATCAATGATACTAGTAGATTTTTAATGAAGGGTGTCTCTATGTCTAGTGTTTGTGCACGTATGTACACAAATACAGATACTGGCTTTACAGCTTTTCTTTGAAAATTCAAAATCCCTTTCTAATTTTTTACACAAAACACGAACAGAGGATGTGTTTGCAAAATACTGGGTGATGAATTATATTGCCATTCCCTGGTTTTCTGTGAACTCTTTTATTTGTATAGTAGCTATATGCTTAGACTTTGAGAATGTAAGAAGTGAAGTACCCTGAAAAGTATCACATGATGGCACTGTTTCCATTTCCACATCCAATATTATGAAATAAAGCCATAATAAGTTGGTATTAAGAATGGGGTGTAATGCCAATGTATTTTGTATAATATATGTAAAATAAATCTAACCACTGAGGTTATTAATACAGATACTTATGTGATGGTGTAGATTTTTTACAAAGTATTTTGTAAAAGTTTGTATATTTTTCATGTCTGAAATTTAGATCACAAAGAAACAGTTTATCTAGAATTCTAGAAATTTTTATATGACACAAAACCATTTCAATCAATACTTCAATTATTTTAGGAATTATTTTTTATAAATACTCTATTTGGTACTTAATTTTATGTGGGAAAGAATAGTGCTATATTACACACAAGATTTAATTTTGCTAAATATGACCATTCACAGAAATATTTCTGGGCAATGACAAGGAAGTCCAGAAATAAAACTGATTTGAGGAAGGTTCATGGATCAAAGGTTGAAGGGATCAAGCATAATTTTAAAGTGAACAAATTTCAGGTATGGTTGGCCTATATATTGAAAGGTTCATTAATCTGAGGAATGTAGATGTTAAATGGTCTGTGATTTCAAATACCATAATTTATTATGGTAAACAGTCTCCTAAATAATAGGCATGGAGAAAATGGTATAGGGTAATTATCATCTCACATATGCAAGTACAATTTTCTGTTCACAACTAAAAAGAAACATGATTGCTCAGAACACTTTGATACATTGAAGTGAAACTTACATGGATGTGTATATTTAAAGGTTAACCAAACATCAGTATTTCACCCAATTTTATCCTTAATAATGAATTAACAAAAGCAAATATTGATGCATCTTCCCCGTGGCATGTGTGGTTAAGAAAATTATATGTATCTATATGTATATGGCTGTAAAATATTAAATGATCCTCCCACCCCATGATGATGAAGAACCTGATGGCCAGTAAGTGCAGCATCTGAGTGCCTTAAGAATATTTTGAAAAGTAGTCAATTTTATTTTGATATGACAGATAAACATTGCATAATTCTCCTTTTTGTTTATCTGTGAACTTGAATCAGGGAAAATATATGTATAGGAAGTATACTAGTGTCTTAAAAATCCATCTTGAAACAAGAGTTTCTCTTACCTTATAGGTTCAACGATACATTGGTGTCATATCATCTCTTTAGTAAAAGTGACAGTTTGCATAATATTTTTTACCATAGGAGAAAAACTTAAATTGTGATATTGAGGAAATTGTTGAAAAACTGCTTAATGGTATAATGATAAAATGTATTCATAAATCTTCTGTAAAAGGAAAATATCCACTGTAAGATCTGTTCATTTGTTGTAGAAGAGCAGGAGAATAAAAAAAAAAAAAAAGAAACTAGCATACTGAAATAGGAGATTTCCATGTTCACTGTATTTCACCATGCAAATTACTTGCAATTTCCAAATGTCAGTGTTACTTTTCAGGACAAATTTCACACAAAAGGAATTCAGTGATTATTCATCCAGTTTAATTAATTCAATTAAATAAGTCTGATGCTGTCAGGTGTTCTTTTAATAATTGAATCAACATGCAGATACATAATAAGCATAAAAGCGTTTCTATGGCTGCAGTTAATTTAGATCCAAAAGAATCTGCTGTTCCTCTACATTTGATATAGATTATTCTATAATATTTCAGTAATGGGTTGCACAAAGGCTGGCTTTTAATTCTTTGCTTTCTCGAATGTCTTTATATATAATGGTTTAAAACAGAAGGTGTTCAAGAGAGGGTGACCTTTTTTCCATTACCATGGTTCCTGTCATTAATGCATTATAATTTTCTTTAGAAGTCTGGAAAAATGTGTATGTGTGCAGTATGTAGCAGGTATGAATCAAAGCGTGTTAGTGAAAGTTTAGAACTGTTACTGTTACTACCTTTAAAAAGGAAGATTCATAGGACATATTTTTTTGTTCTCAATATATTTTCATTTTTCTTACTATGAACAGTTAAACCATTTTTACATATTATTCTCATCTCATTTAAAAATTTGAGTTTTTATTTTATAACAGTACTAATCTTACAAATATTCCAAAAATATGTGGTATAACTAAATTTAAATCAAAAAGTAAAGTGGTTTTTAATTTTGATTTTTACATAATGGTAACCTCATATAAAGATTAAATTATGAAAAGATATTAATCATATATTAAAAAGATTGGGGTAAATGATTTACTTGGAGTTCTCAGCAGTGCTTGATGTCATAATTATTGTAAATATTAATTGCTGTGCTAAAAATGTAAGCAAGCCGATTTTGTATTAGATGAAAAATGAAAATAGACTGTGTACTGGTAAATAGATAATCATACAAAAGTAATTGGGGTTTTAAAACCCCAATCTATTCTGCCAGCATGAGCTCGTTTGCATGTTAATCACAAGAGTGATTTCCTACTTCACAAGGAAGTCCACACTCTTTCATAACCACTTTTAATTGCATTTAAAATGATTCAGGTTTGTAACATTAGAAATGAAGGCGTATCTGTGTCAAATTAATAAAAATGTCCCTGAAAATCTTTATAGACTATAAATACTCAAATATTTTAAGGACTTCTATTTTTAATTGGAATATGTAGAGGCCCGTTACATATTTTGAGTGTTATTAATGATAGCATAGTTATGGTATGATGTGCCAATTTTAAAAAGAGCACTTTAAAAAATGAGACTATATTTTCAGTTATGTGAGGTTTTCTCTGATTTCAATGCGCAGATACTTACTCTGAAACTCAGTTTTAAAACTTTGCAGTAACTATGACTTTAGAGTAAAAGAATGTAACACTGAAATTTTGGAGATTACTTTTTTATAAATTCTCATGGCAGATGACTTCATCATTTAATCTTCCTTAGATGCACACATTCTCAACAGTAAATTTTTACTAGTAATAAGTTTTTCAATAACAAAATTTAATGCTGAAAGTTAACTGTTTTCAGCTATAAATATTATTTTGGTATTAACTAAAAAAAGCTGTATTATTATTATTAAAACTGTCATTTAGAAAGCATAATGGTATAAGAAAATGTGTTAAATCAAAAAATATATTTTAACTTTTAAAAATGAATGTCATTTATTTCCTGGACCAATATGAATGGAATTTTAGTGTTTACATCATGAAATTTGTCTAACTTACTCTGCTTTATGCAGTGAGTAAATGTCAGAGTTAACACAAAATCATTAATTTTTAGAACATGAAAAGGACTCCATTTTTAATAAATTCAAGATTTACAATCTCATCAATCACAAAATAATTTTTCACAGGCTGTTTGGATGTTTATAGGCACACACACATATGTATCTATATACATATTTGATTATTAAAGAAAAAGCACTCACAATTTGAAAGAGTACATTTTCTTTCATCACCAGGTGTTCTTTCTAATATAAATGACCAAGATGATGTTTCCATAACATAGCTTGAGGTGCTCTGGAGATTAAAACTACCAAAACAGATCTATTAAATTTTTCATAGAGAGGGTCCACAAGGGATAATAAGCCAATATTTCTTGTCCCATATTCCAGATGTTTTATGTAATTCTGCATCTTTCTAAACTAAATCGTACCTTCTCCAGAAAAAAAAAAAAAAATGTACTGTAGAGACTGAGATAAAAGGGCAGAGCTGTTGAAATGTTAATTTTACTATCTGCTGTTGAGGTCTGCTACCTTTTTGTATTTTTTTCCTACTCCCAGTTGCTCACTTCTGTTTTATGAATGTTGTGGTATTTCAGCTGTTTGAAGTTTAGAAAACTAGGAGCATGACTCTGACTTAACAGCACTGCACAGTATATGACAGTGTGATAGATGAGCTTTATCTTAATGATTCCCTCTTTCAACTTCAATGTATTAATAATTTAAACATTATTGTGATCAACAGAAATAATGAAAATAGTTTTTTCATGGCTTTTTGTGAATCTTTAAAATTATAGACAAATGACTGAGGAAGAAAATGATCAATGAAAACTACTCTGTTTCTTTCGTGTGTTTAGTCTTTCTTTCAGATTTTGTTTGTTGCCACAATCCCCTGTTAGGGGTTCAGAGCAAAACATTTCCAGAAACTTTACTTTCTCTTGGGCTTACATAGAGGAGTGTTAGCAGATTTACCCCTTCTGAGGTGATAGGCTTGAGAGAGATTTCTTGATTCTCCAGTAGCATATACTTGCTTAGTTAAAGGTCATGTTATTTGTATAACTGTGTACATTTACACATCTCTTTATAAAAAGAACACCCTTTCTTCATTTGGGGGTAATGTATTACTCTATAATGTATTCTGAGAAAGATGCTGTTTTTTATGACCATGTAAAATTTACCTAATTTAAACAAACCTTCTTTATGAGGTAAGAATTCTTATACTTTTTATATCTTATGCAGTATGTGAATATAACTGAGTTTATGTTTCTGAAATAGTTGATTTTTGCCTCACATCCATATCCTAGGTTTTTTACCAGCACGTTGTTCACAATTAAAAAGAGAAAAAAATAAAATAAAAGCAGCCACCTTGGTCATCTGAATCTAAATAGTAACTGATAGTGTCTAGTCTTTTTGTCAATTCGGTCACAAACCTCTAGAAATTGTTCCTTCATTCCCAATACTATTTAAGCAAAATCATTTACACTCAATGATTTCATTGAAGAAATACTAGGAAAACAGTCTTTCTATTTGTGTTAGGGCTGTTAGAGGAAACTATTTAATATATGATGTAATTTCTTCTGATCCCACAAAGCCATTTTATACAATCGCTTGGTTTCCCTTGCATTATGAAGATGGCAGTTCCATAAGTTGGAGACAGATGCATACATTGAGTTGGCCAAAAAGTTCATTCTAGGTTTTATAACATCTTATAGAAAAACCAGAACGGACTTTTTGGCCAACCCAATTTTATGATAGCATCTGTGTGTTGCTGGGGAAAAGTTGGAAAACGTGTGACCTGTGTGTATAAACACACCAAGGAAAATAGAAAAAAATATAGACTTTGTGTTGTGACAAAAAAAAAAAAAAATGAAGTGCCAAATGATGACATGTACATTTTCTTTGATTACACTTTGTGTCACCCAATTGAAAGTTTATCATATGCTCTCTTTAATTTGAACTTCAAATCCAAAAATCCAACTTTTTTTTTTTTTTTTTTTTCAAATTTGCTATCTTGGGTTGACATTTGCAACCTTTTGAGGAAAACAAGTCTGCCAAGTGTGTGTGTGTATGTGTGTATATATTAAGTATAAAACTTAGAGGCTCCTCTTAACCACTGAGATATAATTCTATAGTTAGTGGTGTTTGTTGGTATTACTTTTTTAGTTTAAAGTTACAAAAGTTAAATTTTGAAGTGCTAATTTTGCAATTAAAATGTCACTCCCTTGTGTTTGTACCCTCACTGTGTTAAAAACCACCCTATAGAATAAAACTCCTGTGATTTTAACTCTCTTGTAAGTATCATTGAAATTATATGACATTCAAGGATCTCTTAAATATACTATTTTGGATAGATTATCCTGTTTCATCAAATATTTGAATTTTAATTACCACCCATGTGTTCTAGGTCAGTCACTCAACCATGTCCAACTCTTTGCAACCCCAAAGGACTGTAGAACAATAGGCTTCCTGCCTTCGCTATCTCCCAGAGTTTGCTCAAACTCATATGCATTGAGTCGGTGATGCCATCCAACATCTCATCTTCTGTTGCCCCCTTCTCCTCCTGCCCTCAATTTTTCCCAGTATCAGGGCCTTTTTCAATGAGTCAGTTTTTCTCATCAGGTGGCCAAAGTATTGGAGCTTCGGTTTTAGCATCAGTGTTTCCAAAGAATATTCAGAGTTGATTTCCTTTAGGATTAACTGGTTTGATCACCTTGCTGTCCAAGGGACTCTAAATTTGAAAGCATCTACTCTTTAGCACTCAGCCTTCTTTATGGTCCATCTCTCACATCCGTATATGACTTATTTAAAAACCATAACTTTGATTAGACAGACCTGTGTCAGTAAAGTGATGTCTCTGTTTTTTAATATACTGTCTGGGTTGGTCATAGCTTTTCTTCCAAGGAGCAAGCATCTATTAATTTCATGGTGGCAGTCACTGTCCACAAAGATTTTTTGAACCCAATAAGATAAAATCTGTCACTATTTCCACTTTTCCCCTTCTATTTACCATGAAGTGATGGGATCAGATGCCATGATCTTAATTTTTTGAATGTTGAGTTTTAAGCCCGCTTTTTCACTCTCCTCTTTCACTCTCATCAAGACTCGGGTTTTTTTTTTTTTTTTTTTTTCCTGCCATTAGGGTGGTGTCATCTACATATCTGAGATTGTTGATATTTCTCCCAGCAACCTTGATTCCAGCTTGAACTTCATCAAACCTGGCATTTCACATGATGTACTCTGCATATAAGTTAAATAACCAAGGTGGCGATTTACAGCCTTGATGTAGTTCTTTTCCACTTGAACCATGTCTGGTTCTAAATGTTGCTTCTTGACCTGCATACAGATTTCTCAGGAGGCAGGTAAGGTGGTCTGGTATTCCCATCTCTTGAACAATTTTCCACAGTTTGTTGTGATCCACACAGGCAGAGGCTTTAGTGTAGTCAGTGAAGCATAAGTCGATGTTTTTCTGGAATTCCCTTGATTTTTCTATGATCCAGTGGATGTTGGCAATTTAATCTCTGATTTCTCTGTCTTTTCTAAGTACAGCTTGTACATCTGGGAGTTCTTGGTTCACATACTTTTGAAGCCTAGCTTGAAGGATTTTGATCATTACCTTTCTAGCATGTGAAATAAGTGGAATTGTGTGTAGTTTGAACTTTCTTTAGCATTGCCTTTCTTTGGGTTTGGAATGAAGACTGACACCCATACTTAATATCAAAAGTATCCTTAAAGATAATCTAAATGTTTCATGTATGGTATTTTAAACTTCTGTCTTTTCTTATAATTTCTCATGATTTAGAGAATAAATTGTGTCTTGAGTTGTTTTTAACTTACATGTGAGAAAGTTATAGATAATTACTTAACAAATAATCACATCCAGTGTCTTCTGTAACAATACCACTTTTATTGGTGTATTCCTTATTTTCTTCTTAAAATCAAATAAAGTTAAGATTGTTAAAACTTCCATGTTATTAGCAGCAGCCTAAATACTAATAAGCAGTGGTGAAGTTAAAAGTTAGAATATGATATAGAATATGCCTAAACTCAATTTTTCTAACTCATTTAAGATATCATCTTTAGATTGGTAAACAGATATCTGTAGGATTGTTTAACAAACTCTGTCAATATATCCAGGAAGAAAATGTCTCTACTGTATATGTCACATATTTAGAAATAATTTATTACTAAGAAAATCATACTAGTAGGTGTTGATGTTCCTTAACAACAATATAGTAATCACACAAAAAAATAGTCCATCTATCCATCAGTAAATTCCTTTTCTCTGATTCGGAGGAAAGCTTCTTTGTATTTTATTTTCTTGGTCTCATTTTTTTCTTCCTAACTCAAAGAACTAAAGAAAAATGTTCACTCCCTCATTAGTTTGCTAGGCCATTTTTCAGGAATCTTTTCCCATTCTTCACCTTTATGGTTTGCACCCTGACTGAATCAGCTGCCAGACCAACACTACCTTTTATAGTTTGCTCATAAACTTACCCAGCTGGCAGCAATTTTGACTGCTCAAAGGAATCACTGCCAAAGTCTACTAGATTCTTACAACTCTGATTATCAGGAATTTAGGGTTCTATTCCTGTCCTGGGACTTAACTTCCTTTTTGCTTTATTTTGTATCTTGATAAAATGGGTAACTAAGTCTTTTGAAGCTGTAAAATTCCTTGCCAGAGACTTTACATATATGCAAGGTGTTACTGCACACTAATTCACAAAGTTTTGTAACATGTTATTGCTATTACTTTAGTAACTTAAAGAGCCATCTTAAACTTAGGATCACTAACAAAAAACTTCCAATTTTTGACTATTTTGTTTTCTGAAATTCAGATCAGTAATCTTTCACTAGCTTTATTTTTTTTTTTTTTTTTCACCATTAGGACACAAACATTTATGTGTTTCACTAGTGGAAATAATTATACAGGTAATACAGCATAAGCTAAATCTCAGAATTATCTACAGTATTACATTATCACACATGATAGTATGCAAGTGAAAGAAAGTGAAAGTGTTAGTGGCTCAGTCAAGTGTGACTCTTTGTGACCCTGTGGACGTAGCCCACCAGGCTCCTTTGCCCATGGAATTTTCTAGGCAAGAATACTGGAATGGGTAGCCTGTCCCTTCTCCAGGGGATCTTCTCGACCCAGGCATTGAACCTGGGTCTCCTGCATTGCAGGCAAGTTCTTTACCGACTGAACAATTCTCAAATATCCCCAAATAAAATTCTTTTAAATATAGCTTAGTTCTAAGCATAGCCATTATACTTTAATTTCTTGAGTATAGGCTTTCCTAATCATTGGAGATTTTCATATTTTATCCTATCACATTTATAAAAACTTTTATTTGTAAAAAGTTTAGGAAAAACTCTAGTTAAATACCTAGAAGTTAGATAAATGCTTAAGTTAATTACGAGATCAGTGTTACACATTTTTAAGGCTTTGAATATCTGTGGTCAACTGGCTTCAAAATTTTACTGCTCATACAGCTTAATATATACATTTTGAATATGTCTGTTTCACCTCAAAGTTATTTCCCACCTACTGTAGCTATTCCTGTCAGATCAGATCAGATCAGATCAGATCAGTCGCTCAGTCATGTCCTATTCTTTGCGACCCCATGAACTGCAGCACACCAGACCTCCCTGTCCAGCACCAACTCCCGGAGTTCACTAAGACTCATGTCCATCAAGTCAGTGATGCCATCCAGCCATCTCATCCTCTGTCGTCCCCTTCTCCTCTTCCCCCAATCCCTCCCAACATCAGAGTCTTTTCCAATGAGTCTACTCTTCGCATGAGGTGACCAAAGTACTGGAGTTTCAGCTTTAGCATCATTCCTTCCAAAGAAATCCCAGGGCTGATCTCCTTCAGAATGGACTGGTTGGATCTCCTTGCAGTCCAAGGGACTCTCAAGAGTCTTCTCCAACACCACAGTTCAAATCATCAATTCTTCACCACTCAACTTTGTTCACAGTCCAACTCTCACATCCATACATGACCACAGGAGAAACTATAGCCTTGAGTAGGCAAACCTTTGTTGGCAAAGTAATGTCTCTGCTTTTGAATATGCTATCTAGGTTGGTCATAACTTTCCTTCCAAGGCGTAAGTGTCTTTTAATTTCATGGCTGCAGTCACCATCTGCAGTGACTTTGGAGCCCAGAAAAGTAAAGTCTGACACTGTTTCCCCTGTTTACCATCTATTTCCCATGAAGAGATGGGACCAGATGCCATGATCTTCGTTTTCTGAATGTTGAGCTTTAAGCCAACTTTTTCACTCTCCTCTTTCACTTTCATCAAGAGGCTTTTTAGTTCCTCTTCACTTTCTGCCATAAGTGTGGTGTCATCTGCATATCTGAGGTTATTAATATTTCTCCTGGCAATCTTGATTCCAGCTTGCATTTCTTCCAGTCCAGCGTTTACCCAAGAGGGTAGGTGTTGCAAGAGAGCATCAGAGGGCACACACACTGAAACCATACTCACAGAAAACTAGTCAATCTAATCACACTAGGACCACACCCTTGTCTAACTCAGTGAAACTAAGCCATGCCCATGGGACAACCCAAGATGGGCTGGTCATGGTGGAGAGATCTGACAGAATGTGGTCCACTGGAGAAGGGAATGGCAAACCACTTCAGTATTCTTGCCTTGAGAACCTCATGAACAGTATGAAACGGCAAAATGATAGGATACCGAAAGAGAAACTCCCCAGGTCAGTAGGTGCCCAATATGCCACTGGAGATCAGTGGAGAAATAACTTCATAAAGAATGAAGGGATGGAGCCAAAGCAAAAACAATACCCAGCTGTGGATGTGACTGGTGATAGAAGCAAGGTCAGATGCTGTAAAGACCAATATTGCATAGGAACCTGGAATGTCAGGTCCATGAATCAAGGCAAATTGGAAGTGGTCAAACAGGAGATGGCCAGAGTGAATGTTGACATTCTAGGAATCAGTAAACTGAAATGAACTGGAAGGGGTGAATTTAACTCAGATGACCATTATATCTACTACTGTGGGCAGGAATCCCTCAGAAGAAATTTAAGTAGCCATCATTATCAACAAAAGAGTCCTAAATGCAGTACTTGGATGCAATCTCAAAAATGACAGAATGATCTCTGTTCGTTTCCAAGGCAAACCATTCAATATCACAGTAATCCAAGTCTATGCCCCAACCAGTAACACTGAAGAAGCTGAAGTTGAACGGTTCTATGAAGACCTACAAGACCTTTTAGAACTAACACCCAAAAAAGATGTCCTTTTCTTTATAGGGGACTGGAATGCAAAAGTAGGAAGTCAAGAAACACCTGGAGTAACAGGCAAATTTGGCCTTGGAATACGGAATGAAGCAGGGCAAAGACTAATAGAGTTTTGCCAAGAAAATGCACTGGTCATAACAAACACCCTCTTCCAACAACACAGGAGAAGACTCTACACATGGACATCACCAGATGGTCAACACCAAAATCAGATCGATTATATTCTTTGCAGCCAAAGATGGAGAAGCTCTATACAGTCGGCAAAAACAAGACCAGGAGCTAACTGTGGCTCAGACCATGAAATCCTTATTGCCAAATTCAGACTTAAATTGAAGAAAGTAGGGAAAACCACTAGACCATTCAGGTATGACCTAAATCAAATCCCTTATGATTATACAGTGGAAGTGAGAAATGGATTTAAGGGCCTAGATCTGATAGAGTGCCTGATGAACTATGGCATGAGGTTTGTGACATTGTACAGGAGACAGGGATCAAGACCATCTGCATGGAAAAGAAGTGCAAAAAAGCAAAATGACTGTCTGGGGTGGCCTTTAAAATAGCTATGAAAAGAAGAGAAGCAAAAAGCAAAAGGAGAAAAGGAAAGATATAAACATCTGAATGCAGAGTTCCAAAGAATAGCAAGATGAGATAAGAAAGCATTCCTCAGTGATCAATGCAAAGAAATAGAGGAAAACAACAGAATGGAAAAGACTAGAGATCTCTTCAAGAAAATCAGAGATACCAAAGGAACATTTCATGCAAAGATGGGCTCGATAAAGGACAGAAATGGTATGGACCTCACAGAAGCAGAAGATATTAAGAAGAGATGGCAAGAATACACAGAAGAATTGTACAAAAAAGATCTTCACGACCCAGATAATCACGATGGTGTGATCACTCACCTAGAGCCAGACATCCTGGAATGTGAAGTCAAGTGGGCCTTAGAAAGCATCACTATGAACAAAGCTAGTGGAGGTGATGGAATTCCAGTTGAGCTATTCCAAATCCTGAAAGATGATGCTGTGAAAGTGCTGCACTCAAGATGCCAGCAAATTTGGAAAACTTAGCAGTGGCCACAGGACTGGAAAAGGTCAGTTTTCATCCCAATCCCAAAGAAAGGCAATGCCAAAGAATGTTCAAACTATCACACAATTGCATTCATCTCACATGCTAGTAAAGTAATGCTTAAAATTCTCCAAGCCAGGCTTCAGCAATATGTGAACCGTGAACTTCCTGATGTTCAAGCTGGTTTTAGAAAAGGCAGAGGAACCAGAGATCAAATTGCCAACATCTGCTGGATCATGGAAAAAGCAAGAGAGTTCCAGAAAAACATCTATTTCTGCTTTATTGACTATGCCAAAGCCTTTGACTGTGTGGATCACAATAAACTGTGGAAAATTCTGAAAGAGATGGGAATACCAGACCACCTGATCTGCCTCTTGAGAAATTTGTATACATGTCAGGAAGCAACAGTTTATTTAACTTATATTCCTGTCAAGAGTTTGTCTACTCAGTAGTTCCCTGTTTGTAATTACGTTACTTCATCCTCCTTATTCCAGCATTGAAGATAAACTCTAAGGAAATAAAAAAGAATTTACAGAGAAATAATTAATGGTTATATGATAATTAACTATGCAATCACTATGTTTTATTAATTTCAGCTTCTCATATTTGACCGATTTATTTGAAGAGAATTTTACTATATTCTTACACTCTTCAGAGAAATGTTCAGTATAAAATGCTTGAAGTACTGATAACTGAATTTAGATGGTATTGATTATCTTAAAAAATAACTTATCAAGCACTAACTTTATCATCCCTGAACTGTAAGTTGGGATTATCAAATATTTTTTAAATGTTATCATTAGAACCAACATTATCCATATGTACTCTGTTTAGTTCTTTGTGGCATATCAAACATGTCCCATAATTATAACACATTTTATTCTCAGCAGTTTTTGAGGGATCATTCTGTATACATTTTCCCTTGCCACTTGCTTCCTTGAAGCTTTTTGAAACTTGCTTAATTGATCCAGATATTTAGGGACATAGTTGTTAATAAATATTCAGTCATTCCTATTCCAAGTTCAGCACATTTTCCGTTCTGTCTGAATTACTGCTTATTTATATGCGATTAAGGGGTGAAAAAACACAAAAGTGGGAGAGAACAAAATGAGTAAATTAAGAGCAGAAGAAAAGGGAATTAGAGTTAGCCTCACAGTGTTAAGTGACCTACCTGCTGAGGTCATCTAATAAATGTTACATAGAAATGGAAACTAGTAATGATTAATATTATGCCATATTTTTTTTATATTTACTGGACAATTCATGCTTAAAAAGATTGTTCTTTACTGAATGGTGACATACAATTTGTATATGTACTTCTCTCACGTTAGGGCCTCTGTGCTGTTACCTTAAATGTGCTTCCTCAAGATATCTGCATGGCTAACTCCTTTGCTTTCTTTAAATGTTTACTCACATGTCGCCTGTATGCAACTGCCTGATCATTTTATTTAAAAATGCAATAAACTCTCTCCCCTGGTCATGTCCAGCTTTGTCTACTCTGTCCATTAACATTCTATGTAATTTTCTCTTTTATTATGTTTGTTTTCAATCATTGCTGACTAGAATATAAGCCTCATGAAGGCAGGGATTTTTGCAAATTGGTTTTTTATTGTCTGTCTCTCCCCCACGAATACAAGCTAATAATGGCAGGGTTTTTTGTCTGCTTCATTCATTAACAAGGTCTAAGTGTTTAGGACATTACCTGGCATATGATTCCCATCATTACTTGTTTATCAGATGGAGTACAGGGTATAGTTTGATAGACAAGAACTATAAAACATGGTAATCCCTGAGATACAGTCTGCCATCAGCCTGCTGCATTTGTGATTTTCAGCTTCAATTCTGTGATACTCTTATGAATGTCTAAGTTTATGACAAAGGTAGGGGTAGTGGGGAAATGTTATGCCCACTTAAAAAGGTTTGTAGCTGTGGTCTATACTTTGTTGTAGCCAATGTCATGCTACAAAGATATTAACTTTAGCACAGCACCCAACAGCAAGAGCCATGACTCTCCATTGAATGCCAACATATTGGTTGGAAAGTATAGTATGGTACAACTTTACTCTTCATTTGGGACATTTTTATATTGTATCAGTGCACTGTGCACTGTTTCAGTTGATCAGTGTTCCAAATGTAAGCCAGGATTTAGTGCCAGGTGGCATGCCTGAGACACATAAAGATTTTATGGATAACAGATGTAGAGAAATGTAGGGACTTCTCATATTTACTGTAGACATATTTCCTTAAGAGATACTTGGAGTATTTATTCTTTTAATCACTACTTATGCAAATGAAGTTTTCACCTAAATATAGGACCTCCTAATTCCAATTGAATCTTTATGAACTAAATAGAAACTGTTAACATTGGGGCTTACAATAAAGGTAAAGGTAAATAATCATTTTTCCCCAATCTCTTTTATATTGCTTTGTATAAAGAGAAATTTTTAAAAATGACATTAAAAGATACAAATTAATTTAATGGACCTTCACAAATTCAAGCACACACACCCAAACACATTCCGTTTTTTTTGTGTATTCTTTTTTCACCACCTTTTCCCCTTGCATTCTGTTAAGAATCTACTCCGTTTGTAAAAGGAGCACATTTTAAAAATAATTGTATAAACAGGGAAATGGATTAAAAGTAGAAATATTTAAAGTTGTATTACTTTACAATGAAGACAATTTGTTTTGACAAAAAATACAAAAACAATGTTTTAAAAAATTTCTTCTTTCTAAAATAGAAATACTAAAAATACTGTATTGTAGCAGTTTCAAATTGAAAGAATGCATTGCAATACTGCTGTTAAATTGTATACTTTTCTCAAAATATTTCAATAAAAATAAACAGTAATGAAGCTCTATGTGTCCCAAATAAGATATTATTTTAAAATTGTATAGACTGGTGACAGCCAGTTTTATTAAGTGAACAGATTCCATATGTCACATTAGGAAAATCATTTTTTTATTTTGATAGTTGTATATTATGATGAATAATTTTGTAATGTACCTTTATGTCTGAAGTTATTTTTTTGTTATTTTATATACAGCTTAAGATTATTTAGTCTGCAAATGCTTAAACTAAAACTTCTTTCAAGGTAGTGACTAACGGTTATTTTCAAAGTAGAGGCTCAGTCTGTGAAGGCATTCCTTAATACTTTTTCTTTCTTTCTTTCTGGCATTAAGAACTTGATCATGTTCATGTTCAGAGTTCCTTTAGTGTTCCTAGCATGGCTGTTGAAATCTGTACTTCAAATGATCTCATTGTAATGCCTGTATTTCATTAATGACTGATTTTGTCTAAGGCTTGGGAGTGAAATATTTTTCAAATGACACCACCCAAAATGAGTATAGTGTACCAGCTGCAAAAACCACAAACTGTCTGATTTTGTGGCTTTGGATGGTGAGAAAAGTTCAATTGCTTAAAGTAAAGCTTATATCTGTATTATACCACATGGAAGTGGTACTACTGTAGACTTTAGACAAATGTCGAAAATATTATATTCTCATCAGTAGCCTTGTTTCAACTAAAGATGAGCAATGTGCTTATGTTGTATTTGCCTAAGAATCCCAGTGTACCTTTTTAACATTTGGCTGC
Source organism: Tragelaphus eurycerus (assembly GCA_935064755.1). NCBI lineage: Eukaryota > Metazoa > Chordata > Mammalia > Artiodactyla > Bovidae > Tragelaphus > Tragelaphus eurycerus. Next base: position 43,570,975 of record CAKXYN010000002.1, read on the forward strand.
ATAATTATGGGTTTTATATTATTATTATAAATACCAACTTAAGGTTGATCAAAGAAAGAGAAAAAAAATGACCATCCATAGGTTTATAATAAAATTTTAAATGATTTTAAGTTTACCTATAGCTACACAGTGTTCCTTTTATGAAATTTTAAGCAACTGTAGCCATGTAAAAATCCTAGAAATTGCAAATTATAAATTTTGTATTAGTTTTATAAATTACTTTGATCTTGAGTACTTTTAAATCAGTTAATTTATAAATATTATAGAATAAACTTAATTTTAAAATAAATGAAAAGACTTATATATGGCCTGGGTCCTAATAAAACTATGATCTTGCCTTGATAACATTAATTTAAACCATGTAATAATAGTTCATAAGTGTTGATTATAGAAAATAACATTAAGATCTCCCTGATCTGTTAACAATTTATATATAACCAAATTATAGAGTACTTTTTTTTTCCTGGATGTGTCTACTAGGTTTTCTTTGAAGAACCAATCTATTATATATACATGAATATATAAATAATATTTATATATATACACAGAGGCACATATTTATATATTAAATATTTTACTATATATCACATTTACATTAAATATTTTAATGTAGCATACATTTATTTTAATCTATAAAGATTAAATATTTTATTAAAATATATACATATATATGTATATATATGTTGTTTATGGTAAGAAAACTGTAGGACGTAGTCATGTTGATTCTTTGCAAATCACTGCAGATGGTGATTGCAGCCATGAAATTAAAAGACGCTTACTCCTTGAAAGAAAGGTTATGATCAACCTAGATAGCTTACTGAAAAGCAGAGACATTACTTAGCCAGCAAAGATCTGTCTAGTCAAGGCTATGGTTTTTCCAGTGGTCATGTATGGATGCGAGGGTTGGACTGTGAAGAAGGCTGAGCACCGAAGAATTGATGCTTTTGAACTGTGGTGTTGGAGAAGACTCTTGAGAGTCCCTTGGCCTGCAAGGAGATCCAACCTGGGTGTTCTAAAGGAGATCAGTTCTGGATGTTCTTTGGAAGAAATGATGCTAAAGCTGAAACTCCAGTACTTTGGCCACCTCATGCGAAGAGTTGACTCATTGGAAAAATCTCTGATGCTGGGAGGGCTTGGGGGCAGGAGGAGAAGGGGACGACAGAGGATGAGATGGCTCTTTGGCATCACTGACTTGATGGACGTGAGTTTGAGTGAACTCCAGGAGTTGGTGATGGACAGGGAGGCCTGGTGTGCTACGATTCATGCAGTCCAAAGAGTCGGACATGACTGAACGACTGAACTGAACTGAGCTGAACTCTCTTAATAACTTTGCCATCTCAGTTTATTTCTAATCAACTGGTTGTTAACGCTATCACCCTCACCAGTTTCACAGTGCAGCAACAATTCCAACCTTCATTGACATTTGACTTTCAGACAGAAGATATTGTAGCAAAAGGAAGACTTAGAAAGTTTCCCCAAGAAACAGATATTTATTTTTGGAAAATACCTGACAAACTTATGTGAACATTTTGGACATTGAAAATATATAAGATTAATAAAATAAACTTTGTTAATTGCTGTAGTGCTGATTGAAAACACAATCATTTGTGGGGAAATAAATTAACAGAAGAGATGTTGAGGTTAATTAAATGGCATAGGATAAGGAATTTGTCAGAGATTATTAATCTCTGTTAGAATAAAATCAGGACTTTCTTGACACCCCATTCTTATTTGGTTAATATAAAATAAGTAGTATGTTGATGCACATTTAAGAAAAATCCTGCCGATTAGAAAGTGGATTTGCAGATAAATTTAATGAGAAGAGATAACTTTAAAGACACTTCAAAACATAACAAAAATTTTAAAAAGTTATTAGTGGAGGAAGGAATCTGTTAAAAAGCCTTAACATTTATGGATAATCTGACTATACAAAAACCCCTTTACTTTTTTTCACTTTATTATTAATATTTTTATTATTTATGTAAATATCTTGTTAATAGGACAAGATTTTTAACATAACCATTGTATTAAATGGTTATGTGGTTTCTGATAGTTAATACAAGAGTTGTATAGCAAGAATTATTAAGAATTATCTAATTACCTTCAGCACCTTTGATAAATCAAAACCTGCAAGTGAAAGTTTAAAAATTAGGTCCCGATTACAGAAGTATGATTTTTTCTATATCACTGACTAATCTAAACTCATCATTCTTTGTCTTTTTTTCTTTATACTTTACTATGTTTTCTGTACCTTGATTGATTAATTTATATTTACTCCCCATGCTTATCTTTTTCCTTTTAGGGTTCCCCCTGCTACTTTGTTCATATTTTTCTCCTCCAGATGTTTAAGGCATGCTTCTTCATATCATTAAAATTGATGTCCTTATACATTTCCTTCTTATATTTTTCTATCCATGTAATTTTCTCCTTTTATATATATACATATATATATATATTTTTTTTTTTTTTTTTAATTCATGCTTCTGGTTCTCTCTCTCTTTCACTGTGTTCTGCTAGGAGCTTTAGTAAGTCAAAACTTATTTGTAAATTTCTCACATGTCTGTACTGCAGCTTGGTATCAGCTGTTTCTGGTTTCTCTTGTAAAGCCTGGTCTTATGGAAAGAATACTGGCTAGAATCCAAAAGACATGGGATTGAGTGCAACTCTGGCCGAAGCTTTCTTATCTATAAAATGAGAAGATCAGAATAAAACAGACTGAATTTCCTTACAGCTCTAAAATTCTATGAAGTGTTCTTAAGCATATGGAGCCAGGAAGACTGGAATTTTTACCTTTGAGAGAGACAAGGATGATTTTGCAAGGGCCACAACATTCGACAGTACCTTATCCTGGGGCAGTCTCCAGGCCAAAGTCAGGGAACAAACCAAGCATCAGTTTACAGGTACCTAACACCTTGCCTCAGTTTTTCCTGAATGTCTAATGAACTGAATGTACTCATGCTAGGGCCAGAATTGGTTAGCACTATAAGGACCCAAATACATTTCACAGTTAGACTTTAAGATTATAGTTGTGAACCATATCTAGAGAGTCATTGATATAGATCATACAGGGTAGATTTAGAGTTCCAGAGAGACCCATTTGTTCCTATCTGAATAATGCATTTTACAATGAAATATTATTATAAATATAATAATTTCAGACACTTCTCTTGTCCCAACAGTTTTATGGCTTTACAAGTTTTTTTCCATATTCCTTGAAAGCACCTTCAACCAACTGTAGACCTCCGATGTAATTCAGAGAGATTTGGAGCAAATGTTAACTGATTTTTCATAACCAAGGCATTTTAGTAAAAGTTCTCCTAGTGCATGAAAGCTGGTTTTTGTGGTTTTTTTTTTGGATAGTAGGAATGTATAGGATTATGTAGTAATATTCAAAGGATAAAGCATTAACAGTATTATGAGATAGAAATTATCATTTCTATTTTGGCGATATGGACAATGGGACATAAAGGCAAGCCAGTGAAGGGTGGGGCAGGAAGCTTTCTAGAGCCTACATTCTTAACTCCTTTGCTATCTTTCTATGTTATAAAACAAACAATTTCATATTTATCCTTTACCTTATCTTCATTTTTGGTAGAATGTACTTTGAATGTATGATATTTAAAATATCATAAAATTAATGTTCTACTATTTGAAGAACAATGGAATTTTACTTGACATACTTTTATTGTTATATTTACTTTACAAAAAGAAGTGTTATTTTTGCCTGAGATCATCATTCATATTTTAGCATGTTTTATAGTCAATTAAATATGAAAATAGAAGAAATAATAATTTATGGAAATGCATACTAGTAAGGATGGCGTTTATTAATTAAGTCAATTAGTGTCTAAAATACTACGTTAATCCAATTTGTTACACTTTTAATGTTTCTGAATCATAAAATAATTGCATAATTATGAATTACACATTTATTAAAGTGATTTCAAAGGATGACCATAGTTGACTTGTAGGATATCTCTTCGGGAAATTCTGTGAAACTGAATCCCTGACTTACAGAGAAAATGGCTAAAATATTATATCACTAGTTCAGTCACTCATTAGTGTCTGCCTCTTTGTGACCCCATGGACTGCAGTACACCAGGCTTCCATGTCCATGACCAACTCCCAAAGCTTGCTGAAACTTGTGTCCATAAGGCAGTGATGCCATCCAACCATCTCATCCTCTGTTGTCCCTTTCTCCTGTTTTCAAGCTTTCCCAGCATCAGAGTCTTTTCCAGTGTCAGTTCTTTGCATCAAGTGGCCAAAGTATTGGAGTTTCAGTTTCAGTATCAGTTCCTCCAATGAATATTCAGGACTGATTTCCTTTAGAATTGACTGGTTGGATCTCCTTACAGTCCAAGGAACTCTCAAGACTCTTCTCCAACACCACAGTTCAAAAGCATCAATTCTTTGTCACTCAGCTTTCTTTATAGTTCAACTCTTACATCCATACAAGACTATTGGAAAAACCATAACTTTGACTAGATGGAACATTATCAGCAAAGCAATATGTCTCTGCTTTTTAATACGCTGTCTAGGTTTGTCATAGATTTTCTTCCAAGGAGCAAGTGTCTCTAATTTCATGGCTGCAGGAACCATCTGCAGGGATTTTGGAGCCCAAGAAAATAAAGTGTGTCACTGTTTCCACTGTTCTTGATCTATTTGTCATGGAGTGATGGAACTGGATGCCATGATCTTAGTTTTTTGAATGTTGAGTTTTAAGCCAACTTTTTCACTCTCTTCTTTCACTTTCATCAAGAGGCTCTTTAGTTCCTCTTCACTTTCTGACATAAGGGTGGTGTCATCTGCATGTCTGAGGTTATTGGTATTTCTCCCGCAATCTTGATTCCATCTTGTGCTTCATCCAGCCCAGGATTTTGCATGATGTACACTGCATAGAAGTTAAATAAGCAGGGTGACAATATTTAGCCTTGATGTACTCCTTTCCCAATTTGGAACCAGTCTGTTGTTCCATGTCTGGTTCTATTTACCTTTTTTCATGGACCTAACTTTCCAGGTTCCTATGCAAATTGCTCTTTGAGCATCAATCTTTACTTCAATCACCAGTCACATCCTCAACTGGGTGCTGTTTTCACTTTGGCTCCATCTCTTCATTTTTTCTGTATGTCTTTCTCTACTCTTCTCCAGTAGGATATTGGGCTTATACCAACCTGGGGAGTTCATCTTTCAGTGTCCTATCTTTTTGCCTTTTCATACAAGAATACTGAAATGGTTTGCCATTCCCTTCTCCAGTGGACCACATTTTGTAAGAACTCTCCACCATGACCCATCCGTCTTGGGTGGCCCTACATGGCATGGCTTATAGTTTCATTGAGTTAGACAAGGCTGTGGTCCATGTGATCAGTTTGATTAGTTTTCTGTGATTTTCATTCTTTCTGCCCTTGAGACATAAGCATAAGAGGCTTATGGAAGTTTCCTCTTGGGAGAGACTGTGGGGGAAACTGGGTCTTGTTGTGATGGGTGGGGCCCTGCTCAGTATATCTTTAATCAGATTTTCTGTTGATTGTCAGGGCTCTGGGCTCTGTTCCCTCCCTGTTGTTTGACCTGAGACCAAACTATGGTGGAGTTAATGAAATAATGGTGACCTCCTTCAAAAGGTCCTGTGTACACACTGTTGCATTCAGTGCCCCCAACCCTGCAATAGGCCACTGCTGACCCACACCTCCACCAGAGACTCTTAGACACTCACAGCCAAGTCTGGGTCTCTTGTGGGGTTACTGCTCCTTTCTCCTGGGTCCTGGTGCACACAAGGTTTTGTTTGTACCCTCCAAGAGTCTGTTTCCTCAGTCCTGTGTAAGTTCTGTAATCAAATCATATCACTAAGGATCTGTGTAATACCCCATATCAAGAAATAAACAATACCTGTCTGGAAATTATCTGCATGTAAGTATATCTTGAATGAATAAAAGATAGTCATTATCACTCAAAATTTACGTATTATATTGATGTTTTTAAGCACCTAGTTCCTGATGCTGTTTTTTAAATACAATCCCATAACATTCTTCTTGTATGAATCAGTGTATACCTCATTGAATGTCATTTACAGTGTACTACTAATGCCATTCAGAATGAAACTGGCCATGGTCCTTGATTAAACCCTCTCATGAGAGTCCAAGCCACTGTTCAGGAGTCCCTGAATATATAATTGTCTCTAATTCCAGAGACAGGGACAAGTAAGAAGGTAAAAATAAATTTTTTTCATACTTTTTAACAGCTTTCTTGAAGGATGACTGACATAAACAGTATATATTTAAATATACAAATTTGGGAAGTCTTTATGAGACAACAAACATCATCACCATCAAGATAACAAACACATCTGACAAATGCTAGATTTCTTCCTATATCCCTTTTGTGTTCCCTCCCTTTCACCTGTCCCTGCCTCTACATTTTATGCAGACAGACACCGATTTTCTTTGTCACCATTTCTTTGTCTTTTTTTTTAATTTCTTTTTTTAACCATTTATCATTTATTTATTATTATTATTATTTTTACTTAACAATATAAACGGAATCCTATCTTGTATGCTCTTGTCTGCTGTTTTTCTCCCAGATTATTTTGAGGTGCATCCATGTATTTTTCCGTTGTTCATTCCTTTTTATTGTTGAATAAGCTTCCATTTCATACACTGTGCAGTTGATCATTTCACTTCTTAATGGGCACTTGGGTTATTTACAGATTTTGGCTGTTAAGCATTAAGCTGCTATTTAGCATTCATGTTCAAGTCTTAAGGTAAAACAGAGATTTTCATTTCTCTTAGGTAATGTTGCAGGAAGATGGACCCCTTCCAAGGCCTGAAACTGGGCTCTTGTCTAACACTCGGAAATGAATTGTCCGAGGAGACATATGTGCTGACAAAGCAAGAGATTTTATTGGTAAAGGGCACCTGGGTGGAGAGCAGTAGGGTAAAGGAACCCAGAAGAACTGCTCTGCCGCGTGGCTCTCAGTCTCGGGTTTTATGGTGATGGAATTGGTTTCCGGGTGGTCTTTGGCCAATCACTCTAATTCAGAGTCTTTCCTGGTGGTGCACGCATCGCTCAGCCAAGATGGATGCTAGTGAGAGGAATTCTTGGAAGTGGACGGACACGCGATGTCTCCTTTAGACCTTTCCCAAACTCTTCTGGTTGGTGATGGCTTATTAGTTCCGTATTCCTTATCAGGATCTCCTGTCATAAAAAACTCATGCAAATGGTTACTATGGTGCCTGGCCAGGGTGGGCGGTTTCAATCAGTATGTTTCCCCTAACAGTAATACTTAGAAGTGGAATGGCTGGATCACATACATATTTAACTTTTTTTAAAAAAAATGCTAAGCTGTTTTTCAAGCTGGTTGTACAGTTTTACATTCCTATCAACATTGGATGGGAATTCCAGTTACTCTAACCCTTGCTAACACTTGGCATGATTTGTATTTAATTTAAGCTATTTAAATAGGTGCATAGTATTATCTCACTGCAGTTTTAATTTTCAGTTTCTTACTAATTAATTATATTGAGCATATTTCATAGGTTTATTTCTCTCTTTGATGAAGTATATCCTCAAATATCCAGTCCATTTTTGAAAGGATTTATGAAAAGCAATAAGGACTCTTGTGTTGATAGATACAGTCCTTGTCTAGAGAGCTGGTGTGGGTTATCCTCTACAGCTTACTTAATTGTGTTGAAAATATTCATAAAATTATACCCATGCTTTATTTTTTTTCTTGATCATACAGTGATCACTTTGCTGTTTACTTGAAACTAATAACAACATTGCAAATTATCTGTACTATAATATTAAAAAGATGTAGGAAAGCTTTGCACTTTCTTTAGTAAGACCTCACAAGTGATCAGGGCTACTTCTGAAACTTTGTTTTAAAGAGATAACTCATTTTATGAAACCCACTCCTTCTTGAAGGCTTGGGTCATTCGACTGTATCACATTGTACCTTTCCTCTCCAGTGTCATCTGCTGATCTGGTGGTCACTGCTCACATTGAGTGAATAACTTGGTACAGAACTCTCCTCCCTATTCCACATCTCACAGAGTCACAAGAGTGTAGAGTTTTCCTCTCCACAACATATCTCATCATCATATTTGGCATTTTTTTTAAACTGTTATTTTCTTAAATTGAACTGTAGTTGATTTACAGTATTACACTGAGTGATTTGTGAGTTGATGTATATGACCTATCTCACACAGTAGCTTTACTGTCTCTTGACTAGTCCACGTAGTCTTGATTTTTGCTCTACTTTAACAACTCGCTCCTGTTGTCACATTTTAAACTTTGACATTATCTGAAACAGTTTCACTCTCCAAATCAAAAATCCAGTATTTCACTTTCTGACCATTGCCATATCTAATCAAATCTTTTACTTCCTACTTCCACTGCATATCCTTTTTTTCATATTGACTCCCTGTTCTCATTCATCCTTTTGCTATACTGGTTGGCAAAATGCCAGTATCAGTGAAGCAGCACCTACCAAGACTGTGCTTTCTCCCCATCCCCACCTCAGACTGTCAAAGGGAACAAATAAGCTTAAATTGCTCTCATCTTAAAAACAATGGTCTCCCTGGATCCTGTGGGTAATATCCCAATTCTCTTTTATTCTCTTCAAATCCAAGTTTCTAAATGCTCCATTTCTTCTTTTTCCTCCTTTGTATTATGTTTTTTTAAAGGAGTTAAAAATCTCCCTGAATACCTGCTCAGTTGTTTTTAATCCATTAAAAGTTCTGAAATTGCATATTCATGAAAAATATACAAATGATATCTCATAGTTATTTTTTTAACATGGGATATTTTGAAAAAGCATATGTTGAGATACTATGTGTAATCATAGTTTTTATATTTTTTATTTAATGGAAGTTAACAATTATTTTCATATATGTAAATAAATGAACATCATTATTGCTTTCCCTATCACCCTTTGAAATTCTGAATTGTATTCTTTAGGAAAATGAATAAGTCACCCATCTATAATTATTTTATAAGACATGATGTATCTGTAAGTAACCTTCTAACTTTTGTTCTCTATGTTTTTAAGTATTACACAGGTGAAAAAATACTTTTTTGTCCTCAAAAGCAGTGCTCCCTCCCCTTCTAGGATTTAGGGAAATAAAAATAATAGGCACTCTTTCAGAAACAAGCCAAACTACTGGGGAACTGAGCATTTAGCCTGACCTGTGTGGGCCCCTCTGTGGAGTCCACAAGTACCAGGCTAGTTTGGCCACCATAGGTGGTTCAGGTCTGGAATGAGATCAAACTTAACTCTCACTTTGATTTACCTATCCCATGGGGAGGCTGAGCTACTTTGGGCTTTTAGGCTTAGGGCCTGTTCTATAAAGGTACCAGAATATCCAGTAACCATATGTGTGGTGTTTACCTTTGTTCTGCAGGAGCGGAAATAAAGAATTCATATTTTTAATAATACACTTAGGTCAGAGTTATTTCTCTGAAGACTTTTCCTGTTTTTCTATGGCTCAGATGAGATTCTTTTGGAATGTAATGAAGACTGCATTAGGACTTTTGGTGAACTGAAACATGCCCCAGAGCTGATTATTTGTAGCAAGTCATTTATATCATTAAAAAAAAAAAAAAAATCACTAACCTTTGATCACGTGCATCATCTGGGAAACAAACTAAACTTTGTGTATCTGTATGGAGCAAATGCTGTAGCCTGTTGAAGGTGATGGCCAAATCTAGATGAGGCAAGTGATGAATAGTATTGTTTCTTACACCTGTGATAACAGTACCTCTGTACCCCGAAAAAAATCCCCTTTAAAGACCTGTTCTCCTATTCTCCTGGACTGTCTGCTTCTCTCACTTAGCCGCTAATATTTAATATGGATAATTGTTTTATATCTTGATCCTTCAGGTGCCAAAATCTTCAAGTGATATTTAACTCTGTTAAAACTACTTCTGTCCTCAATTGATGAATTTCTGACATTATTTCTTGCTATCATTTTTAATTAATCAGTTAATCCCATTGTTATCTTTATCACAATCATTACCTAATCAAGAGCCTCCATTGATTTTTATAGGACTAAATGGCTTTCCCCCTTTAAGAAACCCCAAAGCATAAAAAGTAGCCTGACTCTCTCATAGCAGTAAATAAATTAATCTGTAAATAAATCAATAAAATATATCTTCTAGCACTTGAAGTAGCTTCCAGTTCCAGTTAAGTAACTGATTTTAATCTTACCATGTATTTTCATACCGTCAATTTTGTGTGCTACATAGGTTGACTGAGTGATTAATCTGGGAAATAATTTTATGAAATGACTAATCATCTTGTTATAAACTACATGACATAAAGGACATTCTGTTAATTCAGGGTCAGGCCAGATGGTAAGGCAAGAAAGTGGCCTCTGTGTGGCTAAACTTGAAAATGTACAATTGAGAAATTAAATGAGGACTCCAGGAAATAGCACCTCTAAGAAATATTTCCAGGAAATAACACCTACTCAGTTAGAAAGCAAGGAATGATTGCCGGTTGCTATTAATGCAAGCATCATATGTGTAAATATTGGCAAGCTTTAAAGCTTGGGTTCAAAATCAAGGAAAGCTTTGTGAGCACCACATGTTATTGCAGATTTCTTAAATGGTGTCAGTGAGAGTAATAGAGAAATATTTTTATCAATTCAACTAATAAAACAGATGCATCCTTCTAATATTTTTGTCAAAGCTGAATAATGATAGTTGTGATTGAAAATAATAACAGGACACTTGTTGACATAATATAGACATAGATTTATTAAATTATATTCATGATTGAATGAAAGATTATCCATCTAGAAACCAAGGAAAATGGGGCCAGTCCATAGTGTTCACTCAAACATTTTCCTCAGCTTAAGGCCTCTGATATTTATCTGTATGACATGGGAACAGGTTAATTTTTGCCCACGAAGAACACATTTCAAGCAATTGTGGATAAGAGAAGAATCAGAATTAAGAAGCCTCCAATCTTAGTGAACAGAATTTCTTGGAAGAAGTACAAATGTACTATTTAGATTATTGCCTTTTTTCTAGTAACTTGACTAACTTTTAGGTTTCTTCTTGGATATTTGAAAACCTTTGTAAGACTGTAAGGCTGGAGTCTCATATGCTAGAATTTATCATCATAATACATGTGATTGAATATATTTGTGATGCTTAAGTTGTTCAAAGTAGCATCTTATCTTGAAAACATACTGTTCCTACATTAAATAATTGCAGACTGCTATCATGGCAACCCACTCCAGTATTCTTGCCTGGAGAATCCCATGGACAGAGGAACCTAGTGGGCTACAGTCCATGGGGTTGCAAGAGTCAGATACGACTGAGTGACTTTCACTACTACTACTATCACCTGGGGATAAATTTCAGCAATTTAGGAAATCCACTTCAAATGGCTAAAAAATAGAAATGGAGATTGATTGTTTTAACTAACTGGAAATTAAAAATTAGTTTGAGTGTTAAGATTGGTTTGCTTTATTAGTTCTGTGATGTCATTAAGCTTTTGTCTCCTTTGTCTACTATATCCACTTTCTCTTCACTCAAAGGACTACATAATTTTCTAGCCACATCTTAGAAGAGAAATAAGGAGTGATTTTGTTGCAGGAAAGGGGACCCCTTCCAGGGCCCAAAACTGAGCTCTTGTCTAACACTCGGAAATGAATTGTCCGAGGAGACACATGTGCTGACAAAGCAAGAGATTTTATTGGGAAAGGGCACCTGGGTGGAGAGCAGTAGGGTAAGGGAACCCAGGAGAACACCTCTGCCACATGGCTTGCAGTGATGGTGATGAGATTAGTTTCCGGGTTGTCTTTAGCCAATCATTGTGACTCAGAGTCCTTCCTGGTGGTGCAGGCCTTTTTCAGCCAAGATGGATGCCAGAGAGAAGGATTCTGGGAGGTGGTCGGACATGTGGTGTCTCCTTTTGACCTTTCCTGAACTCTTTTGGTTGATGGTGGCTTGTTAGTTCCGTGTTCCTTACCAGGACCTGCTGTCATAAAACAACTCATGCAAATGGTTACTATGGTGCCTGGCCAGGGTGGGCAGTTCAGTCAGTGTGCTTCCCCTAACAGTTTTTATAGCTTTTTCAGAAATTACAGAGCTTTTGTCTTGGAGGTCTCCAATAAATAGTTTCTCCAGTGTCAGTGAATAGAACTGGGTCATATGGCACCCATGGGAATTAGTTTCCAAATACATTGATTCTATAGGGTCTATATCTATGCTATCTACCCTGAACATATTTTTCAATATTTATTCCACCAGATATTCTGAGTAGCAGCAGTGCAGTTTGAATAATTAACATTTAAAGGTAGTTTCATTCTTCTTGCTTATAGCTGGTTAAGAAATTGTCATTTGTCCCAGATTTGTCAGTGATAAATGAGGAGAGGTTGGCTGGAGGCAACTAGGAATACTCTTTCTTTTAAGAGAAAGTGACAAGAAATGTGCCTCCCTCCCCACTTTCTTCTATTTCACTCCTACCTTCTCACCCTTTCTCCTTCCTTTCTATCCCTTTCAATGAAAAAAAAAAAAAAAGAAAGAAAAGAAAGAAGCATGTTGTCTTGATTTCTCCTGGCAGCCATCTTTTGATTGTGAGGAAAACTGTCGATAGGATATATCCAATGCTGCAAAGCTTTCGTGACTTATTGAGTCACTAAATCAAACTCATCGAACTACTTCTGAATTTCCTATTATATGAAAGTAAAATTCCTTCTTCCATAAATTAGGTTTTCTAATCCTCATAACCAAAAAAGTTCTAAGTAGTACAATATTTAAGCCAAAATATCAGTTATCAGAAAAATGAAAATTGATATTGGTAAGTTACCACAATATTTACTGTATAGCTTAAGATATAAAGAATATAATCATCTCTTAATTTTCCAAGCTAGTAGTGACAAGCAGAATAATGTGTAATTTTGTGTAATTTGCAAACCATTCAAAAGTCATTTTAATTTGGCTTTGGATAATAGTTGGTGTTCTATGCACAAAGGATTCCATATTCTCTGTGCTCTTAAAACTGAGCAGTGAAAATCTACTCTAGCTTTATTAAGAGGTGCTGGTAATTTTTGAATTTGTTTAGTCTTTTAATATCAGGCACACCTTGTTGGAGAAGGGCACCATCATTGTCAGCTGAGATAGAGTTGCCCCTCCTTCCTCTCTCTTCAGAGGCTTTTCTCTGCTTATGGACAGAGCAATGCTTTGGTTTCAAAGGATCTCCCATCAGAGGAATGTTAGGGAAATATGAATAAACATTAGGAATAGTACTCAAATCATGATCAAACTATATAACAAATTATATTTGGTGTTAAATGTCAATATGAAGTTGAAAGCACAATTTGCCTAGGATAATTAAGAATTGATTTCAGGTCCTTGTAAGAACATAGAGAAAAACATATAGGAAAATGCCTCATTGGACTAAATTCTTTCTAACAAGTATAGAAGGATGGTTGACACTATAAAAGGAGAAAGAATGTTTGAGATAGTTCCCATATTAAAATAAAGTTTGAAATGGTCAAGGAAAAAAATCCTGGTTATGGTTAGAAGCAGATTGTGTGCCTTAGGGAAAGTAGACTTCAAATATAAATTATTCAGCCAATAGTAATAGTAATAGTTCTATACCTAAGAGTGCTCAAATTATAAAATAATTATTTCAGTGGGAATAAAAAAAAACTACTTTTAAGAAAAAGAGAGTTGAAAATGATTTTTTTTCATAGACATTTTGGTTACAATTTTTAAAATAAGTCAGTGTGCATTTGCACAATTCAGCAAATTTAACATTTCATGACATCTAAGGATCTTATGGCACCCCACTCCAGTACTCTTGCCTGGAAAATCCCATGGATGGAGGAGCCTGGTAGGCTGCAGTCCATGGGGTCGCTAAGAGTAGGACACGACTGAACGACTTCCTTTTCACTTTTCACTTTCATGCATTGGAGAAGGAAATGGCAACCCACTCCAGTGTTCTTGCCTGGAGAATCCCAGGGGCGGGGGAGTCTGGTGGGCTTCCGTCTATGGGGTCGCACAGAGTTGGACACGACTGAAGCGACTTAGTAGCAGCAGCAGCAGCAAGGATCTTTTATTATTATATTTGACATTATCATTAATTCAAAATATCTTAAATATTATTAAAAATGTTTACAAAGTATGATGAAAAAGTAAAAGCTCACTCAAAAAAAGCATCTAAGTTGCTTATGGAATGCTTTTTTTCTAAGACTGGATTGCTAGCTCTTGATGAAGATTGAAAGGTAACCCAGAAGAGGCCATGTCATGCAAATAATACTTATAAGTCATTTATTAGTTTTTTAGTTGGAATACCTAAAGATTTAAGTGACTCCATAGCTAAAAATCCTAAAAGGGAACCATAAAATTTTAACAATATTGATATGATAAAACTCCGATGACCTGTGGGTTGGGATGAACAGAGTATAAATTAAAAAAAAAAAAAAGACAAATAGAAAAAAATCTGTGAACTTAGAGTAAATGTTTAATAGAAAATTAGGTCATAACCATGAGAAAATATCAGAGAAGATAAACTTGAGATTGATGTAAGGCTTACAAAAATGGGAAGGAAATTAAAATTGTTAGATCTTTTTGGAGCACTGTTCAAACTGGAAGATCAATGCATAAAATTTATTGCTTAGAATAAATGGTGAGATGTTAAAAGATTATGGTAAGAGAGTAGAGCTCAAGTCCTATTTTGCTTCTTTTCTTTTAAGGAGAGCAATTTGCAAAGGATAGAAAAAACAAATTACAGAGGAACTCTCAAGTGAGAGAGAATACTTAGACTTTAGTGTCTAGGGTCATGTAGAATGCAAATACTGAAACAGCTCATGCTTATCACAAAACTAAAATAGATAATACTTGAGATATCAAAAACAGGGAGAGTTTACATGATTAGAGTGAGCTCAAGGGACAAATTTTTAAAAGTAGAGAGGCTGGATATTCATAGAATTGTCCATATTGGTCCAGTGATTTTGTTAAATAAGTCGAAGTTGTGTGAACCTTTAAAATTGCTTGTATTACTAAAAACCATGTTTTTCACTAATAGTATGCTATTTAAAATCAAACTTGTTTTCTTTTTTGATAGAATACTTAGTGAAAGCTGTGAATATAATCAATCCTGATTATAGCAGATCTTTTGACAAAGTGAAAATATTTGTGTGAACAAGTTAGAGAAAAATATGCTATAGAATTAAATGGAGTGTGGCTGCCTGGATGATGACATTCAAGGATTACTTGTTAATTGATGGATGACAGCTAAAAGCAAGGTCCATGATTGACATGCTAGAGACCCTATCATTTTCAACATTTGTCACTGACTTTGAGTAAAGTATAGAAGACCTGACTATCAAATTTAAGGACAATGTAAGGTTGGATGGCAAAGTTAAAATAATCCTTATTCAGACATATATGTAGAGGGTCGTAGGCCAAAACAAAGTAAAATTTAATAGAAATTCATTCACCTTTTTTTTCTATCCTGTGTTCACTTATTAAGCATCTTATTTTATATGTAAAGCACTTGGTGGTGGTAGTGGTTTAGTTGCTAAGTCGTATCCGACTCTTGAGGCCCTATGGACTGTAGCCTGCCAGGTTCCCCTCTCCATGGGATTCTCCAGGCAAGAATACTGGAGTGGGTTGCCATTTCCTTCTCCAGCGGATCTTCCCAACCTAGGAATTGAACCCAGGTCTCCTGCATTGCAGGCTGATTCTTTACCAACTGAGCTACGAGAGAAAGCCATGTAAAGCACTTAGCTTATTGCTAAAAAGGCAAAACTGAATTAAGACATGTCCCTGTTTTAGAAGTGGGATTCCCAGGTGGCTCAGTGGTAAAGAGTCCACTTACCAATGCAGGAGACACCGATTCAGTCCTTGGGTTGGAAAAATCCCTTGAAGGGGGAAATAGCAACCCACTCCAGTATTCTTGCCTGGAGAGTCCCATGGCCAGAGGAGCCTGGAGGGTGACAGTCCATGCTGTCTCAAGGAACTGGACACGACTGAGCTAGCATGCGCATTTTAGAAGTACAGAGGAGAAGACATTTTAAGGAATAATTGTGATTAAATATAAACCTTGCTATAAATACATACAGTTGTTACGGAAGCACAGGTTTATGAATAAATGGATTGATTGGGAAGAACTAGGTATAGGTTTTTGGATGACTTATAAAATAGTAGACATGCTTAGTTTTAACCTTATGAGGGGAAAGATGAGTCAGTGACATAATGTGAGTGCCTTAAATGTAAATGTATTAAAATTAAAATGTTTAAACAAAGTAAATAGACCCTGTTGTATCCTTTTCTATGCTCACCTTTCAAAAGGATGTGACTAGAAATAAAAGAAGACAAACACAAAGATGTATATCCAAGAGGAGATGCCAACTAAATAAATTATTTCTAGTGTTAATAAGGAAATAGCATAAGAGTTGACTAAATTATGACTGTTCAGTTTTTCCATGTTACATATTTTATTCTTACTTGATCTTTTTTAAGGTTATACATTAATAGTGCTTATAATATTATCATAATATATCCTCTAGGTTAGAAGTTGCTTTTTTTCATGTCCCTTCCCCTGTTGTTGATGTGTATGTATGTGTATATATGTATTTCAAAGTGAAAGTGAAAGTTGCTCAATCATGTCCGACTCTTTGTGACCCCATGGATTATACAATCCGTGGAATTTTCCAGGCCAGATCCCTTCTCCAGGGGATCTTCCCAACCCAGGAATGGAACTGGGGTCTCCTGCGTTGCAGGCAGATTCTTTACCAGCTGAGCTATCAGGGAAGCCCATGTGTTTCAAAAGTAAAATTTAAAGCGACAATAAGAGAAAAACATAAATTTGTGATTGTTAAGGGGTAGATTTATTATTCCTACTTATAAGGGATACTTACTTGTATGTCTTTGATCATTTTCATTAAGAGTATTTTGTTAGAAGTTTATTAATTTGGATCCTTGCTCTTAAGAGACATTTTGATTTAAAGTTGACTTTTAACCAGTGGAATTAACTTTGGTTGAGTTAGCCTTAAGTACTTAATGTCTTTTTGGTGCTTATTCTCCCTTTCAATTTTATATTGATTTTGTTGTAATGACTGCAGCATTTAGTTTCATGAAATTTGTTCTCATAACAGAAATAAGAAATTTTATTTGAGAATGCAAAAATAAATGTTTCTCATATCAATGCATTGAAGTTTGTTGCTAGTGTTTCTGGTCTGCAAGGTATACATTTATTTTAATCAGTGACCAGTTAGCTCACATGGCTGTCCATATTGTTAATGAAGGAGAGGTCATGGGCTTCATCCTGGTGCAGGCCAGCAAACTTCTCTTTGTTATGTGGCATAGGATATGCCCCTCACCCCAGCCAGCTGGCTGGCAAATGTGTGCAGTTGGTGACAAGGAGAACTGGGTGAGACTGTGTAGATGGATTGGTGCAAATTCATCACCATAGCTAGGAAAATAACCCTGAGTGAATGTCTCCCTAATGGACAACACATGGTTGTTTATATTCAGTTGAACTGTAGATATATAGTTTGTCATTAGTCTTACTTACAGAAAATCTCACTTTTATTTAATAGGTAAAATACCTCCCTGCTTTAATTCTTTTGGATTAAATTTTTTAGCTATATTTTACAGATAGCTCACATTTTGTTTTCACATAATCTCTTACATGTAAAATTGAGTAGCTTTTTAGGACATTTGGGTTTTGCAACAGTCTTGTTTAGTTTTTTAAGACCATAGGCAAAAATCACACAAGCATTGATGATTTTGATAAGACTAAGTCATAAGTCAGTCTGTGATGAATATTAATGGTGAAAAAAAGTTAAATCAAGCACATAATCTTTGGCTACTATCATTTGGACATCTCTTCCTCTGCATTTATTAATATGATTTGGGTAAAAGAGTAAATTCAGTACTATCTTGGTTTTTGGAAGTCTGTGTGCTTTAACTGGCACAAATTAAATTAAGCTACTTACTACTTTCAAAAAGGGTACTTAATAATGTTGAGTAAGCTTTCAAACTCAGTTTACTTCAGCATACACTAATTACTCTCATCTAATCATGCTGTATCATGTAATTAATATGAACATAGCTAGGATCCACTTCTATTTTTTTTTTCTTTCTTCAGGCTGTCATACAAAACAGCATTGCATGTGTTTAAAAAAGTACAGTTTAACAAACCAAATCTAACTTTTCCTTTAAAAACATTGTATATTTCATTTGGTCATCTCAGATGTTTCATAAGAGGTGATCTTAGTATAAATGGATCCATTCTTTTTTAAAAATGGTAAGTTTAATTAAATACAGCCAAAACCTATTTTATTATTTCAGCCTAATTAATCATATATCAAAACCTTAGTTTTATAAAAAGTAGATTATAGAATATACACAGTGAATTTCTGTTAGGCTCAAAATGAGTCAAGTTTTGATTCTAATACAAAATGTGAAATAGAAATTTCATTATTTATATTTCACTGAATATCACTGAGTGACCAAATCATACAGACTTTTATACCACATTTATATGTGGTCTGTACCACATTTATATATTCACTGAGTACCACTATTGGTAAGGAAGTCTGAAAGCCATGGAATATATAATTAGCTGGGCTTTTCAGAAATTAAAGCTCTGCAGTTTTCATTGTATTAATTTTTAAATTGATATGACTTCTGTGTTTAGAGAATATTAATTTCTTTAGATCTCTAAAGGCTATTGTCAGACCTGGTCTGACAATAGCCATTTACTGAGATTTTAAGTTGTTTCCATCTAATTTTTACAATAGGTTATAGCACAGTACAGTTGATAGCAACTATTTGTGTACATTTCCTGTTTTTAATGTAGTATTAGAATGTCCCTATAGAAAGTGCTTGGTATTTCTCATACCTTATTTCCAAAAAAAAAAAAAAAGAGTTCTGTATTTTTTTCCATGGTTATTTGTTATAACACACACAAAATGAATATATTTAATTTCTCTCTCTTTTCTCTCTCTCCCTCTGTGTGTGTGTGTGAATTTAGAAATGTGCTACTAATCATTTTTCCCCAAATTCCTATTTTTATGAGTTTTAGAGTTTTTACAGTCAGTATGAATTCTTCTGTCAGAGTGCAGACCGACTGACAATACAATCATTTAAAAATCTAATTACTTTCACCTGTTTAAATAAGTGAAATTCATGCTGGAAAACGTGTGCAAACTGCCACGGGAAGTAGTTGAACTCCCACTCAAGGAAGGTTTTGCAGACATCTCTTTTTTTTTTTTTTTTTTTTTTGTCCCTTGAGGTGTTTATGTCCTTTTAAAAGTCTGTGTGGATTTGGTCTATAGCCACAGATTTGTGACTAAATGACTGTGTGATCGAAGCTACTAAACAGTAATAAGGCTTGGTAATAGCTGTTTGAGGTTTATTTCAAAAGCTTCATGTCTAATCTCATTAGTATACCTATGGGTACAAATGTTATTTTTCCCTCGTGTGTTCTAAACATAAAGGAAATAATAGATCATAATTAATGTACTAAAAAGGCACATTTTGCCTCTGTTTTTACTTTACAATGCATAGTTAGTTCACCTAAACCTAACAAATATGATTGTGTTTTCTCTTCCTTTTTGATTTTGTTGACTAAAAAGCTGCACTGAAAGAGAAGATGAATGTTTGCCACTGAACTCCACTGGATTTAAATAAATAAAAACAAAGAATAATTCTCTAATAGTCTGGCAACACATCTGAAGCTCAGTATGTTGTTTGTTTGGGAAGGTGAATGGAATATGTATTATACAATTTCTCAGCAGAAATCATTACACATTTTCAGTTGATAGACCTTTAAGCTGTCACATCCTTATTTTCTTTTCCTGGCAACAATTATTGCGTCATGAAATGAAGATAATTGTAATTTTGTTTTGTCTTGGATGCCATTTATAAGATGTGCTATACATATTATTACCTCTCATTCCTATTAGATTATTTTTTTTAGTAAAATTAGAGTTTAGTTGATTCAGGGTATTATACTACTGCTTTTAAAGCATTATTAGCATTTTGTTAAGATTGGATATTAAGGAATTCAAATGACCAGGTCCGTTATTAGAATAGGGAAACAAATTCCACTTAACTATTTTGATTTTTTTCCCTCTCTTCGAATATGTAGAGCATGTACTTTGTGCACAGGCTAACTTACAATATATATGTGTGCTTGTGTGTATATGTTCTACATCATATCAAACAAATACTTATAGATAATAGGAACAACAAGTACAGCTCAGGAGTTTTAAACTCATATGCCTTTGGGAGCCAAGCAAAGACCACCAATGAATAAAAAGAACTTTTGTTAATAAATTAGGAAGTGATGGAGGAAGACAAAACTGGAGATTACAGGCCACTTCTAAAGGTATACAAATTCAATTGTTTTAAAATATCCTGTGTACTGTCATTATCAAGGAAAACACTTTGACTGATGGCATTTGGCCTTCAGGACACTAGTCTGAGACTTTGAAACCTCCCAGCTATGTTATACATCATCAGATGGGGATTATCCTGCCATGGAGGAATCATAGTTGGGGCTCCTCCAATCTGATGCCCTTGCTTTCAGGAGTATATTAGGATTTGACAGTCTAAGAATTAATTGGTTACTAAATATTACACTCTGAATAATAGAGCTATGAACAATAAAACAAAATGAATCTTAAAATTAATTCTTTAGAATAGACACCACAGTTACATCTCTGCAACTTAGTAGATCTTTACATCCCTGAAAGCCATTTCTGTTGAGTTCTGAGTGCACAAGCTTCCATCCCTACAGCAGACATACCTCTCTACTATTCTTTGATCCTCACTGATGTGCTAACACTACTTTGTAATTGTGTCAATTAATGCAATTAATATATTAGTAATAATATAATCCCATGGCTCTCAGGCTAGCATTTCTCTTCTAAAATTGTAGAACATTATCTCCTTCTAGTGAAGATGAGTATCTATGTAAGGTAACTAAACAAGCACTGTAATATGCTTGGCAATTATGTGAATACATACCTGGAGAACTATGGATGGAGGTTTGTAACATTGTACAGGAAGCAGTTATCAAAACCATCCCCAAGAAAAAGAAATGAAAAAAGGAAAAATGGTTGTCTCAGGAGGCCTTACAAATAACTGAGAAAAGAAGAGAAACGAAAGGCAAAGGAGGAAAGGAAAGATATACCCATTTTAATGGAGAGTTCCAAGGAATAGCAAGCAGAGATAAGAAAGCCATCCTAAGTGAAGAATGCACAGAAAAAGAGAGAAACAATAGAATGGGAAAGACTAGAGATCATTTCAAGAAAATTGAGAGATGCCAAGAAAACATTTCATGCAAAGATAGGCACAATAAAGGACAGAAAAGGCATGAAGCTAACAGAAGCAGAAGATGTTAAGAAGAGGTGGCAAGAATACACAGAAGAACTATACAGAAAAGATCTTCATGACCCAGACAGTCACAGTGGTGTCATCACTCTTCTAGAGACAGATATCTTAGAATGAGAAGTCAAGTGGGCCTTAGGAAACAACACTATGAACAAAACTAGTGGAGGTGATGAAATTCCAGGTGAACTATTTCAAATCCTAAAAGGTGTTGCTGTTAAAGTGCTGTACCCAATATGCCAGCAAATTTGGAAAACTCAGCAGTGACCTCAGGACTGGAAAAGGTCAGTTTTCATTCCAATCCAAAAGAAGGGCTATGTCAAGGAATGTTCAGACTGTTGCACAATTGCAGTAGTCTTTGCACAATTTCACATGCTATCAAAGTAATGCCCAACACTCTCTAAACTAAGCTTCAACAGTATATGAACTGAGAACTTCGAGATGTTCAAGCTGGATTTACAAAAGGCAGAGGAACCAGAGATCAAATTGCCAACATCCATTGGATCATAGAAAAAAACAAGAGAATATCTGAAAAAAACATCTACTGCTTCTTCACTGGGTCTTCCCTGGTAGCACAGCTGGCAAAGAATCTGTCTGTGATGTAGGAGAGCTCCGTTAGATACCTGAGTTTGGAAGATCCTCAGGAGAAGGGATAGGCCACCTATTCCAGAATACTCGAACTTCCCTGCTGGCTCAGATGGTAAAGAATCCACCTGCAATGAGGGAGACCTGGGTTTGATCCCTGGGTTGGGAAGATCCCCTGAAGAAGGGAATGACTGACTATCCATACCAGTATTCTTGCCTGGAGAATTTCATGAACAGAGGAGCCTGGCAGACTACAGTCCATGGGGTCACAAAGAGTCGGACTTTCACTTTCACATTTGCTGCTTCATTGACTATGCTAAAGCCTTTGGCTGTGTGGATCACACAAACTGTGGAAAATTCCTGAAAAGATGGGAATGCCAGACCACCTCACCTGCCTCCTGAGAAACCTGTGTGTAGGCCAAGAAGCAACAGTTAGAACCAGTCATGGGACAACAGACTGGTTTAAAATTGAGAAAGGAATATGTAAAGATGGTATATTGTCATGCTGCTAATATAACTTATATGCAGTGTACATCATGCAAAATGCAGGCTGGATGAAGCACAAGCTGGAATCAAGATTACCGAGAGAAATATTAATAACTTCAGTTAGGCAGATGACACCACCCTCATGGCAAAAGTGAAGAGGAACTAAAGAGCCTCTTGATGAAGATGAAAGAGGAGAGTAAAAAAACTGGCTTATAAGTCAACATTCGAAAAACGAAGATCATGGCATCTTGTCCCATTCAGTTCAGGTCAGTCCAATTCAGTCGCTCAGTCGTGTCTGACTCTTTGCAACCCCGTGAATTGCAGCACGCCAGGCCTCCCTGTCCATCACCAACTCCCAGAGTTCACCCAAACTCCTGTCCATCGAGTTGGTGATGCCATCCAGCCATCTCATCCTCTGTCATACCCTTCTCCCAGTCCCATTACTTCATGGCAAATAGATGGGAAAATAATGGGAACAGTGACAGACTTAATTTTCTTAGGCTCCAGAATCACTACAGGTGGTGACTGCAGCCATAAAACTAAGATGCTTGCTCCTTGCAGAAGAAAAGCTAGGACAAACCTAGACAGCAGATTCATTGCTTTGCTGACAAAGGTCTATATAGTCAAAGCTATGATTTTTCCAGTCGTGAGAGTTGGACCATAAAGAAAGCTGAGCACCGAAGAATTGATGCTTTTGAACTGTGGTATTGGAGAAGACTCTTGAGCATCCCTTGGACTGCAAGGAGATCCAACCAGTCCATCCTAAAGGAAATCAGTCCTGAATATTCACTGGAAAGACTGATGCTTAAGCTGAAACTCCAGTACTGTGGCCACCTAATGCGAAGAGCTGATTCATTAGAAAAGTCCCTGATGCTGGGGTCGATTGAAGGCAGAAGGAGAAGGGGACAACAAAGGGGGCATCACCGACCCAATGGACACGAGTTTGAGTAGGTTCCAGACGATGGTGAAGGATAGGGAGGCCTGGAGTACTGCAGTCCATGTGGTTGCATGGATATGACTGAGTGACTGAACAACAAGAACAACATGTGTTTGATATGTGCGATTTTATACATAAGTTAGCAGCAGTGGAAATTAGTTTTTTTGGATCTTTCTTTGTACATGAAAAATATCTGATTTTCTTTGAAAATTACCCATCACACTGAAATTAGTGAAATAGACACATTTGTTTGGGTCTAAGGGCAAGTAGTATTTCAGTTTTTATAACTAGTAGTAAAACATCTGTCTGATTTTAAAAACTAAAAGTCATGCTAATTATTTTATTTAATTTTTAATTATTATTTTTAGTTGCAATGATACCTTCACTAGTCTAAGATGACTTTTGAAACCTGTTTTATTTACAATATAAATTTTTAATTAAACTAAATTATACATATCGCTCCATGGCATATATATAATTTGAAAAAAAGTTCAAGATTAAGTATTTCATATAGATCACAGAGAACACAGACTAAGGATGCCATTTTAAAATCTGATATATATATATTAATTTAAACCAAATTTCTCCATACTTAAAATTCATTGTGTGAAATAGAGTATCATTTTGAGAATATCAGATCAGATCAGATCAGTCGCTCAGTCGTGTCCGACTCTTTGCAACCCCATGAACTGCAGCACGCCAGGCCTTCCTGTCCATCACCAACTCCCGGAGGTCACTCAGACTCACATCCATCGAGTCAGTGATGCCATCCAGCCATCTCATCCTCTGTTGTCCCCTTCTCCTCCTGCCCCCAATCCCTCCCAGCATCAGAGTCTTCTCCAATGAGTCAACTCTCCGCATGAGGTAGCCAAAATACTGGAGTTTCAGCTTTAGCATCATTCCTTCCAAAGAAATCCCAGGGCTGATCTC
Source organism: Tragelaphus eurycerus (assembly GCA_935064755.1). NCBI lineage: Eukaryota > Metazoa > Chordata > Mammalia > Artiodactyla > Bovidae > Tragelaphus > Tragelaphus eurycerus. The sequence continues at coordinate 43,595,270 of CAKXYN010000002.1, forward strand.
CTTCAGAATGGACTGGTTGGATCTCCTTGCAGTCCAAGGGACTCTCAAGAGTCTTCTCCAACACCACAGTCCAAAAGCATCAATTCTTCAGCGCTCAGCCTTCTTCACAGTCCAGCTCTCACATCCATACATGACCACAGGAAAGACCATAGCCTTGACTAGGCGAACCTTTGTTGGCAAAGTGATGTCTCTGCTTTTGAATATGCTATCTAGGTTGGTCATAACTCTCCTTCCAAGGAGTAAGCGTCTTTCAATTTCATGGCTGCAGTCACCATCTGCAGTGATTTTGGAGCCCAGAAAAAGAAAGTCTGACACTGTTTCCACTGTTTCTCCATCTATTTCCCATGTAGTGGTGGGACCAAATGCCATGATCTTCGTTTTCTGAATGTTGAGCTTTAAGCCAACCTTTTCACTCTCCACTTTCACTTTCATCAAGAGGCTTTTTAGTTCCTCTTCACTTTCTGCCATAAAGGTGATGTCATCTGCATATCTGAGGTCATTGATATTTCTCCCAGCAATCTTGATTCCAACTTGTGTTTCTTCCAGTCCAGCATTTCTCATGATGTACTCTGCATAGAAGTTAAATAAACATGGTGACAATATACAGCCTTGACGTACTCCTTTTCCTATTTGGAACCAGTCTGTTGTTCCATGACCAGTTCTAACTGTTGCTTCCTGACCTGCATACAGATTTCTCAAGATGCAGATCAGGTGGTCTGGTATTCCCATCTCTTTCAGAATTTTCCACAGTATATTATGATCTACACAGTCAAAGGCTTTGGCATAGTCAATAAAGCAGAAATAGATGTTTTTCTGGAACTCTCTTGCTTTTTCCATGATCCAGCGGATGTTGGCAATTTGATCTCTGGTTCCTCTGCCTTTTCTAAATCCAGCTTGAACATCAGGAAGTTCACGGTTCACATATTGCTGAAGCCTGGCTTGGAGAATTTTGAACATTACTTTACTAGCGTGTGAGATGAGTGCAATTGTGCGGTAGTTTGAGCACTCTTTGGCATTGCCTTTCTTTGGGATTGGGATGAAAACTGACCTTTTCCAATCTTGTGGCCACTGCTGAGTTTTCCAAATTTGCTGGCATATTGAGTGCAGCACTTTCACAGCATCATCTTTCAGGATTTGGAATAGCTCCACTGGAATTCCATCACCTCCACTAGCTTTGTTCGTAGTGATGCTTTCTGAGGCCCACTTGACTTCACATTCCAGGATGTCTGGCTCTAGGTCAGTGATCACACCATCATGACTATCTGGGTTGTGAAGCTCTTTTTGTACAGTTCTTCTGTGTATTCTTGCCACCTCTTCTTAATATCTTCAGCTTCTGTTAGGTCCATACCATTTCTGTCCTTTATCAAGCCCATTTTTGCATGAAATGTTCCTTTGGTATCTCTGATTTTCTTGAAGAGATCTCTAGTCTTTCCCATTCTGTTGTTTTCCTTTATTTCTTTGCATTAATCGCTGAAGAAGGCTTTCTTATCTCTTCTTGCTATTCTTTGGAACTCTGCATTCAGATGTTTATATCTTTCCTTTACTACTTTGCTTTTCTCTTCTCTTCTTTTCACAGCTATTTGCAAGGCCTCCCCAGACAGCCATTTTGCTTTTTTGCATTTCTTTGAGAATATAGATTATTATATATTGTTTATGATTACCATGAGGAATAGCATTAGAACAATTTTAATAGCTAATAATGTAGGCGCAGTTTTGGAGGCCACACTGATCATCATCAGAACCTTCACCATGTGTGTTTTTGAGGAAGGGTGGCAGAACAGTCGGTGTAACCCCCTGTACCATTTTGGACAGATCTTTAGTCTCTAATGAGACTTATAAAGAGGATTGAGCAGAGTTGCAGGAACGTCCAGCATAGTGGCTATTGAACAGTCAAATTCATGGAATCAACTGTGACGCCTTCATCAGCCACTGCTGTATCATAGCACTGTACCAAAATAAATTAGGTACTGATTAACAGAACTCTGATGTCGTTCTTGACTAGACTGCTCTGACAAACATTTCAGTTACCTACTGCTGTGTCACAGACCACCCCAAAACTTAGTAGCTTAAAATAATAGTCATGTGTTTTGCTTACACAAATCTACAGTTTTGGTAGGGCTTCACTGGAAAGTTTGTCTGTATTCTGTGTAGCTTCAATTGGGGCTGTTTGACCTAAGCTGTAGGACTGAGCCCCTTCAGATGGCTCACTCACAAGCCTGATAAGTTGGTTCTGATCTCTGGATCTGAATTCAGCCAGGGCTGTCAACTGAGTGTTTTGGTTCCTCTGAATATGGGTTGCATGGGCTTTCTCACAGCTTAGCAACAGGAGTTCCATAGAATGGTCCAGGGTCGAAACTCTAAGGCTTTGATGTAGCCTTGGAAGTCCAAGAACATTGCTTCTATCTCCCTCTGTTTGTCCAGCAAGTCAGTAAGGCCAGGTAATTTTTTTCTGAGGAAGACAATTAAACTCATCTCACAGTGTCAGGAGTAGCCAAGAATGTGTTGCCATTTTTAATCTACCATAGCAGAGAGGGTGAATTGCAGCATTGGTGATTCTTGTCCAACTAGAGGGGACATTTATATGCTGAGAGTCCTGCTGAATCCACTGGAGGAAGCTTCCTGACTATAAATACCACCACTTGTGACACCAACTTCTGACATACAGACAGTTGTACATACATACAGGTAGCATGTACTATAGTCAGACAGTACACTAAATGTTTTATAGACATTTTTAAAACTACATTTTCACAACAATAATTGTAGGTGGATGATGTTAGTATCTGAATCACAAAGAAGTTACATCACTAAAACTCATAACTAGTAAGTGGTAAACCTAAGGCTCAAATGCAGATTGTCTTCATGCCACACTTCATAGTCTTAACCACTGTGGGATATAATCTCATGTGAGATGGCTCATATGTTTCCCTCTTTTGACAAGTAGGCTATCAAAATGCTATTCACTCTGTTGCACTGAAAAGCCACCCATGATATGAGTTAAGTGAATACACCAATCTGATAACTAAGAATTTTCTCTAAAATAATCATCTTTTGAAAGCATTAGAAAACTCGAAGTGTTATAAAGATGGAGCTCTGTGTCGGTCAACAGCAAGCACATCTTCCAAATGGAAAACAAATCCACTATGTCTTGAAGAAAGAGGTCCCAGGATGCTGGGGGCTTCTGGTGGGGGCTGATGGAGGATGCTGGTCAGCAGGAAAGTCAGAACGTACCTGAACCATAGCTGGGAAGTGCTGAGGTTGGAGTTAAAACTTTCACAGGACTCAGGCATGAAGACTGAAGCAGGAATACAAACCAAAAAACAGTGAGGCGAGAAGTTCTGTTCTGTTAACTTTGACTCTTCTCCTTTTCTAATCCCTGCCTCTTGGGAAGCAACTTGTCCCCATCCAGGACTTCCATCCTAATGCTTACCTGGTCTGGAATTGGTGATTGTTAGGCCATCCAGCGGAGAAGGCAACGGCACCCCACTCCAGTACTTTTGCCTGGAAAATCCCATGGAGAGAGGATCCTGGTAGGCTGCAGTCCATGGGGTCGCTAACAACTGAGTGACTTCACTTTCACTTTTCACTTTCATGCATTGGAGAAGGAAGTGGCAACCCACTCCAGTGTTCTTGCCTGGAGAATCCCAGGGACAGGGGAGCCTGGTGGGCTGCTGTCTATGCGGTCACACAGAGTTGGACACGACTGAAGCGACTTAGCAGCAGCAGCAGCCACAGGCCATCCAGATGCTGCAGTTTGTAGACTGAATGTTTCTGTGGCACTGATGGCTGAAATCAGCACTTCCATTTTCTTGTTTTCCCCTTCTGCTATAAAAGTAAGCTGGTCTGACTTGGACATTTATGAACAAAGGACATGAAGGCCCTACTAAATGGCTTGACTCTGCATATAGTGTCTGTCTTTAATGATTGCCAAAATAGCCAAAAATAAACAATAAACCATTATAATAGTTTCTTTACTATATCAAAAACTTATTAGAATAGAGTTTTCCCCATGTGATGTTAGCATGTAGAAATTTTGTATCCTTTCATTTAAACCCCTCTCAGGTGATTTCCAGGACAGTGTCAGTTCAATTCGGTTCAGTCACTCAGTCGTGTCCGATTCTTTGCAACCTCATGGAGCAAGGCACACCAGGCCTCCCTGTCCATCACCAAATCCCAGAGTTTACCCAAACTCATGTCCATTGAGTCTGTGATGTCATCCAACCATCTCTTCCTCTGTCATCCCCTTCTCCTCCTGCCTTCAATCTTTCCCAGCATCAGTGTCTTTTCAAATGAGTCAGCTCTTCGCATCAGGTGGTCAAAGTATTGGAGTTTCAGCTTCAACATCAGTCCTTCCAATGAACACCCAGGGCTGATCTCCTTTAGAATGGACTGGTTGGATCTCCCTGCAGTCCAAGGGACTCTCAAGAGTATTCTCCAACACCACAGTTCAAAAGCATCAATTCTTCGGCGCTCAGCTTTCTTTATAGTCCAGCTCTCACATTCATACATGCCTACTGGAAAAGCTATAGCTTTGACTGGATGGACCTTTGTTGGCAAAGTAATGTCTTTGCTAATTGCTTATCTTCTGTTTGTAGATACCATTCATTAATTGTTTATGTTTGTCCTAAAATGATATTCAAAGAATTAGATTTCTCTGCTCATTTATATTAAAAATTCAAAGGTGTGCCCTAATGGAAAACATTTTGGCTTGAAGTTGTTAGTATATCATATGTAAAAATCATTGTGAGGATAGAGGATAATGTTTAATTGTTCTGATTAAACTCAGTTACACTAAATCTGTTAGTGATATGGAGTTATACTTTTTCAATATTTGAAATATTAGAAAAGAATGATGTTGTCTTTTGCCTTTTTCCTATATTGTGCTTTAGAAACTTGATTTTAGTTTTATGTTGGTCTCAGATAGTTTGTTTTCTACTTAGATACTTTTTAGTGCTTTGTACTCTTCCCAGTATGTGAATTTACTGACCCTTCAGATGTATTCTCAATAGGTCATTGTGTGATTCATTAAAATGTCCTTAGGCAGATAGAGATCACACAGGTATGAAGAGTACAACCCTTCTCTGGAGCGAAGGACTCATGCCCCGATGTCTTTAGGGGCAATTTGCTTGTCATGCAGTTGGCTTGTGGCCAACAGAGATGAACAAATTAGTAGAATGTACCTGTGTTGGCCCTGTTCCTAGTCTCATTTATATAATTGATGTCTAGTGGCCTCATTTTGGATCATTAGCATATCAACATAATGTCTGAGCCTGGAAAAGTGCTGCTTGTTGTCAGACATTAGCAATTTAGCATAACACAGAAAGCAAAAGAACCTGGCATTCTAACCAGATCAATGGCTAAAATCAAGATGGTAGCACAGCGGGGCTCGAATTCAATAATCTTAGAGTTCCTTTGTGTTTGAAATAGTTAACTATTTAAAGATCTAGCAAGTTTAGATCTGTGTTAGATGATTTTTCTATAATATAGAAGATACATTTTCTTAATACTGTTAATATAAATGTGGGGTTATTTTAAATATTTTTAAGTTCCTTCACATTTCATTAATTTCACTTTCATTGTTTTTATGTTTAATCAGTGTATGTGTTTATTGGTACCTATGGCCAATGGTAATTTTGTTTTAGATAGGACAGGTTTTTAAACCAAAGAAATAGCATATTTGGAAATGGTTTTAATTTTAGAGAAAGAATTTGGTGTGAATTAACTGTGTTGCTTTGCTTGAGAAGAATCTTGGGTTGTTTTATAACCAATCCGAAATACAAACTTGGAGTTCTCTATTTTGAGTTATTCACATGATATGTCATTAATTTATCAGCTATTTATGATGCAAAAATATTAAATAGACATATTTCTTTTTCATTAGTGCTTCTAATTTAAGGTAGGCAACTCCAGTACTTTGGCCACCTCATGCGAAGAGTTGACTCATTGGAGAAGACTCTGATGCTGGGAGGGATTGGGGACAGGAGGAGAAGGGGACGACAGAGGATGAGATGGCTAGATGGCATCACCGACTCGATGGACATGAGTTTGAGTGAACTCCAGGAGTTGGTGATGGACAGGGAGGCCTGGCGTGCTGCAGTTCATGGGATCGCAGAGTCGGACACGACTCAGCAGCTGAACTGAACACAGTGAGGTTGTAACATTTTTGTTGTTGTTTGGTCGCAACATGTCTGACTCTTTGTGAGCCCATGGACTGCAACACAACAGGCTCCTCTGTCTTCTACTACCTCCTGGAGTTTGCTCAAATTCATGCCCATTGAGTCAGCAGTGCTCTCTAACCATCTCATCACTTACTTCCACTTTCTCCTTTTGCCTTCATAAAAATAGAATAAAAAGAAATAAAAGTAATTTTTAGAAGTAAGACAGACATATGCAGATAAGTTATACTTCTTATAAAGGGTATATATATAGTTTTAGAAGTAGAAAAATAAACCCCATGTGTAGTAGGGCTCTACTTTTTATGACCTACAACCTGACACTTGATTCTTCTCAGTCAAATTATTCTATTAATTAAATGAAAATATTTAAAAATACTGTGGTGTGATTAGTGCCTTTTTCTCCCTTGAGAGTAAATATTTTTTCATTTTTATTTTTTAACTCCGGTGTCCCACAGTGTCTACTCTGGAATAAATGCTAAGTAAATGTCTGACTACTAAATGAATGAATGAAATTCACACTTACTTTTGAAAAATATACAAAGTTCCTGTTTTTTTTTTTATCAGATTACCAAAATGAAAATTTATTTATTGTAGAACATAGACAATACTGAAAAAATAGAAATCATTAGTGATAGTCATTGTTGACATTGGTATATCTACAAACATGTTCTTCTCTATGAATCTATATATGTATAGTTTTTAAAAATTAAAATTTGGTGGTTCTCTAAACAATAACTTGCTTTTGTCACTTAATTATGAACATTTCCTATTAAATTTACATTAAATATTTCCATTAAACATTTCCATTAAATATCCTTCACATGATTTTCTTCTTGGTACCCAATAATAGCTACCATTTATTGAGGTCTAACTAGGTCCCAAAATGAATTCTCTACTATGTCCTATAAATACTGTAGGCCATTTATTCTCTAAAGTAGACATTTTTTCTGTTTTAGTGATAAAGAAATTGGGGCTCAGAGAGATGGGTTCTTATCAAGGTGATACAAGCACTTTCGCTCCATTCTGTCCGACTCTTTGCGACCCCATGGACTGTAGCCTGCCAGGCTCCTCTGTCCATGGGATTCTCCAGGCAAGAATACTGGAGTGGGTTGTTATTTCCTTATATGCAACACCAAAGCCTGTACCTTTAATCAGCTCAGTGTATTACCTCCCAAACCTAAGGTGAACTCACGTATCTAGTGTTTCATTTTGACTTTTAGATTGCCCATTCTTTTATCATTAAAAACTGCAATTAGTCTTGTCTAAGAATAGGAAGAGGAGAAAATAGACTATAGTAAACACATTGAAACTTTTAGGAATGATGAGTGGTCATTATCTTGATTGTGCTGATAGTTTCAGAAGTAGATGAATTGTCAAAATTCAACAAATTGTGAACTTTATGTATGGTTCAGGGTAGGCATCAATTATACTTAAGCAAAGCCGAAAAGTGACTCCATGGACTATAGCCCACCAGGATCCTCTGTCCATGGGATTTTCAAGGCAAGAATACTGGAGTAGGTTGCCATTTCCTTTGCCAATATGTAAACCCATACTTATTTCCTTGATAGAATTCTTAGAAGAGTTTTTGGAGGGCTCAGAAAGCATCCACATTTTTACTTTACATACACATGTGTTCCCAGAAATATCATACAAATGTGCATTCTTCCATTAGTGTATGAACACATGTGTTAAAATAAGAATATAATAACAATCATATATTGAACATTTATGGAGTATCATATATTCTACCAGATACTTTATTATTTCCTTTAATCTTCATGTTGCCAATTTAGATAAGGGATGAAAAACAAATACTCAGAAGGATTAAACAGTTTGACCTTGTAATATAGCTAGTAAATAGTAGGTGAAGGATGTAAATTGTGGATGAAGGATATGCTTCCCCAGGCAGCTGAACGGTATTGTTCTGTTCTCCTCTCTTACAAACACTAAGTATTCACTTAATCTTTATATTTTCTAAAATAACTGTTTGAAAAGCTTGGCCTAAGAATGAAGGTTAAGTCCCAAAGCACACACCTTGGGGAGGATTCTTTCACAAGTAGGACCACTGTTTACATTTTCATCCAAACTTGTGCACTTACGAATGTGAAAAGGAACACTATCATTAATTTGACTGGGACAACAAGTGTGCACAGAGCACTCCTGAGCAAACTGGGAAAAGAAAAAAAGGTGGAAAGACATGCATTTTAACATAAATTTACCAAGCACTGACTAAGTATTACTTTCTGCAGGCTTTCTTATCTTACTTCTCACAAGTGCCCTTGAGACATTTGTGATCAGTTGAGACATTTGTGATCAGTTTCCCCAGAAGAATACAGGTACTCTGAGAAATGAAGTGCTCAGGCAGCTTCTCACAGAATTATGACTGATGAACCAGTGTTAATAGGCAATTGTGTCCAATTTCAAAGCCCAAACTCACACCACTATTAGCTTTTATTCCTATGTATACATAAAACAAGGTTAATATGTTTTCAAAAATTGTCAACTTTTGAGTAACTGTTAGAGTTTTAAAGGAAAGGAGTAGATTGCTAAATTGATCAACGTTTAAATTAATTGTGTAAATCTTGAACATCTTCCCCATACTCTTTCTTTTAAGTAAATTTTATTTTTAAGTTATATTCAAGAAATTATCTGTGTACATCTGTGTAATTAGACAGGCATGGATTTATAGAATCATACTGTTTTCCAGTTGTGAAGGAAACTGGGCAACAGAACAGCATTTAATCCAGTGGTCCCCAAGCACAGCCAGTAAACAAATGCCCATCCTGACAAAGTGGTTTGTGACAAAAACAAACAAACAGGAAGTCCAAAAGGAATGCTTTTTCAGTCATTACTTCCTTACATGGAGAAAATATAAAATCAACAATATAAAGTCTACTTTTGTAGAAAACTATAAGTTGTTGAAATCAGAACTCTGGGTGCTCTAATCAAAGTCAGTCACCTTTTCTCTTAGAAGAAAAAAAAAAGTGGGCCATCAAGATATTAGATTTCTTAGAGCACCAAAATAAGAATAAAATGTATTGCTATTGATCGCTTATCTACTATATTGTGAGATGCTGGGTTAGGTGCTTTTCATACATTTGTTCTTTTATGCTTTGCAATATTTGTGTAAGATAGCTACCCTTCTATCCATTACATTTGCAAAAATAAGATAGAGAAGTTTAAGTAGCAAGAGCTTGGAATCTACATAGAAGAGCTCAAACTCAGAACTGTAAAAGCCTATTTCTTTCACATTGCCTCAGATGCTGAGTTATCGCCTCATCCACTGATCTTCCCATTTCCTCAGACTTAGGCAAAGATCAAATTAGTGATATAACTTAATTTTGATATTTCATAATCCTCAAGAGAATAATTAGTCTAGAAAACATAATTATACATAGTATGTAGTCCTTTTGCATGCCAGGTAAATTTTAGTGGATAACAACAAATAATGTTAAATTTATAATTGCATGATAAAATAATAATTGTTAAACATTTAGTAATTGTTAAACATTAACATTTGATGTTAAAATAATAATTTATAAATTTAAGGTTATGGATTATTTATTTAAGCTTCATATGTCTTACAAAGTTCTGATAAAATAAAAGTATTAAGACAGTCTCCTGGAGTTTGTTGTAATATTATTTAATTTGTTGATATATTCTTAAAGCTCAATAAAGTAAAACTTCGTTAATTTTTTCCTCAGGTATTCAAAGTAATGTGAAATTTAAGGCAATTACCATTTTCTAAGTGTTAATCATTTTTGTACTTTAAACAAATCAAGAAAATACCTTAATAGTTATTGAATATTCATAATGGGCAAAATGATCTGTTAGAGGCTGTGAAGGACTTAAAACATGATAAAGTTTGTGCTTTGAAGAATTTATAATTTAATAAGAAGGGTAAAGATATCTATGATGTTTCTCCCAAGTGAAATTAAGGAGTTTTTTGTAGAAAAATATTAATAAAGATTGAAATTAAAGTATAGGTGTCACCTGTTAGCCAAATAGGAAGTCTGTGTCAATTTATAATTACTATAAACCATTAAAGCAGACTTTACCTTATAATAGAGAATATTTCATTGGCTATTTAAAACAAGTATGTTTTCCCATAAATAAATGGGTCTTTTTCTTTCCTTTTCCTCTTTTCCTTTCAGAAAGAATAATTCTGTAGTTTAGAACCTAGGATCTGGAGCTAGACTGCTTTGCTTCTAGCCCTCTTTTGGAGCCTCTTAATGTGGGAACTTGGTTAAGTTACTGTAGTAGCTAAAATATAGGCTTCACTCATGTCCCAGAGACACAAAATGACAGTGGCTAATTGCAATATTAAAAGTTTCTTTTCATAAGTCTAGCTGGCACAGTGTTTGCTTTAGTTATATTACTGTCAGATGGGGAAACAGTGGAAACAGTGTCAGACTTTATTTTTCTGGGCTCCAAAATCACTGCAGATGGTGACTGCAGCCATGAAATTAAAAGATGCTTACTCTTTGGAAGGAAAGTTATGACCAGCCTAGATAGCATATTCAAAAGCAGAGACATTACTTTGCCAACAAAGGTTCGCCTAGTCAAGGCTATGGTCTTTCCTGTGGTCATGTATGGATGTGAGAGCTGGACTGTGAAGAAGGTTGAGCACTGAAGAATGGATGCTTTTGAACTGTGGTGTTGGAGAAGATTCTTGAGAGTCCCTTGGACTGCAAGGAGATCCAACCAGTCCATTCTGAAGGAGATCAGCCCTAGGATTTCTTTGGAAGGAATGATGCTAAAGCTGAAACTCCAGTATTTTGGCCACCTCATGCGAAGAGTTGACTCATTGGAGAAGACTCTGATGCTGGGAGGCATTGGGGGCAGGAGGAGAAGGGGACGACAGAGGATGAGATGGCTGGATGGCATCACTGACTCGATGGATGTGAGTCTGAGTGACCTCTGGGAGTTGGTGATGGATGGGAGGCCTGGCGTGCTGCGATTCATGGGGTCGCAAAGAGCCGGACAGGACTGAGCGACTGATCTGATCTGATCATATAACGGCCTCAAAACTTCAGAGCTTAGAAAGAGGTGTCAGTATGAGAGTCAGGAATTTGGGCAGGGCTCAGTGAGGAAGGCCATCTCTGCTTCACATCCTATCAGCTGCGCTAATGCGAGTGAGTCTCAGATATCCAAGATGTCCTAGTGCCGTATGCTTAGTGCTTTTGTGCCACCTGCAGTTACAGCCACTCGATTCTCCAACATGTAACCTATCTCTTTGTACGTGGTCTCTCATCATTTGGTAATCTGTCATGAACTTATCGACATGACCGCTTGTCTTCCAAGAGGATGAATGCAGAGGCGGCAAGGCTTCTTTAGGTCCAGGTCAGAAGGTCACAGTGTCATTTCTGCTCCATTCTCTTGGCTTAAGCAAGTCACAGGCTCAGCCCAGATTTAAACACAAATTACCTCTTGCTGATAAGATGGCAATATTATATTGCAAAAGTATTTGCAAAATGGGAGGAATTATTGGGGGTCATCTTTGGGAATAATCTATCAAAATGGATCTGCTCTATAAGGTCTTCAGGAGCTCAGCTTGCTTTGCATGTTGCTCTGCTCTCTCTAGAGTGCTGCCCGCTCTGTGTCTTCCCTGATGACCACCACTATTTTCTCATTTCATCCAAAAGAAAAGGAGAAAAACAGAAGTAGATACATACCTTCTTTCTTTTAATAGCACAGCCAAGGTTTAGATCTTACTTACAAGGGCTACCTAGTTAGAAGCCTTAAAGGAATTAAAGTCATGGTTCTGGATAGCATAAGACCACCTAAAAAATGTGGATTTTATTTCCATGAGAGAAAATTGAAGAATAGGTATTAGGAGACAGTTTATAATTTCTGTGATAATTATTTAATCTCTTTGACTCTCGACTTCTTTATGTGTGAAATGGGGATAAGTGTACTTTCTTAATAGGGCTGTTGTGAGGATTAAACGAACAAAATGTGTAAGAACTTAGAACAGTGCTAGGGATGGATGTTAGTTATCACTACTCTTTTAGTAAAAAGTAACAGAATTCTTGCCACTTTCCAGGAACTGTTCTGGACTCTAAGCATAAGATATTTGTCTATCCTTGGAAAAGGAAAACTCTCCTGAGAAGACATAAACAAATAATTATAACCTGAAGTTAGTTACCTATAGGATAGAAACTTCCCTTAAAGAACCATGGAGATGAATAGGAGTGGTACAGGAAAGTTAGAGATTTCATAAAGGAGCTAACATTTAAGGCTGACCTTGAAAATTGAGTCAGAAATAGCTTATTTTCAGAGTCATTAAAGAGTGTGGCATATTTAGAAAATAGTCAAGAGGTTGATTATCAGTGAACTGTGGAAGTTGGATGGATTGTGAGAGATGAACCTAAAGAGATAAGGTATGGTCAAATTGTGAAGGGCCTCAGATATGATACCCCTGAGTTTCGATATAACATAATATAACTTCTCTGAAGTCTGAATTTCTTCTGAATAGTGGGATGATAATAGCACATGATCATTGTGAGGATTAAGTGAATATAAAGTGTTCAGCATAGTTTTCAAATGCATATTAAGCTCCTAATAAGCATTAGTTATTATTATTATCATTATTATTTATTATTATTAAAAGAGGAGGAAGAACCAAATTTAAGGTATAGGTGCACTTGATTAGTATTCAGGAGTGACAGATGATGACAATACTTCATATTTCTCACCATTAATGAGATATGGAATTCAAAGTGGATTAAAAAACAAGTATAGTATTAGAAATGTTGAGTTTGAGATACCTTCAAAATATACAGGGAACATTAGGTGTGAAGAGTCCATTGGAAGTATTTATCTGGGATAAAGAGGAAAGGTCAGAGTTAGAAATAAAGAATTGCCAAATAATGGTAGCTCCCTCCTGGAAGAGGAGTGAGTCCAGTCATGTTGGAGAGTCAATAGAAAATAGGTCCAAGGAAAATTTGAAAAAGGTGATGCTTTCTTCAACTAGCCTCCAAAGATCCACTGTAGCCGTGTGTATTGGGGCATACTGTGCTGTTAGCATGAGAAGAACCAATTGGCATTAGTTCTATTGGAAATATGCAGGCATATTCCCTGCCAGATATACTAAGGCTGCATCTCCACAGTCCCCTGGAATCAGGACATATTCTTTCCCACTGACTACACAGTTGGTTGAGGACTCCCAGAGTTAAAGCTTTCTGGTGAAGGACAAGAGAGTCACAGGGTCTTGTCTCTTGTAATGATCTCCTAGAAACTTTCTTCACATCTATTCTTGTATCTTTTTGAAACATTCACCTCACTGAAGCCTTACTGATTAGTTTAAAAACAAAGATCTCATTCTGGCTTAAAATCACTAAATGTTTTCCCATTATTCCAGGGATAAGGAAGAAAGCCCCTGCCTACCTCACTGTCATCTACTTACTTGCTTTTACACATCAACCAGGTGGACCTCTCTAATCAATGACTGTGCCATGCTGCTCTGCCCAAGTTCTTCCCTTTGCATAGCACACTCCCACTTCTCTCTCCATCTACCTGGGTAGCAGCCTCAACAATTGATCTTTCTGAGTTCAGCTCAAAGCTCCCTTTCTCAAGAAAGCCTGCCCTGACCTGCCAGAGCTGGTCGGGTTCTCTTGGTAGATGCTCCCAAAAGATCTTTTATAAAACGTTTATCCTAATTTGAGGCTTTCCTGGTGGCTCAGATGGTAAAGCATCTGCCTGCAATGCAGGAGGAGACCCAGGTTTGATCCCTGGGTCGGGAAGATCCTCTGGAGAAGGAAATGGCAACCCACTCCAGTACTCTTGCCTGGAAAATCCCATGGACAGAGGAGCCAGGATAGACTACAGTCCACGGGGTCGCACAGAATCGGACACGACTGAGTGACTTCACTTTCTTTCACTTTCTATCCTAATTTGAGTAAAGTTTTGCTTGTGCAACAGTTTGATGACTCTTCACTACAATAAAAACTGAATTCTCCACAACAAAGGAAAAAGTCTGTCTTATCTACTGGTGGGTTTGAGTTCCTTCTGCTTCTGCCTCCAACAAAAAACAGATTGAGAAGGAGACCTGGTATCAAAGAGAGTTTCAAAAGAACAGCTTTATTGTTGCTAAATCTTGATTAGAGAATTCAGCCTAATAGGAGTCTTGATTAGGCTTCCTATCCATTCTCTCAGAATGGAACTTATTAGTTTGGTGCAAAAGTAATTGCAGTTTTTGGATTGTTGACTGTTGCTGTTTGATACTGAAATATATTCTAAAATAAATGTAGTTAGATTTATATTATACATAACTGTGTGTGTACATAATACATTGTACTGCTTGTTGCTTGCTGTATGTCTTTTTCCTAATGACATTACTTGCTATTTATTTGATATTTATTTTAGACTAGGGAAATGATATTAGACAAAAAGCAAATTTGAGCAATTTTCTTATTCAAGTTCAAAATGGGTTGTAAAACAGAAGACAACTCGCAACATTGACAATGCCTTGGCCCTGGAATTGCTAACAAACAGACAGTGCAGTGGTGGTTCAAGAAGCTTTGCAAAGAGGATGAGAGCCTTGAAGATGAGAAGCGCAGTGGCTGGCCATGTTTGACAGGGACCAACTGAGAGGATCATAGAAGCTGATCCTCTTCAACAACATGAGAAGTTGCCAAAAAACTCAATGTTGACCATTCTATGGTCATTCAACATTTGAAGCAAATTGGAAAGATGAAAAAGCTTGAAAAATGGGTGCCTCATGAATTAACTGAAAATCAAAAAAATTGTCACTTTGAAGTGTCATCTTCTCCTGTGCAACAACAACAAACCATTTCTCGATTGGTTGTGACGTGCGATGAAAAGTGGATTTTATGACAACCTGCGACGACTAGCTCAGTGGTTGGACTGCGAAGTTGCTCCAAGGCACTTCCGAAAGCCTAACTTGCACCAAAAAAATGGTCATGGTCACTGTTTGGTGGTCTACTACCTGTCTGATCTGCTACAGGTTTCTGAATCCCTGTGAAATCATTACATCTGAGAAGTATGATCAGCAAATCGATGAGATGCACCGAAAACTGCAAGGCCTGCAGCTGGCATTGGTCAATAGAAAGGGCTCGTTTCTGCTCCAGGACAATGCCTTACTGCAGGTCGCACACCCAACGCTTCAAACGTTGAACAGATTGGGCCGCAAAGTTATACGTCTTCCACCATATTCACTGATTTCTTGCCAACTGACGACTACTTCTTCAAGCATCTCAACAACTTTTTGTAGGGGAAATGCTTCACAACCAGCAGGAGGCAAAAATGCTTTTCAAGAGTTCATTGAATCCTGAAACATGGATTTTTATGCTGCAGGAATAAACAAGTTTATTTCTTGTTGGCAAAAATGTGTTGACTGTATGGTTCCTATTTTGATTAATAAAGATGTGTTTGAGCCTAGTTGTAATGATTTAAAATTCAAGGTCCAAAACTGTACTTTTTCACCAACCTAATATTTGCCCAAAATTAGAAGAAAGGGATAACCGCAGGCCTCTTCTCTATTCTGGTACCTACAAGAGCACCTCATTTAGAATAGTGCTTACAAGGCATTGCTTGTTGCCTTTTTTTTTTTTTTTTAACCAGTGTCTTATTATTTCAGATAACTATTTCTAACATCCCTAATCAAGTGCAAAATAATTAGTTCTCATTAAGTTCCTTTATGCTATTTTCCCTGAACAGAACACACAATATAATATTAAGGTTTCTTAAAGGTTTTACTTTGGCTTCCCAGGTGGCTCATCGGTAAAGAAATCTGTCTGCCAGGCAGGAGACATGGGTTTGATCTCTGGGTCAGGAAGATCCTCTAGAGAAGGAAATGACAACCCCACTCCAGTATTCTTGCTTGGATAATCCCATGGACAAAGGAACCTGGTGGGCATGGGTTTGCAAAAGAGTGAGACAAAACGTAGTGATTAAATAACAACAAAAAGGTTTCAGTACAAACAGGAGAGGGGAAAGTTACAGGAGGTAAAATGATTCTCTCCTATACCTCCTACTTTGTTTTTTTAAGCTTTTTAAGTTTTTTTTTTTTTTTTTTTTTTATTCTCCATACTGTATATTGAAGAGCAAAAGCACAAAAAGCATACTAAAAGTGGGATTTGTTTACCCAAGGCAGAATATTCTAAAACAGATGAAAAATAGATTCAGGCTACTCTAAGTCATATAGATCCTAAAAACTATTTCAGAAAGGCCTTACCTAGACCACACAGTATTGTGTAGGGAGCCAGAGAGCATTACCATTTGAAGGAAAGGGAAGAAGCATAGTTTGGTCTTCCCTTTTTCACTTTTGCTGATTTTACCTATAAGGATGACATGCTGACTCAAATTAATGGTTAACAAATAGAGGACATGCTGGAAAAAATTGCTGGTCCCAAGTAGCAATTAGTTGACAAGCACAAGAAGAAAAAATAATTTCCAGAAGTATTTGGGGACCAGAGACCTTAGGCTTTTTTCTGAGAATTTGTGTATCAGGACATTTGTATATTAGAGACTTTATTTTAATTATTTGGTAACATATAAAGTTCTTTAATTTTTCATATTACAAAGTATGTACTTAACTGTTGAAATACTTGAAAATGAAGAAAAATATAATAATGAAAGTATTAATCATACGTAATCATATCTCCCATATCTTCTTCCAAATGTGGCTTCTGACTTTACATTTAACATGATTAAAGAAGATTGTGGAGAGCATAATTTTATGAGGGAAATTAATCTGAGGGACAGTTTTACTAGTCTTTTGTAACATGTTATGAAAGTATTTATTTTCACAGGTAGTTAATTGTGTGTTAATTTAACTCCCGAAAAGTTAAATGTTGTATAAACATAGATGAGGAAAGTATGAACATTTTTAAAGCCTCAGGTATCCACTAATTTAAGTGATTCCTTCTCAGTTCTGTTTGTTCATTTCATTCATTTATTCAGTGAATCCCTTGCTTATTTATTTTATTAAGAATATTGTTTACATGAGCTTGAACACACCTACATCATTTTGAGGAATAGAGTGATTTCATGCAAAATTATGTTAATCTTCAAACTTTTCATTAGGGAGTTGGATATTTGGTTAAAAAATATTCTCTTCCCTTGAGGAAATTGTGTTCTTTCCACCCTGACATACTGCACAGTAAAATACTCATGTAATTTCATTGCAACCAGTATTATAGTACATGCATCGATTCTCAGTTGTTAAGAATTCCTTCTCTCAATTGAATACACATTATTGCTATTTGGGAAATAGTTAGAAATCAGATTTAAACTTCTGTTTAACTTTTTAATAGGACTGGGGTACATTTTGACTAGTATTATAAAAGTGTGTTCTTTGCTAAATGTTGAAAAAGATATTGGCTAAGATGTAAGTGTGCAAGAAAAGTTAGCAAATTCAATGGACACACAAAACTCTTTTACAGGGTGAGGAGAAAAGGGTTCCAAACTTTTTACAATGCATGAAAATATTCATGGTAAAAACAAAAAAGTTTCTTGTTAATTATTATAAAATGCTTCATTTCTTAATAAAATCCTGGCATGGTTTCTTAGGTGGCAGACCAGGTAAACTAGTTAATTTAAAATGTATTTGTTGACATAGTGCTATTGAAAAAATAGAGAACCAGAGACAGAGAGATTCAGAGAAAGAGCATTAGAGCACTGTCAGAACAACAGAGTATTTTGCATTCAGAAAGATCTGTCACAGTATAATTGCATCTTGCGAATATTCTATTCCAACTGTATTTTAAACATTTACCTTAAGGTTTTAATCATAGACTTCCCAATATTAAATGTTCATATTTTCATATATAGCTTGACAGGGAAAGGTGCAAGACTAATGTCATTAATACACAGAGTAAGTTAAAGTAAGATTTGACAAAAGTTTGGCTGGTTATTCAAATCTCCTAGGTTATACTCATTTCCCTTTAACTTCCTTGAAAGATTTTCCTTTACCTATGAAGGCAAATGTCCTTCTCACACTTGTACCACATTTGGCAGGTGGCTTCCATTACCCAGTGCAGAATTATAAAATAAGCCTTAGCATTAAGCTAGTTGTGACCACACATTTCAATCCTATTGTATTTCTGTTGAATTGATTTAAAATGACAGTTTGTGCCATCTGAAAATTTACTATTTAATTGACAAGGAAGCCACCTTGCTCATTTTTTTTTTCTCCTCGAGAGTTATGCAATTTAAAATCACAGACCTTCTTTGAAAATACAGTTATTGAAATTTTAAACTTCTAGGAGGTTAAAACTGAATGACCCTGATAACTCCTTGGCACTACTTTGGAGTTTTCTAATTATATCTTTCTTGCTGTTTTTTTTTTTTTTTTTTAAGAAAATTTAGACTTATTGTGACTAGAAGGAATTCTAATAATCACAGTCCAGGATTTATCATTTGTGGATTTCACAAATTTGATAAAAACAAGTGTTAGAGAAGGAAAGGAAATCATCATGACATTTCTTGAATTTCATCGTAGGCAATACCTTGTTATTTTTCTCCTTTCCAAGCTTCTTAAGAACCTAAAATTTAGATTTTGAGAACTTAAAAGCCTAGAGACAAAGTAGTAAGAAAGCAAATATTGGAAATATATAAAGTACTAGATTCATCAAAGTAAAATAGATGTTGTTAGTGATTACATTTAATTGCTTGTGAAAGTGAAAGTTGCTCAGTCGTATCCGACTCTTTGTGACCCTATGGACTATACAGTCCATGGAATTCTCCAGGCGAGAATACTGGAGTGGGTAGCCTTTCCCTTCTCCAGGG
Organism: Tragelaphus eurycerus; assembly: GCA_935064755.1. NCBI lineage: Eukaryota > Metazoa > Chordata > Mammalia > Artiodactyla > Bovidae > Tragelaphus > Tragelaphus eurycerus. The sequence continues at coordinate 43,614,199 of CAKXYN010000002.1, forward strand.
GATCTTCCCAACCCAGGGATCAAACCCAGGCCTCCTGCATTGCGGGCAGATTCTTTACCATTTGAGCCACAAGAGAAGCCCAAGAATACTGGAGTGGGTAGCCTATCCCTTCTCCAGTGGATCTTCCCAACCCAGGAATTGAACTAGGGTTTTCTGCATTGCAGGTGGATTCTTTACCAACTGAGCTATCAGGGTCTTTAAGAACAAATTCTGCCATAGATCCTGGAAGACTACACTCAAGAAGAATCAGTAAAATAAAATCTAAAACAAAAAGGTATAACCTTAAACATTATAAATGAGAGTAAGAGAGTTGAGATCAATAAAAAATATGAATAGAGCACCACAATCATTGTTAAATTTGAGCTTTGAGTTTGTCTTAAATTTAATATACCCTCTACCTATGAGCAACTTTTTCTGCTTAATTTGATAGACATTTTCTACCTCATAAGAGCTTCTCTGGTGGCTCAGCAGTAAAGAATCCACTTATAATGCAGAGTGCTTGCTTAAAATGCAGAATTCACAGGTTCACACTCTAGGTTGAGAAGATACCCTGGAGAAGGAAATGGCAACCCACTCCAGTATTCTTGTCTGGGAAATCCCAAGGACAAAGAAGCCTGAAGGACTACAGTCCATAGGGTTGCAAGAGGTTGGACATGACTTAGCACCTAACCAACCACCACCTTATAACAGCTTCAGTGAATACAATACCTAAAGCTCTTCACTTGAGTACATTCTGATAGAATAGGGATATTGTTCCAGAGTGAAATTCATTCAGTTAATTTTATGGCAATCCAAGCAACGTGACCCATTTATACAGCTTTCTAAGAAGTAGCCTTGGAATTTCTGGGGGAAGGAAAGGACTATTTCTCTCAACAGGGTTCTAGGTAAGAGTTGACCCCCAAACATGTGAGCATTGAAAGTGAAAGTGTTAGTCACTCAGTTGAGTCTAACTCTTTGTGATCCCATGGACTGTAACCCATGAAGCTTCTCTGTCCATGGAATTCTCCAGGCAAGAATTCTGGAGTGGGTAGCTATTTACTTCTCCAGAAGATCTACTCAAATGAAGGATCAAACCTGGGTCTCCCATATTGCAGGCAGATTCTTTACCATCTAAGCCACCAGGGAAGCCCATGTGAGCTTTAACTAGGTCCTAAAGAACTGTCATGCTGACTAGTAACCAAATATGGAACCTGTGCCTAGAGTTCAAATAGGGCAGACTTTAAGATTGAGAACCTTTCGTGAGAATTAACTTGCTAACTAAGAATCCCCCACCCCTTATTTTTTTTCTCCAAAAAGAGTACTGGAAAAGTAGGACTTTTCACAAGAAACTACTTTCTCAAGAAAGAGCATGTGAATAAATTGCTGATCAATTCCCCATTGTGTCCAAATACTGTATGGCAGGATAATGATGATTTTAGCTTGAAGAAATTTCAAAGCAGACCATAGAATATCAAATAAGATTTAAACCATGAATAACTTCTTCATTTATGACAAGAAAAATGAATAAGAAGTTCAAATAAGAGTTAGTGACAATTAAAGGGTTTTCTGTGGCCTAAGTATTACAACATAAGTACACGACAGATACAATAAATTAAAATTTAAAAGTTGAAGAAAGCATGTAGTATGCTTAGTTTGAACAGTAAAGTTTATTACAAGTGGACGAGGCAGAGAATAATGGTCATTATCATATGAAAATGAAGTATAACACACTTTATGAAGATTAGCACTCCTAGAGTGTCACGGTCAAACACCACCTGCTGGGTAGGTTACACATTGCATAGATAGGTGGTGCTCAGGAGAGGTTCTTAGATTTGCTTATAAGAAATGACCTAAGATTTGAATTGATGGTATTAAATCAGATCATCATAAACCTAGCTCTCCCATTAAAAAAAAAAAATATATTGGTGGCTTGCAGGCCAAATCATATATTTTTGTTTGGCCCCATAATTTTTAAATTGCATTTCGACATTTCAGAGTCTGGCTTCACTAGAAAATATGTGAAGCTCTGGCAACACTAAGCCCACATTTCCACGTGGCAGCATGTCCCTTTAGCCTGGGCATGCATCTGCCAGTTTGCCACATTTTCTACCTTGCTTCTTCAGTGGGTTAAACATCTGCTTAGCCTGGGTGAACATCTGGATTAAGACTTTTGGTTCAGATATTTTTCTAGGTGTTTTTCTCAAGAGATTATATCTATATGAATACCAGGGAAATATTCAAATGAAAAGAGTGCTGTGATTGTATAGTCTTTGAGTGGCACTGGTGTCTTTCACAATTTGGGTACTCCTGACAAGGGAACAGGGCATACCCTTTTATTCAGCAGGGCATCTGCAGAACCTGACACAGTGCCTGCTGCTGCTGCTGCTACGGAGAAGGCAATGGCACCCCACTCCAGTACTCTTGCCTGGAAAATCCCATGGACAGAGGAGCCTGGTAGGCTGCAGTCCATGGGGTCGCGAAGAGACGGACATGACTGAGTGACTTCACTTTCACTTTCATGCATTGGAGAAGGACATGGCAACCCACTCCGTGCCTACCTTGTTTCAAAGAATTGATAAATGTTTCTATAACTAAAGATAGTAATGGAATGGGCTACAGATACTAATTTAACATATTTCTGTTTAAAATATTCTTCATCTTAGAAGCCAATTAATTTCAAGTTAGAAGCTAATTCTTCATTAGCCATAAAAAAGTAGGCTTTTGTCCATCACTAACCAGGTGTTTTTAAGAATTATCAGTTGACCTTGTTATAAACTGAACAAATATTCAGTTCTCAAATATCCATATGAAACTGGTAGTTTGGAATGTAAGAAATCAAAATGATGTCATTTCTAGTTTGAGCTCAAATGTAGACTATGGAAAGAACTGACACATGTGGTCATTCTAAAATAAAATAAATATATTAACTGCATTAATTATGAATATATTATTTATAACTTATTTATGTCAAAGGAAAATTTATTGTCAAAATCCTTGATACAGTGCCAGATACAAAGTGAGAATTCCTCTATTTGTTCAGTAAGTTCAAGGAGGAGAAGAAGATTCTCAGAGAGTGAAATTCTGCCAGCAGAGAGTTTTTCAACAAATGTAGTAGAGAAGAGGATATGGGCCAACATGGAAGATTAAAAATAGTGTTGAGATCCATTTGGAAAGCCAAAGTCAAATAAGCCAAAATGGAGGATGGGAGGAGTGCCAGAATGAAGGGTCCAGAAGTCCCACACAATGAACATGAACTTGTGAAACCAGAAACCTAGGAACCAGAGTGATACAGATACAACTGACAACAAATGATGAAGTATTTAAAGTACTATTGACAACAATCTTTTACCTTTCTAGCTTTCTTTTGGGAAATGAATAGATCATGGCACACAGATGGCACAACTAGTTTTAAATGGATAGCAGCAGAAAGACATTTTGGAATAAACAATGACTAACTCTGGGAAGCAGACTCCAAGAGCACTTGTCAGAGTAAAACAATTTGAATTGCATTTCAATAGTGAAGATTTTCTGATAGAATGCAAATGATAGAATTCCTTCCTTTGGCTCATTTTCTGGACTTCTTTCTACTTCAGCCCACACAATGATCCCCATACTTTCTCAGGCTTTCTTCTTATAGTATTCTCAAACCCTGCATCTTCATATCACCAACCCAAACAAAAAGACGAATTTGTATCCTAGCATTCCAAGAAGTCACTCTGGACCAAGTGCCTGCCCTTGAACTAGTCATTGTAGCCAGTTGAATGGCTTGTGCTGATTGCCTGAGACCTACTTCCAGACCCATTTCTAACTAATTACAGATGCATGGTGTGTGCGTGCGTGCTAAGTCTCTTCAGTCATGTCTGACTCTGTGCGATTCTATGAACTGTAGCCTGCCAGGCTCCTCTGTATATGGATTCTCCAGGCAAGAATAGAGAGGATTGCCATTTCCTCCTCCAGGGGATCTTCCTGACCCAGTGACCGAACCCATGTCTCTTATGTCTCCTGCATTGGCAGGTGGGTTCTTTACCACTAGTGCCACCTGGGAATCCCATATAGATGCATGGAGGACAAGATAAACTGACTGGCTTAAGATAATCAGTGCCTATCTGTGGAGGCTAGTGTAGACTCAGTCTAATCCAAACCAAGTGGTTGAGCAGTTAGGGTTCTTAAAAGAAGGAATTATAGAATGTATTCTAGTGAGGAATATTAACCAGTAAATATCCAGTATATAAAGAGCTCAGCATAGTCATTATAGTTGTAGTAGTTGTTATTGTCCAGTCACTAAGTTGTGTCCAAATCTTTTTAACCCTGTGGACTTCAGCGTGACAGCCTCCTCTGTCCTTTCCTCTTTCCTGGAGTTTGCTCTAATTCACATCCATTGAGTCGATGATGCTATCTAACCATTGCATGCTCTGCCACTCTCTTCTTTTGTCTCCAATCCCTCCCAGCATCAGGGTCTTTTCCAATGAATCCACTCTTTGCATCAGGTGGCCAAAGTATTGGAGCTTCAGCTTCAGCATCAGTCTTTCCAATGAATAGTCAAGACTGATTTCCTTTAGGATTGACTGGTTTGATTTCCTCACAGTCCAAGGACTCTCAAGAGACTACAACACTACAGTTCAAAAGCACAAATTCTTTGGCACTCAGCCTTCTTTATGGTCTAGTTCTTTCATCCATACATGACCACTGAGAAAACCATAGCTTTGACTAGACAGACCTTTGTTGGTAAAGTACTGTCTCTGCTTTTCAGTGTGCTATCTAGGTTTGTCATAGCTTTTCTTCCAAGAAACAAGCATCTTTTAATTTCAACGATGCAGTCACCATCCACAGTGATTTTCGAACCCAAGAAAATAAAGTCTGTCACTATTTCCATTGTTTCCCCATCTGTTTGCTGTGAAGTGATGAGACCAGATGCCATGATCTTAGTGTTTTAATTTTGAGTTTTAAGCCAACTTTTTCAGTCTCCTCTTTCACCTTCATCAAGAGGCTCTTTAGTTAGCCTTCCCTTTCTGTCATTAGGGTAGTGTCATTTGCATATCTGAGGTTATTGATATTCCAGCTTGAACTTCATCCTGCCCCTAATTGTGCATGATGTACTCTGTATATAAGTTAAATAAGCAGGGTGACAATATACAGCCTTGATGTACTCCTTAACCAATTTTTAACCAGTCCATTATTGCATGTCCAGTTCTAACTGTTGCTTCTTGACATGCATGCAGATTTCTCAGGAAGCAGATAAGGTGGTCTGGTAGTCCCATTTCTAAGAATTTTCTACAGTTTGTTTTGATCCACACAGTCAAAGGTTTTAGTGTAGTCAATGTAGCAGAATTAGATATTTTCTGCAATTCCTTTGCATTTTTTAATGATCTAACAAATGTTGGCAATTTGATCTCTGATTCCTCTGCCTTTTCTAAGTCCAGCTTGTACATCTGGAAGTTCTCAGTTCACATACTGTTGAAGCCTAGCTTGAAGGATTTTTGAACATTACCCTGCTGGCATATGAAATAAGCATAATTGTGTGGTAGTTTGAATGTTCTTTGACATCGCCCTTCTTTGGGATTGGAATGAAAACTGACCTTTTGCAGTCCTGTGGTCTGCCGACTTTTCCAGATTTGCTGACATATTGAGTGCAGCACTTTTAACAGCATCATCTTTTAGGTTTTGAAATAGCTCAGCTGGAATTCTATCACCTCTATTATCTTTGTTTGTAGTAATGCCTAAGGTCCACTGGTCTTTACAGTACAGGATGTCTGACTCTAGGTGAATGACCACACCATCGTGATTATCTGGGTCATTAAGACCTTTTGTACAGTTCTTCTGTGTGTTCTTGCCACCTCTTCTTATTCTCTTCTGCTTTCATTAGATCCTTACCATTTCTGTCCTTTATTGTGCCCATCTTTGCATGAAATATTCCCTTGATATTTCTAATTTTCTTGAAAAGATCTCTAGTTTTTCCCATTCTATTGTTTTCCTCTATTTCTGTGCATCATTCATTTAAGAAGGCTTTCTTCTCTCTCTCTTCTATTTTTGGAACTCTGCATTCAGGTGGATATATCTTTTCCTTTTTCCTTTGCCTTTCACTTCTTTCTCAGCTATTTGTAAGGCCTCCTCAGACAACCATTTGCTTTGTTGCAATACTTTTTGAGGGGGATGATTTGGTCACTTCCTCCTATATAATGTTATGAACCTCCATCCATAGTTCTTCAAGCACCGTATCAGATCAAATCCCTTTAAATCTATTTGTCATTTCCACTATATAATCATAAGGAATTTGATTTAGGTCATACCTGAATGTGTGTTAGTCACTTGGTTGCGTCCAGTTCTTTGTGATCCCATGGACTGCAGCTTGCCAGGCTCCTCTGTCCATGAGAATTCTCCAAGCAACAATACTGGAGTGGATTGCCATGTCCTCCTCCAGGGCATCTTCCCAACCCAGGGATCGAACCCAGGTCTCCTGCATTGCAGGCAGATACCTGAATGGCCTAGTGGTTTTTCTCTACTTTCTTCAATTTATGTCTGAATTTTGCAATAAGGAGTTCATGATCTGAGCCACAGTGAGCTCCTGGTCTTGCTTTTGCTGACTGTATAGAGCTTCTCCACCTTCGGCTGTAAAGAATAAAATCAATATTGACCATCTGGTGAAGTCCACTCCAGTATTCTTGCCTGGAGAATCCCAGGGACAGAGGAGCTGGTGGGCTGCCGTCTGTGGGATCGCACAGAGTCGGACACGACTGAAGCGACTTAGCAGCAGCAGGTGAAGTCCATGTATAGAGTCATCTCTTGTGTTGTTGAAAGAGGGTGTTTGCTATCACCAGTGAGTTCTCTTGGAAAATCTGTTAGCCTTTTCCCTGCTTTATTTTGTACTCCAAGACCAAACTTGCCTGTTACTACAGGTATTTCTTGACTTCTTACTTTTGCATTCCAACCCCTTATGACAAAAAGGATATCTTTTTTTGGTGTTAGTTCTGAAAGGTCTTGTAAGTCTTCATAGAACTGCTCAATTTCAGTTTCTTTGGTGTTTGTGGTTGGGGCACAGACTTGGATTACTGTGATGTTGAATGGCTTGCCTTGGAAATGAACCGAGACCATTCTGTCATTTTTGAGAGTGCAGCATTTCCGACTCTTGTTGACTCTGAGGGCTACTCCATTTCTTCTAAGGAATTCTTGCCCACAGTAGTAAATATAATGGTCATCTGAATTAAATATGCCTGCTGCTGCTGCTGCTAAGTCACTTCAGTCGTGTCCAACTCTGTGCAACCCCATAGACGGCAGCCCATTAGGCTCCTCTGTCCCTGGGATTCTCCAGGCAAGAACACGGGAGTGGGTTGCCATTTCCTTCTCCAGTGCAGGAAAGTGAAAAGTGAAAGTGAAGTTACTCAGTCGTGTCCGACTCTTAGCGACCCCATGAACTGCTGCCTACCAGGCTCCTCCGTCCATGGATTTTCCAGGCAACAGTACTGGAGTGGAGTGCCATTGCCTACTCTGTTAAATATGCCTATTCACATCCATTTTAGTTCACTGATTCCTAAAATGTTGCTGTTCACTCTTGCCATTTCCTGTTTGACCACATCTAATTTACCTTGATTCATAGACCTTTTAACATTCCAGGTTTCTATATGACATTGTTCTTTACAGTATTGGACTGAATGCTTTCACCACCAGGTGCATCCACAGCTGGGCATCATTTCCATTTTGGCTCAGCCTCTTCATTCTTTCTGGAGCTATTTCTCTGCCCTTCGCCAGTAGCATATTGGACACCTACTGATGTGGAGGGCTCATGTTTAAGTGCCGTATCTTTTTGCCTTTTCATACTGTTCATGTGTTTCTCAAAGCAAGAATGCTGAAATGGTTTGACATTCCCTTCTCCCATGGATCTTGTTTTGTCAGAACTCTCCACCATGACCTTAAGTGACCCTGCACGTCATGGCTCATAGTTTGATTCAGTTATACAAGGCTGTGATCCGTAAGATCATTTTGGTTAGTTTTCTGTGATTGTGTTTTTCATTCTATCTGTAATCTGATGGATGAGGATAAGAGGCTTGTGCAAGCTTCCTGACAGGAGGGACTGTCTTATACTAGCAACTTTTCTATAAATTTGTAATTATGGCAGCATTTTGCCAGGTTTTCTGTGAGAACTGAAATTGATGGTAGGCAAAATAGCATTTCATTCAATGCATTCTATTGAATGTTTATAATTTATAAAAAATGGCCAGACACTCACAAAGTAAAATATACTATCACTTGAGTGGGTCAACTCAAAAGATACAGTAAGTAGTTCAGAAGGAGAAAGAAGTCACTTCTGATGGGTATGATTAAAATGACACCAAGGAGGTATGTTAAAATAGATTGTTGTAAGTGGAAAAAGAAGTTAGGGAATTCCAGAAGACAATAAAGACAGTAGCAGAAGTGTGCCAGCTTTGGTTAGTATTAAAGGATAAAGACTGGTGGAAGCATGAATGTTTCTACAGGGGAAAAGAGAAATATGCTTTAAAAGTAAATAAACGGAGCTTTAAATGCCAGATTCTGAAGTCTGAATTCCATTTTTTAGGTAAAGAAGAAACAATAAACTTTTATGAATAAAAGAGCCTCATATCAGAATATTTTTATATGAATTTAAGGAGTCAGATTAGTAAAATAGGTTATTGCCAGTTTAATTAGATATGACAAAGAAATGAGGTATAGATTTGGAGAGGAGAATTTATAATTCACCAATTAGATAACCTGAAGACAACTATAAACTCTTTCAATGACTAAATAAAAAATATATTAAAATATCAATTACTTAAATTATAGTTTTTCTGTATATTGGCCAAAGGATGAATTGGGCAAGCAAGAGTTATTAAAAGCATAAAATAATTAAGAATAGCTAATAAAGTTTGGATGGAGGTTTATCCCCATCAAGCTACCAACGGTATTATTCACAGAGCTAGAACAAATAATTTCTCAATTTGTATGGAAATACAAAAAACCTCGAATAGCCAAAGCTATCTTGAGAAAGAAGAATGGAACTGGAGGAATCAACCTGTCTGACTTCAGGCTCTACTACAAAGCCACAGTCATCAAGACAGTATGGTACTGGCACAAAGATAGAAATATAGATCAATGGAACAAAATAGAAAGCCTAGAGATAAATCTACGCACATATGGACACCTTATCTTTGACAAAGGAGGTAAGAATATACAATGGATTAAAGACAATCTCTTTAACAAGTGGTGCTGGGAAAACTGGTCAAACACTTGTAAAAGAATGAAACTAGAGCACTTTGTAACACCATACAAAAAAATAAACTCAAAATGGATTAAAGAGCTAAACGTAAGACCAGAAACCATAAAACTCCTAGAGGAAAACATAGGCAAAACACTCTCTGACATACATCACAGCAGGATCCTCTATGACCCACCTCCCAGAATATTGGAAATAAAAGCAAAAATAAACAAATAGGACCTAATTAAACTTAAAAGCTTCTGCACAACAAAGGAAACTATAAGCAAGGTGAAAAGACAGCCTTCAGAATGGGAGAAAATAATAACAAATGAAGCAACAGACAAACAACTAATCTCAAAAATATACAAGCAACTCCTACAGCTCAATTCCAGAAAAATAAATGACCCAATCAAAAAATGGGCCAAAGAACTAAATAGACATTTCTCCAAAGAAGACATACAGATGGCTAACAAACACATGAAAAGATGCTCAACATCACTCATTATCAGAGAAATGCAAATCAAAACCACTATGAGGTACCATTTCACGCCAGTCAGAATGGCTGCGATCCAAAAGTCCACAAGCAATAAATACTGGAGAGGGTGTGGAGAAAAGGGAACCCTCTTACACTGTTGGTGGGAATGCAAACTAGTACAGCCACTTTGGAGAACAATATGGAGATTCCTCAAAAAACTGGGAATAGAACTGCCTTATGATCCAGCAATCCCACTGCTGGGCATACACACTGAGAAAACCAGAATTGAAAGAGACACGTGTACCCCAATGTTCATCGCAGCACTGTTTACAATAGCCAGGACTTGGAAGCAACCTAGATGTCCATCAGCTGATGAATGGATAAGAAAGCTGTGGTACATATACACAATGGAGTATTACTCAGCCATTAAAAAGAATACATTTGAATCAGTTCTAATGAGGTGGATGGAACTGGAGCCTATTATACAGAGTGAAGTAAGCCAGAAAGAAAAACACCAATACAGTATGCTGCTGCTGCTGCTGCATCGCTTCAGTCGTGTCCGACTCTGTGCGACCCCATAGACAGAAGCTCACCAGGCTTCCCCGTCCCTGGGACTCTCCAGGCAAGAACACTGGAGTGGGTTGCCATTTCCTTCTCCAATGCATGAAAGTGAAAAGTGAAAGGGAAGTCGCTCAGTCGTGTCCGACTCTTAGCGACCACATGGACTGGAGCCTACCAGGATCCTCCGTCCATGGGATTTTCCAGGCAAAAGTACTGGGGTGGGGTGCCATTGCCTTCCCCACCAATACAGTATACTAACGCATATATATGTAATTTAGAAAGATGGTAACAATAACCCTGTTTACGAGACAGCAAAAGAGACACTGATGTATAGAACAAACTTTTGGACTCTGGGAACGGGAGAAGGTGGGATTATTTGGGAGAATAGCATTGAAATATGTATAATATCATATTTGAAACGAGTGGCCAGTCCAGGTACGATGCCTGATAATGGATGCCTGGGCTGGTGCACTGGGATGACCCAGAGGGATGGTATGGGGAGGGAGGAGGGAGGAGGGTTCAGGATGGGGAACACTTGTATACTTGTGGCGGATTCACTTTGATGTATGGCAAAAGCAATACAATATTCTAAAGTTAAGCAAAATTAAAAAAAAAAAAAACTCACCATTCCAAAAAACTAAAAAAGATGTTTTAAAGCTTATGTGAGATTTTTCTATTTGAAAAAAGAAGAGCACTGAGAAGATTCTCATTTATTAATTCATTTATTCAGTCAACATTTATTGAGTATATATACCAGTCAATATTCTAGGAATGAGGAGTATAATGTTCAGTAATACATCAGCATACATCCTGCTTTCATGGAACATGAGAGGAAACATGGAGTCTAAGGCTTCGCAAACCTAGAGTTCCACAGGTAACTTCTAGAATTTCTGGAACCTTGGGTCTGGCACAGCTCAGCTGCAGGAAAATCAGGCAATAACATTTAATATTTTCAAACGATAGGAAAAAAAAAAGAAAACCATAAATACCAAAAGGGGAATGATGGAGGAGATATTTTGTGTTAGATTTTCAAGGAAGGCTTTATTAAGGAAGTGAAATTTAAGTGATCTGGATTGTAAGACTCCCTTCCTTTGAAGGAATGCTGCAAGCAGAGAAGAGCTGTTATAAAACCCAAAGAAGGTCATGTAAGACGGCAAATATGGCTAAAGCGGGGAGCAAGATAAACAAAGAATGATGATGAGATGTTGCTGGAGAGGTATGCATGGACCAGATCAAGGATTGTTGGTTCAGTGGAAGGCCATTGGAGATTTTTAGCAGGAGAAAAGAGACTTCATTTTCTTTATACTTTAAAGAGCAAAAGCATGGTGGTACTAACAACTGAGAGGTAATTGAGTAGACCAGACTATAGATAATGGTGGTTTAAACAAGGGTGGCTGAGTGGAGGTGTAAGTGATTGAATTAGATATTTTGGAAGTTGAATTGAAATGATTTTTGAGTAGTTACATGTAAGAAATAAGAAGAGAAAATTCAAAAGTGAAGCTTAGCTTTTCTTTAAGAAAATATTTTTCTTGAGGAATTGGATAGAGAGTGGTTATGCTAACCAAGAGAGAAGACTGGGAGAGGAGAAGTTATAATAGATGTTCCGAAATATAAACTTTTATTTAAAATTAACATGTAAAAAGCATTTTAAATGAATAGCAAAGAGATTTTCAACACTAGTGTTGAGTAAATTGGCTAATTGCATTAAAAGTTATATTTTTCAAAAATATGTCAAATTCTTATATTTCATTAAATGTGAAATTATAGTTAGGTAATATCAAACCAAAAATTGTGCAAATATTGATAAAGTCTTGGATTAGGAAAATGCTTTTTAAATAGATGAGAAATAAAAAGAACCACAACGAGAAAAGGGGCTCAGATGATATAAAATGGAATAAAAAGATATGAAAGTCTTAGTTGCTAAGTCATGTCCAACTCTTTGCAACTCCATTGACTGTAGTCATTCAAGCTCCTCTATCCATGTAATTCTCCAGGCAAGAATACAAGAGTAGGTAGCTGTTCCTTCTCCAGGGGATCTTCCATACCCAGGGATCAAACCTTGGTCTCCTGCATCGGCAGGCAGATTCTTTACCATCTGAGCCATCAGGGAAGCTCAGGAAAGATACTTCACAAAAAATATATCAAAGCCTAAGTGAACTTACTGGATTATAAAACACATTTTAAAATTCTTAAACCAAAATATAAAAAAAAAAGGAGAAAAGGTGGGAACAATTGTCAAAAGAAAATATAACATGCTCAATAAAAATGAAAAAGTTTGAACTTACTAGTAATTTTTTGAAGTAAATTACACACACCACTGGAATACCATTGCTTTATTAGCAGTTATTTTAAAAGATACTAGTATTTTAAAGTGAGATAAACACTTATAGTTGTGAAATTCCTTGGTGGAAAGAAAGCATGGATTGCATTGCAATTAAGAGAATAAAATTTGAATAGGTTTGTAAAGCTCCTCCAATTTCTTATTATTTGTCATTTACAGTAAAAGTGAAATTCTCATTTCTCTATTATTTTTGAGGACTGAGAAAGTCCTCATGAATTAATTTTTCACATAAGTGAAATTGCTTTAAATATTAAAATATACTTTTTCTACAAGTATTTAAATGCAATTTTTTTCTAGTTTAAACGTGATACATACCTATCACAGTATATTCCAGTAATTTGGAGGAATATTAAGTAAACAATGCAAATTTTTAATAATATCATTACCCAGAGAAAGCGCCCGTTAACATGGTGCTTAAGTATACTTCCAGAAAGCTTGCCCTAAAACTTGCTTTTTAGAAGCAATCAGATCAGATCAGTCGCCCAGTCGTGTCCGACTCTTTGCGACCCCATGAATCCCAGCACGCCAGGCCTCCCTGTCCATCACCAACTCCCAGAGGTCACTCAGACTCACGTCCATCGAGTCAGTGATGCCATCCAGCCATCTCATCCTCTGTCATCCCCTTCTCTTGCCTCCAATCCCTCCCAGCATCAGAGTCTTCTCCAATGAGTCTACTCTTCGTATGAGGTGGCCAAAGTACTGGAGTTTCAGCTTTAGCATCATTCCTTCCAAAGAAATCCCAGGGCTGATCTTCAGAATGGACTGGTTGGATCTCCTTGCAGTCCAAGGGACTCTCAAGAGTCTTCTCCAACACCACAGTTCAAAAGCATCAATTCTTCGGCGCTCAGCCTTCTTCACAGTCCAACTCTCACTTCCATACATGACCACAGGAAAAACCATACCTTGACTAGACAGACCTTTGTTGACAAAGTAATGTCTCTGCTTTTCAATATGCTATCTAGGTTGATCATAACTTTCCTTCCAGGGAGTAAGCGTCTTTTAATTTCATGGCTGCTGTCACCATCTGCAGTGGTTTTGGAGCCCAGAAAAATAAAGTCTGACACTGTTTCCACTGTTTCCCCATCTATTTGCCATGAAGTGATGGGACCAGATGCCATGATCTTCGTTTTCTGAATGTTGAGTTTTAAGCCAACTTTTTCACTCTCCACTTTCACTTTCATCAAGAGGCTTTTTAGTTCCTCTTCACTTTCTGCCATAAGGGTGGTGTCATCTGCATATCTGAGGTTATTGATATTTCTCCTGGCAATCTTGATTCCAGCTTGTGCTTCTTCCAGCCCAGCGTTTCTCATGATGTACTCTGCATATAAGTTAAATAAACAGGGTGACAATATACACTTTATGATTTTTAGTCCTTATCCCAATTCTTTTTCCCCTACCCAATCACACTGTTTAATAACAACTTATTTTCTACCAGGCATCTTTCATTTATGAACCTAATTTAAGCTCCTGAACAATGCTTTGGATCAATATTATCATTTACATACTAACAGTGGAGAAAACTGAGTCTCAGGATGATAATTATCTTGCAGTTCAGTGATATGTTTTTAAGGTAGAGCTGAAGGCCAATGTCAGGTCTCAGATTCCACAACCTTTGCCCTTCTCTCTTTGCTATGCTGATCTCTCACCTGTGACTAGAAGCACAGCATTGCATGCTTACAGTTTAGCATTCAAAATGAAATCAAAGTCAATTGAATGCTATTTATAACATACTTTACAAAATACTACATACAGTGTAGATTTTTACTCTAAAAGGATACTAAAAAGGTAACAGAGAAAATGAAGAGAGGGAAAAAAAGGAAAGAAATAGAAATGAATGTCATCTCTATCATATAATTTCTAGAGGAAAGACTTAAATGTGATAAACTTATTAAACTTAGAGAAGAAATGGAAATACTGAAGAGTATTTTTAAAGGCGATAGTTCTGATACAACTGTCCTGGATCATAAACTAATAGGGAGACAAAAATTAAAATAGAATCATTTGACTACAGTTTGGTATTGTCAGGATGCTTTCAAGAGAAAGCATCTAGGATCTCTACCCTTAAATATATTTGCATAAAGAATACATATCCACCTATATTCAACAGTTTCAGTGCAGTTCAGTTCAGTCGCTCAGTCGTGTCCAACTATTTGCGAACCCATGAATCGCAGCATGCCAGGCCTCCCTGTTCATCACCAACTCCCAGAGCTCACTTAGACTCACGTCCATCAAGTCAGTGATGCCATCCAGCCATCTCATCCTCTGTCGTCCCCTTCTCCTCCTGCCCTCAATCCCTCCCAGCATCAGAGTCTTTTCCAATGAGTCAACTCTTCTCATGAGGTGGCCAAAGTACTGGAGTTTCAGCTTTAGCATCATTCCTTCCAAAGAAATCCCAGGGCTGATCTCCTTCAGAATGGACTGGTTGGATCTCCTTGCAGTCCAAGGGACTCTCAAGAGTCTTCTCCAACACCACAGTTCAAAAGCATCAATTCTTCAGCACTCAGCTTTCTTCACAGTCCAACTCTCACTTCCATACATGACCACAGGAAAAACCATACACTTGACTAGACAGACCTTTGTTGACAAAGTAATGTCTCTGCTTTTCAATATGCTATCTGGGTTGGTCATAACTTTCCTTCCAAGGAGTAAGCGTCTTTTAATTTCATGGCTGCTGTCACCATCTGCAGTGGTTTTGGAGCCCAGAAAAATAAAGTCTGACACTGTTTCCACTGTTTCCCCATCTATTTGCCATGAAGTGATGGGACCAGATGCCATGATCTTCGTTTTCTGAATGTTGAGTTTTAAGCCAACTTTTTCACTCTCCACTTTCACTTTCATCAAGAGGCTTTTTAGTTCCTCTTCACTTTCTGCCATAAGGGTGGTGTCATCTGCATATCTGAGGTTATTGATATTTCTCCTGGCAATCTTGATTCCAGCTTGTGCTTCTTCCAGCCCAGCGTTTCTCATGATGTACTCTGCATATACGTGAAATAAGCAGGGTGACAATATACAGCCTTGACATACTCCTTTTCCTATTTGGAGCCAGTCTGTTGTTCTATGTCCAGTTCTAACTGTTGCTTCCTGACCTGCATACAAATTTCTCAAGAGGCAGATCAGGTGGTCTGGTATTTTCATCTCTTTCAGAATTTTCCACAGTTTATTGTGATCTACACAGTCAAAGGCTTTGGCATAGTCAATAAAGCAGAAATAGATGTTTTTCTGGAACTCTCTTGCTTTTTCCATGATCCAGCGGATGTTCGCAATTTGGTCTCTGGTTCCTCTGTCTTTTCTAAAACCAGCTTGAACATCTGGAATTTCATGGTTCATGTATTGCTGAAGCCTGGCTTGGAGAATTTTGAGCATTACTTTACTATGTGTGAGATGAGTGCAATTGTGTGGTAGTTTGAGCATTCTTTGGCATTGCCTTTCTTTGGGATTGGAATGAAAACTGACCTTTTCCAGTCCTGTGGCCACTGCTGATTTTTCCAAATTTGCTGGCATATTGAGTGCAGCACTTTCACAGCATCATCTTTCAGGATTTGAAATAGCTCAACTGGATTTCCATTACCTCCACTAGCTTTGTTCGTAGTGATGATTTCTAAGGCCCACTTGACTTCACATTCCAGGATGTCTGGCTCTTATCTTTGTCATGAAGATCTTTTATGTACAGTTCTTCTGTGTATTCTTGCCACCTCTTCTTAATATCTTCTGCTTCTGTTAGGTCCATACCATTTGTGTCCTTAATCGAGCCCATCTTTGCATGAAATGTTCCCTTGGTATCTCTGATTTTCTTGAATAGATCCCTAGTCTTTCCCATTCTGTTGTTTTCCTCTATTTCTTGGCATTGATCGCTGAGGAAGGCTTTCTTATCTCTTCTTGCTATTCTTTGGAACTGTGCATTGAGGTGTTTATATCTTTCCTTTTCTCCTTTGCTTTTCGCTTCTCTTCTTTTCATAGCTATTTGTAAGGCCTCCCCAGACAGCCATTTTGCTTTTTTTGCATTTCTTTTCCATGGGGATGGTCTTGATCCTTGTCTCCTGTACAATGTCATCAACCTCAGGCCAAAGTTCATCAGGCACTCTTATCTATCAGATCTAGGCCCTTAAATCTATTTCTCACTTCCACTGTATAATCATAAGGGATTTGATTTAGGGCATACCTGAATGGTCTAGTGGTTTTCCCTACTTTCTTCAATTTAAGTCTGAATTTGGCAATAAGGAGTTCATGATCTAAGCCACAGTCAGCTCCTGGTCAACAGTTTACTACCTATATTAAACAGTTCTCACAAATTTATGCTCAAGTCAGCATTATATTTCATCAATTAACTAATCCAGTAAAACAAATATTTATTGCGGACCTACTGTGTACCTGGCACTATGTATGCTGGTGGGAACATGCTGACTCAGACTGCATAATTTGTTAAAATGTATTGAAGTCTAATGCCACTACAAAATCCCTCCAACATGTGTTGCAGGCAAATGATATCACTCAGACTTGCAGAGTATGTTCCCCAAATCCTACTGTCTATGAGATTTCATAGTCATTTAATGAGAAAGGGGCATCACTGTCCTTTATAGGTCTTACAGCATTTTATGAGTTAACAATCACGATGCATCTACAAGAGTCCCAAATATTTTTTACCGTGGAACCTACTCATTGAATACAATCTGGGGAAACTCGTGTTCTATGGAATGGCACGAGAAATGCTATGCTATTGTTACATGAGTGGAGTTTGCCCTTACCCTTATTTGTTTTTTACGTCTTTATTTATTTTGCAACTCTTTATTTTATATTGGAGTATAGTTTATTATCCATGTTGTGATAGTTTCAGAGATACAGCAAAGTCATTCAGTTATACATATGCATGTATCCTTTTTCAAATTCTTTTCCCATTTAGATTGTTATGTAATATTGAACAGAATTCCCTGTGTTATACAGTAGATCCTGTTTGGTTATCCATTTTAAATATATCAGGTTTTTTTTTTCTTTGTATTTTTAAGTTCATGATTGATTATATGGCCTAAATGAAGCACACATATAAATCCCTAGAAATACTGATAAAATATTCCTACATGCATGCATGCCAAGTCACTTCAGTTGTGTCTGACTCTTAGTGACCCCGTAGACAGTGGTCTGCCAGGCTCCTCTGTCCATGGGATTCTCTTAGCAAGAATACTGGAGTGAGTTGCCATGCCCTCCTGCAGGGAATCTTCCCAGCCCAGGGATTGAGCCCGAGTCTCTTGTGTCTCCTGCATTGGCCGGTTAGTGCCAGATTCTTTACCATTAGTGTCACCTGGGAAGCCCCAAATATCCCTAAGTGACAGGGAAATATCTGCCTTTAATGAAAAAACCTGACAGAAGAGAGCCCTCTCTAGAGTCTCTCATTTTACAGTTAGTTCATTCAGCAGTTATATCAGAATACTGTAAGCTGGGTGGCTTATAAACAATAGAAATTTATTTCTCATGGTTCTAGAGGGCCAGAAGGCCAAGATCAAGGCACTGACGTGTCAGTTATCTGCCGAGATCTTACTTCCTCAATGTTGCACATCTCCTCCCTGTAACCTCACATGGCTGAAGGGTTGAAGGAACTCTCTGAGCCCTTATTTATAAGGGCATTAATCCCATTATGATGGCTCCACCTCCATGGCCTAAAGGCCACATTTCTAAGTCCCATCACATTGGGGGTTAGGATTTCAATTTATGAAATTTCCCCCTGCCCCTCCCCCCCGTCTTGGGGATCAGATACAATCAGACTATAATGGCAACCATACGTGCAAAAAGTAGCCAGAAGAATAAATGGTAAGATTTGAAGTTTGTAGGGAAATTCCCCTGGGACCAAAATACTTCTTACTAACTGATATTGTTTAGGAATCAACAACATCTGTGAGTAAAGGACCCCTTTTCCTTTGCCCTCCTGTAAGATGTGGACAGTCATTGAGCTTGAAGGAGCATGTATATTCGTTGTACTGTATTTAGCTTTATGCATGGAGGAACCATTCGTTTAAAAACGAGATATAGTAGAGGTGAGGGTGACATTGAGTTGGGTAGAGGAAAAGGAGAAATGAAGGAGAGAATGGTGCCAATAATTATTCCTTTAGTGAAGGTTTCCTAGAGAAATGCCACTATTTGGCAAATGTAAATGAAAACTTGGAAATAAGATTCAAGCAAGGAAAAATTGTACGTTTTTAGTAAATAAAAATTCAAAGTCAAAAGTTAATAAACTAAGCAAAATGTTCTACTTTTTAAAAAGTATCTGAAATAATTATTGTACAGTAAATTCTAATTGGCTGCATAGCACTTTATTGAGTATTAATCAGATCTTGGTTTTTGACAGAAGACATTTTTCATTTATATATGAAGGAGTAAAATTCTATAAACAAACCTATTCATCTGAAGGTTTGTGTATGTTTTTAATGTGTGCAGCAGTGTTTTCTTAGAAATGAAGTATGTCAGTTGTTTGAGTGAAGAAGACGAATATACACACTTAAGAATCAAAATAATCTTTTTAAAATTAAGGTTTTATCTGTTGTATAATAGGTAAACTACTATGAAGTATAGTTGTTTAACTTTATATATTCTTTGATTTCTGTAGTTTTAGCTAATTCAAATAAAATTTGTGAAGTTAAGCACTTTCAAGAAAAGGCATAGGAGAACCTAATTTAACCTAGAGTGTCTCTTTTATTCTTCTGTTATTCATTTGAAGTGCCCTATCAGCTTGAACTGACCAACTTCAGTCATTTTTACCCTTTTATTTTTTTTTCTCTAATGTAAACTGAAATTCCCTGCTGTTCGTGGTATTTTAGTGTTTAGCATCATTTAATGAGCAGGTATCATTAAACTTAAAAGATCCTTTTCTGTGTATCTCTGATTAGTTAGTGAAGGAACCAAAGAATTTCTCTTAATATGTTTTGATGTTGACCCATTTTACATTGAATTGCTTTTTGATGAAGTAGAAAATAATCATTTTGGTTCAAGTAGGGTGGAATCTGTCAAGTGAATATGTAGTCTACTATTAAGTTGTAGAATATAAACTGTTTACAAGTGTTGTGATATATTTTCCCTTGTAAGTTTATGTGTTTGGCTTCTAAATAATTTATTATACTTTACTTTGATTCTTTTCCTTAAAAAAAAGTTATATAGATAATTAAACATGAATGCTTTAAATATCAAGGTCCCTGTAATTCTTTTTATAAAAGCTGTAGGTTAGTGAATCTATAATATCAGAAATTGAAAGTCTTTAATACTAAACTCACTTAATCAGTTTCACAATACACTTAATTTGTTTCCTTTAAATTATAAGGAATAAACTTAAGTAGTAAAGAAATAGTTTTCATTACTTCCACACTTCTCCTATTTGATGCTTGTATATATTATACCTGGCATCGCTGATATTTTATTGTAAATTCTAATTTTGTTTTTAGGAAGAAAAGAGTATCTGTGAGGTAAATAGCATGGAAACAAAATAGAGATTAAAATGCAAGCAAAGGTCAGATAATATGTAATAATTACAGATGTCATTGTATGACATTAACAGGTAAAAGATGTAATAGTGTGGCCTACTGGTGAGAAGTAGTAGTGTTTAAAGGGTAAGTGAAAATAGGTGTAGTTAACCAAATTGTAAGTGATTTACCTAGGTTTGTTATTGTTTATAACTGTGACCCAAAATATTCATTTCATTCGTAGTAACAAAGTTTCTATGAGAGTAAATTCCTTGTATGAGGCTTCATTTTTATATATTTGAAGAATGTTTTTAAATAGTGTACTTGCTGTCTTGCTGCCTCTCTTCATAATTGCGTGATGCCTATACAGTTTGTCATGTGTGGCCCTTTTTTCATAACCTTGACTTTAAAATTTTTTCATAATTAGCAGTTTCAAGGTATGGTTAGTTGAAAAATTAGACCTTGCAAGTGAAAGATAATTATAAATTTTAGTAAAATACAGCTGGATATTTAGATAGTCCAATGAGATTATGTGTTCACAGGAAGAAGTGTGATTTATATATGTAGGAATCAACATATCATAAGTCTAATTAGAAAAATTAAAATTAGACTGCTTCTAAGTTTTACCAAATTAAAAATCAAATGTATCTATATGTAGGATTTATTTTTCCTGTCTTCCTCTTAAAATAAGTTCAGAATTTTCTATATTAAAAATAAGTGTTTCTGGTAAAATTACTTTGGCATATATTTTAATTTATTTTCCAGTGTACTAATTTCGTTTACTTTCTGAAAAACAAATCGAAGTTACTTTTAACATTAATTCAACTGTAGGTGAAGTTTTAAATTTATACCTCTAGTTAGTTTAATATTTGCTGTGCAGTGTTTATATGGACATGACATGATAGATAGACTTAATTCAATGGGGTGATTTCACTATTCTGAATTTCATCCATATTGTACATATTTTTAGCTTTATTTTCAGGTATGTACTATATAAGGCTTTTTAAAATACCATACACCATTAAAAATAGTTGTTACACAATGAGGAAACTGGGTTTTAAAATGTATAACTGTCTCACTTATATAATGCCGTTTCCATTCTGAAAAAGAATTGAGTCAAAAGTAAATTGAAGAAAAAGAGACAAGAAAAAGTAGCTTTCAAAACCCAGAACTTGCTTTTACTTTCTAGAAGGAGGAAAAATACAGTCCATATTATCTCTTTCAAGGCATAAATATATTCCTTTTAAGTTTGATTCTTTCTTCCTTTTTTCTCCCTCATTCTCTTCCTCTTCCCCTCTCTCTCTCCCCTGTCTGGGTCTCTATCTTTAACTCTATCTGTAGGGTGTCTTTTCCTGGGTTAATTTGCATGAATATTACCATGATATTCTGGCCAAGTAAAACTGGAAACATTTACATATTATTTTTCAGAATTTTTATTTCTCGTTTTATTAACTTTCACAGAGAGAGCAAGGAAGGGGAAAATTAAGGAAGTGCAGGAAAAAAAATGAGAAAATTAGGAAAGAGAATAAGAGAAAAGATAAAGCTGATAGCACGTGAAGTGAAAATAAATCAGATTACATTGTATGCAAATTTTGTGTATCAAAGGGAGATAAAGTGTGAAAACTGTCTAAATGTGTGAGAAATTGATATTTACATTCTTGAAATAGTTTTCAGAATCTACAAAATAAATTGATAAATAGTTAAATATTCCTTGAAAGTTTAGTGCTGTCTGAAGGACAAATAATTGGAATTACAATTTAATTTGCTTTAGTAATAGAATGATTAAGTATCAGACCACCATGAAGGTATTTTAGTAGCACAGAAAATAGCAATGCAATTCCTATTCTGAAATATAACAAACGGTTTTCCTGTGTGAAAGTTTCTTCCAGTTTTATAAAGTAAGCAACAGTGACAAAACTCATTGCCAGCAGTAGTCTGCACTGTGGGCTTTATCATCCGAGGTTCTTCACCTAAAAGTGCTGGAAAGAGTTTTCAATAAAGGAATAAGAAGGATGCTTTACAGTGAGAAGTGCTGAATTGCAAATATTTCATCGTTCTTTTTTAACAATTTGAATAACCATATGTTAATACTTTCCCCTCAGCATCCAACAAGAAAAAAATAATTATATTGATGCTCAGTGTTTTTCTAAAATATAAATTCTTCTATATTTTATTTCCATGAGAATGTTTAAACTGTTTATTTTTTGACTTTTGTATTTATTTATTTATGATAGTTTGTCAAATATATCATGCATATTTAGAGATTTATAACTTTATATAGAAAATCCTTAATATCTGGTAAAAATAGGGGGTCCCTTAAGACAACATTGCACCATCATTCACTAAAAACTTATTTTATTTATTCTCTTGTATTTTACTCCATTTTCATTACAAACATAGCTTTCCCATGCACTATTTTACTTCTAACATATTTAAAAATGTGCTTAAGAAGATATGCAAAATTAATTTTCAAATATGATAGCACTAATTTTTCTTTCTGTCTTATACATTATAAAAATATAAAGCTAAAATTTCACTAATGTTTTATTTTTAAATTAAACCATCATAATGTGATTGAAATGCTTTATCTGCATACTTGTTTTATTTATGAATTTTGGTATTTACATTTGACATCAAATTACTTTTATTTTTCCTTTTTTTCATCATAAAAAAAGAATCAGAAACATAATAAATGTGTCATAACATAATTCGATTAGGAGGTTGGGATAATGCAATTTAAAATAAAAATTTTAACCCTTATTTTCTGTCCTTGATTATTTCTAGTCCAAATTTATGTAACTCATAAATGCTATATAATTTTTGAAAATCTCGAAGTGTAAAGCCCACCAATCTTCTAATATATATCTTGCGAATAACAGCAGTGTTCAAGTCCATGACCTCACACTAAGTAATATAATGAAGGTGTATCTTATTTTTTCACATCATTGGTGATCCCATATTTTAGGAAAAGTACTGTTAATTACAAATCCAAAGTGACAAAACAAAAG
This sequence comes from Tragelaphus eurycerus, assembly GCA_935064755.1. NCBI lineage: Eukaryota > Metazoa > Chordata > Mammalia > Artiodactyla > Bovidae > Tragelaphus > Tragelaphus eurycerus. The sequence goes on from CAKXYN010000002.1 coordinate 43,637,207, forward strand.
CAAACCTTCATTTTGCATGTCCTACTTTAATACTTATTACTTTGTCATTAACATATTGGTACCCTTTGATTTTTCTATTGCTGTAATCCTATAGTGTTCTGTGTTTTCTTATTAATGAAGCAATCCTTTGAATGTAAAACTGAGGTATTTGTTTAGTTAGAGGAAAGTTAACACCTGGAGAATCCCAGGGACAGGGGAGCCTGGTGGGCTGCCGTCTATGGGGTCGCACAGAGTCGGACACGACTGAAGTGACTTAGCAGCAGCAACGCTTGATTACCATTGATGTAGTACTTTGGGTACCTTATACTGGAAAACTTTGACCATTAATTTAGATTTGGGTCAATACTTATTAGACTCTTCTTGGGAAATAATATTACCTTAAATGGATCTTAATAGCAATTAAGTATTTAAAAGTTGTTTAATAAACTACAGATTTTCACTAGATATCTATATTGCTCTCTGGATTTTGTCCTTAATACAAAATGGATCCTTCCTCTTTACACACTCTGTGATATTATTTCTTACTTAACTCAAATCCAGGGATGGAGTAGATACAATGCCAAGAAAGCTCACAAGGAGGACTTTTGATACATATTTTACAATCTCATTTTTGTGTGAAAAGCTTCCTGCATTGTCATAAAACAAAAATAGTTCCATCTCATCTTTAAAGATGTGTTTTTAAAAGTGAGGTACTTTCAGTAAATAATAAACTCAGTAGATTTTTGTGTTTTTTTTTTCCATATGAGTATTTTAACTGAAACTCTTCGATTTTCCAATACTAATTGTTAACTGTCTGTGTCATCCTGTCAAGTTACTTCATTTTCCACTGCCTTACTTTCCCCTACTGTAAAAGGGAAAGATAGTAGTATAGTACTTGCATCATAGAATTATTATTAGGATTGCTTTCTAAATGTTTTTTTTTTTTTCATTCTTCACTTTCCACTTTTTTGTAATTTTCTTTTATATAATGATCAAGGTTAACTTTCCCCAAAACATCTCTAATCTTATCAGTTTCAAACTTTGATAACAATTCTGTTACTCCCTATCACTTGTGGACTACACTTCAGACTCCTCCTTCTGACAATAAAGTTCCTCCAGTATCAAATCTAACTTACCCTTATATCAATATATTCCACTACTCACAAACTCATTGAATATTCTTCAGTCAGTCTGAACCATATGCCTAATTGAGGGTATGGTTCATCATTACGTTTTTAGTTTCTTTGTGTGGAGCATTCTTCAGAACTTTTCTTTTACAAAAGTCCTGCTTATTCATTTGGTGAGCCAATTCCAATCCTGATATCTCCTCCATGTAGACTTCCTTGATCTCTCACAATAATCTTTCTGAGTTCAGAACTCACACCTCATGGCATTTGTCCTCTCTTAAATGTGCTTATCACATTCTAACTTGTATTCAATATAAGCTAGATAAGATCTATATCTTATCTGTATTAATTAATTGGAAATTTCTGAGGCAGACACTAAATAGTGTCTTACTATGAATCCCTCTCCCACCTCCCTGCAACACTAACTAGTACTCTGTATATAGCAGAAGGTCTATAAAACAGTAGTTAAGGAAACAGTGAGGTGTAAGAGAAAGAATATAGGCTTTTGATTTTAAAAAAATGTATTTGAATACTGGATTAAATATAATTTCACTCTGAGCAACTTTACCTATATGAGCGCTCCTCCAGGAGATCTTCCCAACCCAGGGATCAAACTCAGGTCTCCCACGTTGCAGGCAGATTCTTTACCATCTGAGCCACCCAGGAAGCCCAAGAATACTGGAGTGGGTAGCCTATCCCTTCTCCAGTGGATCTTCCCAACCCAGGAATCAAACTGGGGTCTTCTGCATTGCAGGCAGATTCTTAACCAGCTGAGCTACCAGGGAAGCCAATATGAGTCACAGTTTCCTCAGTTTGTGGAAAAAGGGGAATAATTGAGTCTACTCCTCAGACTGGATACAAAGATGAGTAACACATATAAAATATTTGTTATATGCCTGAATGTAGTAGCTGCTTAATAAATATTTCCATTTTTTTGCTTTACATTGTAAAACATTTTTTTTTCCTATTATTGACCATGTAAACTGTGGTGGTACATATGAGATTGATCACTGAAGGTGTGCTAGCAGAGTTCATATTTGAATAGCAACATAATTTTTTTTCTTGAGAAAATAGATTACTACTGTCTTTGGAAAAGATTTCCTGGCTACATTAGGCCCACTAGTGTGTGGTTCCCATGTTTGCATTTGTTACTTGTTCTCTGAAATAGTCCTCTCAACAGTACTGCCTGATAGTACTGTTAGATAGACAATACAGGCAGCAATAGTCAAAAAGATGATTGTCACCTTCATCTGTTAATAATTTGATTGAGTTATTCATTTAGACAAGTATTTGAAGGCTTTAACTACGCACAGATCATGCTGGTAGATACAATATTAAACTGAAAACAGATTCCACTCTCAGTGAACTTGGGGAAGGAAGATGAAATATATACCCAGTGGGTATAAGATAAAAGGGACATGAGCAAGGTATCAAGGTTGTATTTAGGTGCAACTATGGAGCAAAACTCTGTTCTCTAAGGGAGAACCATATTCTCTATCTGGCTTTGGAGTTTGGATTACTACAGTGATTAACAATGCATGAAAACTGATGGAAAGAAAATTGGGATTATCCTAAAGCCTGTGTGTTTATTAAAATGCTGATTAAAATAAATAAATAACAATGAAATATCCTTACCCACCCAAGGACGATGAAAATATACACCTGTAATGTTCCTGACGATGAAAATA